>QFAX02000241.1:0-389086 GCA_003412495.2 Echium plantagineum | reverse complement strand
TTTATGTGCTCGATAAAATATTAAAAACGATTTGATGAACAAAATATAAGATAATATTATATTAAAAAGAACTTGCATGGAAGGACTAAATTGCCAAAACTTTGTACCTTGAAAGGTGGTGCCTTGAAAATAGGTTTCACCAAATATATTGGAATTGGCCAGTCTAGAAGGGTAGGGATGGAACCAGGATACAATTTAAGGGGGGCAAAATTTAAAATAATTAAGTAAGAGGGACGACACAAAAAGGGGATTCGAACCCAGCCAAGTCATGTGAAAACATATTAACTTTGTCATTTACTCTAGCTCAACTCATGTATATATACAAATTATATATATATGTATCTCAATTTTCGGAAACCAGAAGGGGCACATGCCCCCTGCACCCCTCCCCCCGGGTTCCGTCACTAATAATGGAGGGGAATAGACTAAAAAATGTTAAAATGAAGGGGGAGGGGAAAGCGCAAAAATGATAAAAAATTAGTTTTCTAAAATACTAAAATATTAGTATACAGTACTCCCTCCGTCCCTAAAAGATTGTCACATTTTGACTTTTGCTAGTCAAACATTACAAAATTTGATCATGAATTCCCATTAAACTATAACAAATAATATAGTCTTGTGGGACCTTGTTAGATTCGTCTCAATACATATTTTTGAAATATTAACTTTTTATAATTTTTTTCGCATGTAGAATAATAGATATTTATGTTTTCAATCATGGTTTGTTGACCACCAAAAGTCAAAATGTGACAATCTTTTAGGGACGGAGGGAGTATTATATAAGGAATAAAATAATAATATGGTCAAATTTAGATTGGGCAAAAGTTCAAAATAGGACTACCAACATCAAAATTTTAACAATATTCAATGATTTAGAAGGTTATTAAGTGGGATACTAATGAGTAATCATAATATTTTTCAAAAACAAAAAATCTGGAATTGCTACTATCGAGTGTACATAAAGGTTCATTCAATATAAAGGATAATAATTTGGCTAGTAGATAAAATTTACGAACTAATTAGAAGCTCACATCTTTCATCAATTTAATCGTGCTAATAAAACTTGCTACTGTGAAGGTACTTGGTTAGTGAGCTAAACAGCTGCCGACGTGCTTGTTATATTAGAAAATTGTGGAGTATAGTAGTGAGTTGAGTAGTTCACAATTCCCAATCAATCTTCATCATGTGTCCAACACATGAAACTATTCTTGACTTTTCAACTCATTCATCAATCATCTTCCCCATTACTCACTTATATCACTTCAAAAAATCCTCAATCTATAATCCAATAACAAATAATCACACCCCCATTTTATAATATTATTCCTAATTTCCTACACTATACTACTACACCACAACAAATCAACTTTATCCCGATCAAGCAAATGGACGAAACCACCGCCTCCACCACCACAACAACCAACGGCACCACCGTCTTTGAGGTCGTCGATGATAAACCCAAAAAGCAAACATACCAAGACCCAAAAAAGACGAATCTTTTTACTATTTTCAATAGCTTAGTTGGTGCAATTGTATTTTCTCAACCAGATGAAAAATACGGTTCTGCCCCTCTGCTGTTTCGGCTCAAAGCTTCGATTTCCGATAATGTTCCGCTTCTTCGAGAAGCTTCTACAAACTCAGCTCATGATTTGCTTCAGTGGACACGGCGTGGCTCTGGTCTTCGCGCCATTCTTGTTGTTTCGGTAGGTTCTTCAACTTTTTTCATGTTTTCTTCAATTTTAGTGTAGTGGAGTATATATTTTGGTTGGATATTTTTGGGTTGTTTATTTTGTTTGAATGTCATGTTCTTTTGTTTCTGGGTGTTTAACTCTCTATGTTCATCATTATACTGTTCACACTCTCTAGTTCTCATTGCTAAAAGATAATGGAGTTCGATTTTTTTAGAATCAAATCTAGGAACTATGTTCATAATTGATTTGCATAATTTTGATTTGAATCTAAATTATAATGCTAATAGTAAAATAAGGGCTATTGACTTTTTTCTAGAATATATTACTCCCTCCATCGCTAAATGATTGTCACATTTTGACTTTTGATGGTCAACAAAATACGATTTAAAACGTAAATATCTATTATTCTACATGCGAAAATATCATAAGATGTTGATATTTCAAAAATATATATTAAGACGAATCTAACAAGGCCTCACAAATGCTATATTATTTCTTATCGTTTAATGAGAATCATGATCAAATCTTGTTATGTTTGACCAACAAAAGTCAAAATGTGACAATCTTTTAAGGACAGAGTAGTATTATACAAGATGTCAAAAAAAATACTCCCTCCGGTACATTTTGACTTTTGTGGTCAAATTTTAAAAAATATTTGATCAAGAATTCTCACTAAACGATAAGAAATAATATAGTCATGTGGCATATTGTTAGATTTGTCTGAATATATATTTTGAAATATCAACTTTTTATAATTTTTTCGCATGTAGAATAAAAGATATTTACGTATTAAATTGCGTGTTGTTGACCATGAAAGTCAAAATATACCAATCATTTAGGGATAGAGGGAGTATTTGAGGTCAAAGTCTTAAAATTCAGTACATCAATTAGATCTAGAGTCTAGACATATGCAGTTCTATAGAAGGTGAAAGTTTTTGGTAAGAAGTGAAGGTGTAAAGGTTGCAACTTATTATGTGTCTACCCATGCAAGTGATTGGAACATTTTTTCCTTGCCTTTGCTGGATATTTAACTGGTTGAGAAGTTGGTATAAGTTAGGATGCAAAGCTTATATGGTTGAACTTTGTCTTGGACTGTTTGTCCTTCTGATTACTGAAGATGGAAGATGGATCCTACTCGAAAACTTATGCTGCTTCTGTACTCCAAAAATCAATTGTATCCCTTATATATTTTGCTGTAGTTGTTGGATGTCAAACTGTAGCTTGTACTGCATTGGGATGACGGATTGGAATATCGTTGACCAAAAACTAGAATTTTCTAAAGGTCTTTGAATCAGGAATTTTTGTTTATTAGCGGCAGAAACTATTGGTTTTTAATCGATCTTTGAATGTTAGGGGTTTATAATCTATGAATTCTTTTACTCATCATTGGAGAGAGTGACAATACCAGGTGAAGTATATATAGCGTACCCAAAAGGAGACATAGGAGAGGAAGCCTGGCAGATTATTTAATCCTGCTCTAGCCTCTTGCACTCTAAGGTCTAGGAACTCACTCATATTAATAATGTTGAATATAAGAGGTATGCCTAAGATGTTTCTAGTGGGGAATCATGGTAGCATGTTGTGCCTGATGCATATTATAGAATTTAGACCTAGAAAACATCATGAAACATCTAATTCTAGGAGTCTATGGGATGTGAGGGACCGTACAAGACTTGAGTGCTAATTACATTCACTACCGAGACTTTTCATTGATTTATTTAGCCCGCATCCACGTTCTAACTTCTCTCTGTCAAACTAAATAATCTTGTTTGATTCCATTAAACTGTGAAGTCTTTGTTTATCCATAAGTACTGATGTACTTAGGTTCGTTTGGGATTTCGGAGTATCGCTTACACTCTAAGACGATAACCTGTTGACCGTTCTGATCTTCTTGGAGAACGTTGGTTTAGAGAGTTTTACGCCGAACGAAGGAGATCTTTCAAATGATATCAGATTTATGGATAAGTAACTCAGTATTGAAAGGCTAACTAGTATTAATGTTGTAAAACTGTAAAAGAAAAGGTAGGACCATACATGTAACTAGTCACGCATCTCAGTTGGAGGACTTACACAATTTGTTGAATACTATATAAGTATATAACTATAATGATCACATTGTTCTCCAGATGATCTGTTTGGTGGCTTTCTCTGCAGCAACAACAGAATGAGTATTAGATCCCCTATTTGTTTGTTCATCAACAACAGAATGAGTTATAGTTTAATTCTTATATCAGTGCATTTGAGTCTTTTCTTTGTAATAGCATTTTTATTTTGTTACAAATAGTTTCCTATTAATTTCAGTAATTTTTATTTTCAGATAAGGGAAAGAATGAGTATTAGATCCTCTATTTGTTTGTTCATCCTGAACATTTCTTGATTTGTTTTGCAGGTTGGGACCGTTTTGTCTTTGGCTTTGACAGGATTGCTAGTATTTATGCTCTTCTTTATTGCAGCAACGGTCAATGCTGTAGTGATCTCTCTCCTGTTGTCTTTAGCAGCTGCAGGAGGATTCTTGGCTATGTTCTTTGCCTGTGTCACAGCCATCTATATTGGGGCTTTGTCAGTAGCTGCAGTTGTCATATCTATTACAACAGTTTCTACAATTTTTGCCGTTATTATTGCTACAGGTACATCACATGCACTAATTAGAGTTGCTTTACTATCTATAAATGAAGCAACGATAAATCTTTAAGTATGAAGTCGTTGCAGCAGATTACTTATGCTTGCATTTCACATCGCATATACATATTTTCTCACTGCTATTATTTTTAGAAGAATTTTTCCCTTAATATAATAATTGTGAGATGGTCCATTTAGCTGTTGAAGATGTAACGCTCTAGCTAGCAATGATAATAAGATCAAAGAGTTAATCTAGATTTCCATAGCCACGAACTCCCGCCATTACTCAACTGAAGTCTGAACAAATACTCTGATTGGAAAGTTCTGTTATATGATATAACAACATAATCTGATGTTGCTTGTCGCTTCAGCCCATGTACTCTGCCATTTTAGTTCTTTCTATGAAGAACCGATGAAACCCATCTATGGGGTATGGACACCGGGAGAACACGCCTATTTTTAATTTAGACCTCCAAGAATCTCTAGACGGAAGATAGTTTGTGATATGTAATTCTTTTTTGTTCTTATACAGGTTGGATAGGGTTTTTCTGGACTGTATGGCTGGCAACTACGGGAAGCATACACTTGGCAAAGCGTTCCTTGAACATGACGGGATCTGTGCTTTCTGCTTATTCTGTCAATCGTCATGCTCGTCATGACTATGAATCCGCCAAGACATCAGACTGAAGATGGTAACTTGAGTGAGTGTTGTTTGGTTTGTATGTGGCTACAATTATAGTGCATTATCACGTTCAACTATACTCAAAAGTCAAAACTATAGGTGATGGTCTTGCTTATGTTTAACGTCTATACTTTTCCTGTAAAATATAAATAAAACAATCAACAAATACAGTATGCAGAGACTGGTATGAAGTGCAATTGGTAATTGGTATGTATAAGATAAACAAACTTCCATATATTATTCAATTTATTGAATTTCCTCTTTTAAATTTCAAGTTAAGTCTGGTATTTGATAATTGGTACTGAACAAGAGAGTCTAGAAACAAAAATTCATCTTCAACTCACTTTATATCCTCCGTTCGAGTAAACTCTACCAATTAAGTTTTAGATGGAACTTCATGAATTCTTAACGATACATCAACTATTTTATCTAGCAATGGCAAATTGACCATGGTAATGTTACAACATTAGTAACTAAGATCTAGTAATTGGAGTTCAAATGCTCGACTTTTGTTGGGCCTTCATCACTTCATAGCTCTAATCTAACAAATTTGCATGTCATGGAGTTTTGGGAGGCTTACATATTTCCTCAAACATACAAGAACCCTCTTCCATGACTTTTAAATAGCTCCCCAAAGAGTGTTGAATATGAATTCGGAATAGACGAATTAGTCGTTCGATTTATCAACCCAGTCAGGTCTGCCCAGTGTGAACTCCAAACTCGGATTCTTCTGTAGTTGGTGAATAGTCCCACCAAAACTCCTAATACGAGACGTACCACATTCCTTCAAACACATGATCAAACATTTTAACATAGAACTCTTCATATGATTTTGCTGCAATGATTAATAATTCACATAACTAAGTATGTGTTACTGCAACACAAATTGGGTTACATACCTCAGGATTGAGAGAAGATCCAAGCACATTTGAGTTAGTTTGTTGCCAATTGTCTCTACAGCTGAAGGTTGTCCAAAAAAATATCAGTTCCTTCCCTTGAAATATATTCATAACAAATCGGAAAAGAAATACTACACACGCTATTATATAAAAATATACTCGATTTGGGTCGCAAAATAATTATAGATAATATCGATGTAGTGTCTTAATTATGTTACTTTTGATATGTTGATTTTTCTAATACTAACAATTATTCATCAAAATAGAACACTTACATCATATACTTATACGTATAAAATGTTCCATATTCAAAATAAATTCGACTAAATTAACTTATGTTCAATTATTATATTTGATCAAAGTAGTCACTTCGATTGGTTAGCCAAACATTTCAGTTAGGCTAGAGAACTTGAAAACTGTTCCTTCGCCCGACCTCTACAAAATTGGCTATTTTATAGTCAAAGTAGCCAACTCATTCTAAAGTGACCAGTTATCTATATGTTAGATTTATGTGCATAATTTAGACTGTGCGATTTATTCATCGTATTTATGGTATTTGATTTATGATTAATTAATAAAATAATATATTTATGTTATACTATTATTATTATTATTATTATTATTACTTTACACATTAGCTTGAGAGTATGAATATAATTGTAAATTTGGTAGATACACTTTAATCCCAGATAATAACAACATTGCAATTACTCCCTCAAAAATAGTTCACAACCGTGGGACATAGTAGAGTTATGCCTAGTATTTACCAACAAATATATATTGTGTCTACTATATTCACTAAAACAAGATTCATCAATAAAATACCAGGCTATTGAACTATCGATAAATAGTTAGCAAATACATTATTATATACTTCACAAATACATTACTTGAATTTCATACTCCCTTTGTTCTCAAAAAGTACATTGAAAATATAAATATGTAATTAATTATGCTAAAAGACAACTTTTTAGAAACAAAAAATTAAGGCTAAAAATACAACTAAAAGAGAGCAGAAGAAATATTACTCTCTCAATCCCTAAATTATTGGTACACGATTTAAAACGTACATATCTTTTATTCAACATGTGCAAAAATTATAAAAAGTTGATATTTCAAAAATATATATTAAGACGTATCTAACAAGATCCCACATGACTATATTATTTTTTATCGTTTAATGAGAATTCGTGATCAAATTTTTTAAAATTCGACCACAAAAGTCAAAATATACCAATTATTTAAAAACACTGAAACATTTTATAAATAATGAAGAAGTTAGAAATTTGACCACCTCCATGTTCATCAATAGAATGGTTAAAAAGGGACGACCTACAAATCTTTGGTCCATCTACTAGTAAAGAACGAAAGAACCATTGAATAATGTCAAAAGAAAAAGTGACTTTAGTTAATATCTGTAAGAAAAAATGTGTCCTTTTGTATTTTTGTGAATACTTGTAGACAATGTACTGACAAGGCTCGAGAATTGTCATTCTTCACCTAGAGCAATCTTCCAAACCATCCCATTTTTTTATTTAATTGACTATCATATTATAATTCACTAGCCATGCATCTTATGGTAACAAAAATAGAGTTGGACAAATGAAATACTAATAAGACATCTCGTAAATATAGCCAACCCATAATAGAAGCTACTAGAGTCATACCATCAAGCACCAAAGCCATTTGCCCCATCGAACTATAACGATATATTGATATCTGATCCAAGTTTTTATTAATAAATTTTAGATTTTACTATTATTAAAAATATATTGTTCTATACTATACTCTAATTGTTACACGTTAATTGTAATTTTCATCACCAATTTATAAAAAAATCCATTTGTCCCCAAAAAAATAATACCAATTATTATAATAAAATAGAAAGGCATCTTTTTATTATAAAATAAAGAAGAGTGGCCAAGTCAAGATTGGAGGTCTTTTTGGCATTACATTCAATCTCCTCGTGAACAGAATAAGAAATTTTTGTTTAAACAATGAAGAATGAGAAAATGTACTACAACTGACAGAATGAAGAAATAGTTCCAAAAATAAAAGGCAGAAGAGACCCAAAGGGTGCACTTGTTTCTTATTTTTTATATCTTAATTAGTGCCTTCATTTTATTCCATTATATTTTTTTAATTAACTTACAAATCGAAGCTAGATACCACCAAATCTTTCAGGAGAAATCCTTGCAAAAAAGATGGAAAACAAATTGAATAATAATGTAAAAGAAAAAGAGGAAAAAGCAAAGCTGCCCTAAGAACCCTTTTATTCTTCAAAAATTGTAGACGTGGGGTTACAATTTTTGCTCTAAATTTCATGAACCATGCAAAATAAAATGGGAAAGTAAAGTGGTACACCACTTTTAGCTATCATCAATTCATCATTGCTTCAAAAGTTGTCCGTGTACATTACAACTAGGAAATTTCCACTAAAGATTAATTGGATGGGGCGATAAAATATCTTTTTCACTACAAAAATTTCGCATTTCGACAACAATTACTTAGACGGCCATTTTATTGAAAAAGTACCCTCTCATCACTTAAACGTGACTCGTGCTAAAGCAATTTCATCAAAACTTATTAATTACATAAAAGTTTGATGTATTGAATTGATATAATCTTCTGGAATACCAATTAAATTACAAAATCCAAATAGAAAATTAAGCAATGAATTTATTGACAAATAGTGGGCACATTTAATTGAAACAACTATTATAGAAACTAATTAATGATTTGGAGTTAGGGATTACCTTGAAGGATTACTCCATAATGTAGTTGCAGAAGGATAATTAGATTCTTGTTGCAAAGATCCATCCGAAGGCACTCTTTGATCGTTGACGCGGCGGTCACTGGTGGCGCGATCACTACCGCATAGTGAGGAGAGGTCGTCATCACCAGACCCATCTGATTGACCTTTCAAATAAAACAAAATAAACCAAATTTTGCAATTTAATCCTAAGCATTTATCATCATCATTAGCATAATATCAATATCTCATTGACTACCACACACCATCAACCAACCAACAAACACTATCCAATGTAGAATAACAAAATCACAAGTTCACAACAAATCAACAATAAAAAATTTACAATAATTGATAAATCAATGAGGGTCAGACAATATATTAGTAATACATCCAACTTATTTTTTTAATTGACGATTTCATTTTCCATCAAGAGATACTTATAGTTTTTTTTTTTTTTTTGTAAATTAGCGATAAGGTGAGTATCGAACCAGGAACTTCTGTCACTAACAAGAGCCTTTTCCACTAGACTATCTGATTAACTCAAGAGATACTTATAGTTACTTATTACTTTATAATGATTATAAATCTTAATATAAGATATCAATGGATTTTTCTAACAAATTTAAGTTAGATTATTTTCATTAAATTAATCGTAACATAAGTTTTGATACGAAAAAATAAAAATGTCAATTAAAGTTACCTGATGAAGCTGCAGGACGGTCAGTAGTTTTAACAGTTCTATACATCTGCATTGGGAATAATTTCGTCACATATTAACACAATTGACCAAAACATTACAGATAAAACACACAGAAACTAAGACAAATAAATCGAAACAATTAATAAAAAAATATGATATTCCTATACGTAATTATATTCTCTCTCTTTGATGTGTAGTTAAATCAGTGTACTGTTAGCTTTAAGACTTTGAAGGTTCTGTTTTAGAGGTTGTTGAATCATGATTTCACTAATCACGAGGCTGATGATTGATTGATAACGTTGGTCGATTATCTACTAGTAATAATAAAGTAATCACCAAACTCCATTATTGTGAAATCATGACCTACTTTTCCAACTCTCTCTCTCTCCTCATTTTCTCTCACATAAAATCAGAATTCAGAAGAACTTCTCTCTATTCATTTACTGCACTCTCTCTCGATTACTGTGCTGTTTTGGGAGAGATTGACGGAGAGACCAACCCCCTTTCCTCTCGCATTTTACCCATGTACATGTATGTACTCACTGAGTTTCTTCAAATTAATTCGTATACTCGAGGCAGGGTGCATAGAATCCGTTAGAAGATATTCACGCAGATTTTTAGAGCTCGTTCTTGTGCTTCAGTATAAGGGCATATAGAGATCGTTATGACGACAGTTTCATCTTCTATTAGATAAAAAATTTTAGAGAGCGAAAAATGGAAAAAAAAAAAAACAAAAATTGGATTTTTTTTTTTAACCTGTAAATGGCTTTTGACATGGGCTAAAGTGAGATCTTTGACATCCATGAGTTCAAGAACTGATTTTGGAGTGGCCCCTGATTAAATTTCAAGAAACCATTATCAAGATTAATCTTATTTGTGAAACACAACAATATAAAGATTAAAATGAAGCCATTTTATATTCATTAATAATTAGAAATAAGAATTGAATCTTGGCTTACTTTCATGGCCGCCAAGAAGCTCAACAGCATGAACGAAGCGAGCGTGGAGAGTGCTTGTCCATCTCATCCTAGGTGCTCTCATGCTTCTTTTAGCTGGAAGCTTTGGAAGGAATCTTGATCTCATCATCATTGAATGGTGATGAGAAGCTGCTTCTGCTGGTGAACTCCCTAACCCATATTGGTTATATATTTGTTGATAAGATGAAGATAGCCCATTATTATTGTTGAACCTTGTAGAACCATTATTAGATTGCAGTCTATTTTGTCCACCAGAGTTCAAGAATGTCATATGATTATGATCTATACCACCGTATCCCGAAGGCGGGGCGTGGGGAGAAGTTGAACAATTAGAAGGTGGTGATAGTGGAGATGATGAGGTTGTAGGCCAACAAGGGTAAGAAGGGATTGAGTTGTAGAAACTCATCTTTGGATCTTTTTGATGGTTGTTGTTATTGTTATTGTTATGGTCTAAAGGTGAGAAAGGGAATGAGCGGTTGTGATAAACTGGGATGCCTTTTATAGGCCTTAAACCATCTGAGACATCCATCAATGAAACCCCTTGATTGATGTGGTTCATTTGTCCACCATTTTGTGGTGCTTGATGGTGGTGGTGGTGGTGGTGAAGCCGGTTTTCGAGGGGTTGCTCTTGAGCTACTCCACCATTGAATAATCTTCTTCCGCCACCTCTTGAGGTGGTTCCAAAGGCTAGACTAGTTGTGAAATTTGTCGTTGAGGTCGGCGGATGGGCTAAGGTGAGCTCAGTGTTAGCCTTGTTTGCTCTACAAGGGCTTGAAAGATCAAAGGTTGAAGCATTAGGAGGACTTATATGGAGAGAAAGATCAGGAATTTGCTTTGAAGAAGAATTAGAGTCAACAAACATTCCTTCAAAGGGCATTACTCTTGTGACAAAATAAATAAATGGTCACACCAATTAAGTCCTTCAACTATATATCCAAAATGATCAAGAATAAAGTGAAACAAAACCTTAAAAAAACTTGGATTCTTGATGATTAATTAGTGAGAAATGGATCATTTAGGAAGTTGAAAATCCATGAAACAAGAAGACTTAAAAGGAAGTATAGAGAGAAAGAGTTAGAGGGGTGAAAATCAAAGAAGCAAAATAAAGAATAGAAGAGAGTGTAGAAGTGGAAATTGATTGAAGTATCTTTATATGAGTGTTGTTGAAGATACATACAAGAAGAGAAAAATAGAAAAATGGGAAAAATAAAAGAGAGTGAGTATACATTAAAGAAAGGGTAATTTAAAGGGGAATGAATTTCCAGAAAGGCATGGAAAGTAGGAAGTTTGGTCTGGTTTAATTTTCCTAGAGAGAAGGTATATCTTGGAAAATGACACTAGCAAGAATCACACAAGGTCTCAATCTCTCAAGTCAAAACAATGCAAAACACCAATAACATACTGTGGATATGAGAAACACTAAACCAACTTCTTAGTATTATATTGACTATTATTTTTCTCATTCTAAATAGATGATTGTTAGAAATATAGTGTTTTACTCTCTCCGTCCCTAAAAGATTGATATATTTTGACTTTTGATGATCAAACTTTAAAAAATTTGATCAAGAATTTTCATTAAACGATAAGGAATAATATAGTCATGTGGGGTCTTGTTAGATTCGTCTCAATATATATTTTTGAAATATCAATTTTTTATAATTTTTTCGGATGTAGAATAAGAGATATTTATGTTTTAAATTTTGTTTTGTTGATCACCAAAAGTCAAAATGTATCAATCTTTTAAGGACGGACGGGAGTATTATATACGTGACAATCATTAAAATCAAACCCATCATTAACACTCTGTCAATATTAATTAGGGATAAACATGAAGTTTTTTTGGAATGATAAACAATCAATTATTGTAAAAAGAAGTACTATATAAATTTTGCCAGACAATCATTTATCTTGAAACACTCACAACACTGTATATGAACAAAAAAAATATATTGAAAAAAGAAATAAAAAACATGAGTTTGTTTCTTATATGATACTTACTTTTTTTTTTTTGTCTTTCTAGCCATTTACACATAGATTAAGGAATATAGAAAATATTGAAAATGTGAAATGACAATCAATTAAAACTATATAATAGTTGGTTGATAATTTCATAAGAAAAAATAATCAAAACATACATTGATAAAATATAAATTTTCAATTAATTATACTAGAAAGACATATATGTAGAAACCTAAAATTAAAGTTAGAAATACCACTAAAAAAGAACATTATTAATTGATCCTTATAGAATTAGGTGAAAAATATTATATTATCACCTTTTTAGAGATCGGGTTAAAAGATTTGTTGACACAAAAGCGACTATGATGAACCGATTCTTCCCCCCCACTCTTTTATCTTCCTCTCTCTGTAATTCATACATTTGGGCACACACTCACACGAATGCACATTTCACAACTTATTTATAATTTATACTGGACAAATTACTTACAAGTACGATACATCTCTATGCTTGATAAATTGAATTCACAGGGTTGGAACTAAAACATGATAATCGGAATAACAACTAAGGAACATTATTGAATCGTAAATATAGTCATCAAAATATGTAATGTCTCAAATTAGGCTCGATATGATATAATCAGTTTCATCCCTAAATTAGTTGAATTTTAAAAACTAGATGGTAAAGGAAGGAGCTAATTTTCGAAATGGTGTCAGATAGTGAGTTGGAAATCGAAATTGTATTTTGGTCCCAAATAATTAGACCGTTACAAATTGGTCCCAAATATTGGCAAAAATGTTTACAATTTAGCCTCCTACTAACAATTCAGTTAGCTTTCATGGTCAACAAAACACGATTTAGAACATAAATATATTATATATCTCTTATTCTACATTCGAAAAAATTATAAAAAGTTAATATTTCAAAAATATATGTTGAGACGAATCAAACAAGATTCCACATGATTATATTATTTCTTATCATTTAATAAGAATATTTTATCAAATTTTTTCAAGTTTGACCACAAAAATTAAAATGTACCAATCATTTAGGGACGAATGAAGTATTACATATATATATAGGAAATTAAATAAAAGGTTGCTCACCTCATCAAATTGTTTAACACTATGAACGTTGTCTAAAGACTAATAAAATATTATTCTCTCCATTATTTTTTAGTTGTTCTTTTAGTCATTTACATATATATTAAGAAAAATAAAAAGTAATTAAAAAGAACATTGAAACTATATAATTGATTAGTTGATTACTTCTTAAAAAAAATAACAAAAAAGTATATTAAAAATATAAATGTACAATTGATTATGCTAGAAGAATAATAATTTGGAGATAAAAAATTAAAGCTGAAAAAAACAATTAAAAAAATAAGAAGAGTGTATATAACAATAAACAAATAGAGAAATTATATTTTGCGTCCAATAGTAACGACGAAAACCTTCATCTCGTCGTTGTGCGTCCTTAGTTTGACCACAACCTTAATTGAATCTCCAAGTCATATTTAGCTATTATTCTTTTCAATAATGATCATTTATCACATATGTTCATTTAGGGGAGAAATTTTGAACAATACCATGGTCAAAACATGGTATTTGTAAAAAATTAGTATTTATTTAATTGGAGAATACAATAATTTTGGAGCGAAATAACTAAATTAATCTTAGTGAAAAGTTGATAACATTAGACAAGTTCTTTGGGTTGAAACGTCTATTTTTTTTTATAATAAGCGACGTAACTATTATAATCTATTATAATACGTTGTAATCGATTTAAATTCACAACGAACTCAAATTTATCAAGATTTATATTTGCATCAAATTTATGTTATAGAGTTCAACCCCAACAACAATTGATATGATATATATATATACTACATATTAGTTAACCTAAAGAATCGGACACAATTGGATACAACCTTAAAAATTGAAAATATATTAGAATTAGTACATTTGATGAGGTTATGTAACAAATAATTTTTATTAATACATTTAAAGACTAAAAAAATTATGAAAAAGAAAAAAGAAATAAAAAGATTTAGATTTCTACTCTTCCACATGAATCTTTTCACCGACAGCCATTCGCGTTACTTTAAAACTTGAACTCTTTAATTCTTCAGCCTGAAATAATTAAATCAAAATTGGAATAATCGAATTCAATAAAAAAAAGCGTGTTATATTGAATTATAATCAATTATAGTATTTTGTATCATAATAAACTCAACTATATCAACATTATATTTCAACATTAAACAAATTATATGATTTGTAACTCCGCATAAGTACATATATATTCTGAAATGTATACTCAATTATACTTTATTATACAATGTTATAATTGATTATACTTAATTATACCGTGTTATACTTATAAGAAAACGAGACTATATCAACATAATACCCCCAAGATTCAAACTTTTATTACAAAACAACATCAAATCTTCAAATTACATATATGTAACACACATAAAACATAAATTCATAGTTAAAATATTATTTAAACTCAAAATCTTGTGTTCAACTTAAAAAGATTCAACTTTTGTTCAAAAAACAACTTTGAAGTACCAAAAGAACAAACTTTATAAATATATTTATATTTTTTAGTGCAAATTTACCAACATATCCATAAAAATCTTAGAAAAGATTCAACTTTTGTTCAAAAACCTTCAAATAACAAAAACACAATAATATAAAGTATATAATTAATTAAAAACGTGATTTTAACTCAACCAAATTGAAAAACGTGATTTTATTTCTACTAAATTGAAAAAGATTAAAACTTTTGTTGAAAAACCTTGAAATAACAAAAAGGCAATACACATATAATATATATCTAATTGAAACATGTGATTTTAAATAAACTATATTGTTAAAACGGGATTTTAACTCAACTAGATTAAAAAAGATTCAAACTTTTGTAAAAAAAAACAACTTTAAAAGATCAAAAAACATATGTTGTTCACAGATATATTATTTTCAATATGTAAACTTACCCAAAATTGAAGATATTAGGTTAAGGCATTGGAGATTTTGGTGAAATTCTTAGAGATATAAGGAGAAGAGGTTTAGGTGGGAATATTTTTTTTGAGTGAAAGATATTTTTTTTGATGATGAGGTGTGAAATGTGGGTTTGGCAAGATAAAGGTCTTCAAGGATAATTTAGTCATTTCACCCCAAAATTATGATATTCTCCAATTAAAAAGAGTTTATTGTTTTTGCATATACCATATGTTGATCATGATGTTCTTAAAAATTCTCTCATTTAGGGACAAATTTGCACCTTAGCCTATTGATCACTTTTTTTTTTCTTCCGTTAAAATTATTTTTTAATTTGAAAATTATTGAAAATCAACTTGATTACACTTTTAGAGGCTAATTTATAAATGATGGGAGTTTTTTTACTGTACATAATTAACAAGCGAGAAATTAGAATAATAAATATCAAGGATCATAATTTAGCTTTTAGTTATAAAAAATAAAAATTGAAAGTCATAGTATGACATGAAAATGTGAAAACATAAATAGGAGGGAGTATGCTCTAATAATTCCTTAACATACTCCCAAATATTCCCATTCTATTTTATTAATTATGTCTTGCATCTTAGCTTCATTATGTCTTCCTCACATGACTCCCTCAATCCCTCATTACTTGAATTGAGCTTCATCCTCTCTCTCAAAGGATTAGGATGATTTTCAAGACCCCAG
The DNA here is from genome assembly GCA_003412495.2 of Echium plantagineum. Taxonomy (NCBI): domain Eukaryota; kingdom Viridiplantae; phylum Streptophyta; class Magnoliopsida; order Boraginales; family Boraginaceae; genus Echium; species Echium plantagineum. Next base: position 373,087 of record QFAX02000241.1, on the reverse strand, counting down.
GTTGAATCCAAGTGGGTACATATAAAACCATTTCTTTAATCATGGATTTTAATATTTGCATCGGAAACGTAAAGTAGAAACTTCCCTGGCATCTTTAATGCTACTAGTGGAGACAAATGAGCTTATAGAGTAAAAAGCTAGAAATGATTTACTCAAGTATTGAAAAACGTTGCAATAGAGTTATAATTTTGAAAATTTTGATCATAAATTTTTATTGATATTAAAAAAAAATATAGTCATGCTAGATAATATTAGATTCTTTTCAATATATATTTTTGATGTTTCATTTTAAATAATTTTTTACGTATAGAATAAGAGATATTTATATCTTAAATCGGGTCTTGATGATTGTAAGAAGTTAAACACGAATAGAAAAGTGGGAAGGAGGGAGCGAGTATACCATTTTCTAAGATAAGCTAAATTAGCAATTACTAAATATATTTAAAATAGTAGAATTAAAAAAAAAATTACATATATAAATCGAGTTAAAAAAGTAAATGAACTTAAGATGCACATTCCACATCGAAATTGATGTACTTCCGGGTAAATATATAAGATCTTGGGCTACTCCTCTATTGTCAATTGGTTTTAGAGTGGAATCCATAAACTCTTAACATGGTATCAAAGCCAACCCGAGTTAATGAGGCACGTGTAACCCCACCAATGTTGTTCCGCCAAATAATACCGGCAGAAAAAATTTCATCGACGATTGAGTTACATGTGAGGGGAGTGTTAAGATGCACATACCACGTCGGAAGTCGATGTCCTCCCGGGACAATATATAAGATCTTTTGAGCTACTCCCTCTATTGCCAATTAATTTTAGAGTACAACCATATAGACTCTTAACGGATAGACCAAGTATAAAAATGAACCCAAAATTTCTTATAGTCGGTAACGGAACCGTTAATTTATGGACCATTTCCACCCCTCTACACATTTACATGGAACATTTACGAATTCTTGCCGCTTACAGGAACCAAAGTACAAAAGTGACTCACATACTGAGATCATTTCGACAATACCTCCACATATAAACCTATTACCAATAATTAAAAGAGGCCCTTCTAGATATTTTAGTTGTCGGATCAGCATAGCCATTTGCATTTAGTTTAGAAAATAATAAAAAAATAATTTATTTTAGGACAAATGGCTTCTAAAATCATTTATATTTATAAAAAAAGGCCAATTAGATCTCTTTTGTTTCAGACCGACTAAATATGATCACTAATATTTAAAAAGTGACTCATTTGGGTCACGCCATCAGTTTTTTGAAATGTATTTCCGTCCAAACACATTTTGTCGTCTCATAAGCTCCAATTTAACTCTTATTCACCCCTAATTGAAGTCCAATTAACACATTTAACTCTTATTCACCCCTAAGGTTGCATCTGGTATAGTGGAATGGAATGATGTAGCAATGAAATAGGCAAAGTAATGAAATAGACAAAGGAAATGAATGAATTAATGAATCTTGTTACTTTGTTTGGTATGTGAGTAGTAATGGAATGCATCAATGCATGCTATGTAACGTGTAGATGAGGAAGGGTTAATATGTCAAATTTTTTCTAATTTGATTACCTAGTAGGAGGTAATCATCCATTACCCCCAACTTGGGCAGAATGGTTATTACCTCAAATGAGGTAGTTCAATTAACTAGGGAATGCAATCAAAATTCATTATTAACTACCAATGTAAGTAATGCAAACTAATTTAATTTCATCCTTCCTATCTCATTCCATTCCCACGTACCAAACACAACCTAAGAGTTAAATTGGGGGCTTATGAGAGGAAAAAATGTGTTTGGACGGAAAAAGTTCAAAAATCTGGCAGAGTGACCCGCATGAGGCACTTTTTAAATATTAGTGGTCATATTTGGTTGGCCTGAAACATGAGTGATCTAACAGGCATTTTTTTCCAAACGTAAGTGATTTCAGAAGCTTTTTGCCCTTTCTTCTAATTAAAATTGTATTTGAATACTAGAAATTAACTGAAAATATTTCATTAGTTGATTAATTATTTAGCACAAGTATATTGAAAATTTGAAATGACAATTAATTGATATTATATTATTAATTGATTGACTTATAGTTTCACAGAAAATATAGTCATAAAATATATTAAAATATAGAAATATAATTGTTATATTAACATGATAAATATATTGAAACGAAAAAGATATTATATTGAAATAACATCTAAAAAAATAGAAGATGTACGAAATATCTCGTTTTTCTTTAAAATATTAGGCTGCCTAAATATTACTCCAAGTTTCGTCAGTGTCATGTGACAGTGAGATATGTAATGAATTGACCTTAGGTGTTTTAGAGTATTCTTTAATTATTGCAGACTTCAATTTTTAATTAATCTCTCCAGGAATCATATCTAATCATTCAATCAATCCTCCATTTTACAAAGAAGTTATATATGCTCCATGTTGTAGTTATTTAAAAGGAATTTTTTAAGTGCATAAATACTCAAAAGAATATATTGGTCATTGAAAGTCTCCGATGATTCTGCCCAATTTTTTACTCCTCAATGTCTGCAACATTCTCAGTGGGACCAACCCAACATTTACGGTCTCTCCACTTGTTCCTCTCAATCTAGTCTTGATAAGTTTTACTTTTTGTTTGACCCTACTTATTGTCCATTCAAAATTCATAAGGAAATGTTTGCCAACATTTTATTTTGGATTTTGGTTAAGATATTTGAAAAAATATTGTATGTATAATTAATATTTTAATAAGGCTATTAACGATAGTAATTATCTAGATGTATTTATAAGATATTTTCAATTTATTATCGATCTATGTTTCAGTATATCCTTGTCAATCATGTATATTTCTAAATGATCTAGTCTAATACCCCTTTCATCAAGATGTTGTTAAGTATAACACACGATGAATTTGAATTATGGAATGGTTTATATTAGATTTCATTTTTTATGCCCCAAATCATATTTAATGACATGACGATATACATGTAAAACTCATGTGTCTCACGCATGTTATACTTAGTTGACATATTAACATAATATGTGCGTGATTGGCTGAAATATTTTAAAGATACATAATTGACAATAATGTTTGGAATCATAAATGACATACTCAAACATGTTGTAAAAGGTAGATGATAATTGTTGGGGTCATAACATTTTAACTCAATATAATAAATGAACGTTATATGAGAGTATGGATACATTGATATTATGAATAATGCATGCATACATAAATTTCTTATTAATAATAGAAGATTAGAGTAATTACGTGACAAATTGTCTCCAAATAGATCACTTAATTAAAAGATTGGTCAGATGTCACAAAACTCTTGAGTCGTCTACAAATAAAGGTCATATTTCATAACAACTCCTATTATTTTCCTAATATACATTTTTTATTTCTATACCATTTATGAATTAAGTAACATGGGTAAGAAGAACAATTTTGTTTTAGGGCTCGTGTATTACTATTGGGATTAATTTATTCAAAGATTAAGAATTTTATGATGAAGACTAATAACATAGATTCGGTATAAGAAGATCGAAATATTCAAAAAAAAAAAGTAGCCCACAAATCACTATCTAAAATAAAAATAGGCAATTTAGGGGGAGGATTAAATTAAGTGATGACATGTTATTTTCCTGAAATGCATTATGCTTAGATTTTCTCCAAAGGTCGCCTAATTGCTTAGAAAAGCAAAGATAAATGACTTTCTGTAAAGTAATATCAATCATGTTACGTCTTCCTTGTTTCTTTTTCTGCTTTTTGCATGGAGGAATATTTTCGATATCTGTCTTTTCTAGTGCAATGATATCGAAGCAAAATATACTTGTCCACTTGATCACTTAAATGTATGCTTATACAATTATACATATACATGTGGCAGACTACTTAACATTTTAAATTAAGAATTAAAGTTGAGATCCGACATGATCTTAGGATGCAAATAAACCAACGAATCTTTGGACTATTGGGCATATTATTCAATGGATTTATGTGCACACATGTCTCTTATCCAACACTAGCTAGGCTCTAGATGGTAACAAGTTTGTGCTTATGATTCTTCATTTTTCTGTGTTGGATTGGTTATAAGTCAATATCTCACAATCGACTACTTAGCTAGTGGCCGCGCGTGCATGCGACTTTCTCTGTATTTCTTATAAGCATTTATTATCTTATAGTATTATTAATGTTAAGATGTACAAAAAGTCTTTGTATTCCCAGGTCAAGATATAAGATCTTGGACTACTTTTTTTATGTCAATTGATTTTAGAGTGAGACTCGTAGACTCTTAACATAGTTTCATGAGCCAACTCAGAGTTAATGAGGGACGTGTAACCTCGCCGATGTTGTTACAATAAATAATACAGGTGTGAAAAATTCCACCGACGATTGGATTACACGTGAGGAGAGCCTTAAGATACATATTCCACATCGAAAGTCAGTGACCTAACAGATTCCTATTAATAACGATAATATTTGAGTACATCAAAATTGGCCTTGAAGCCGCAAGGGGATGGTGTGATAATAAGTACATGTGGTAACAGCGCCTATTGATGCAGTATGAGTTCGACTCTCCTTAAGTAACGAACCTTGTAAGTTGTAACACTCCGATTCAAAGTGGGTAGTATGATAGATTTTGTATTATTTCATTAGTACTTCTCATAACATCAACATGCAGCTTCTGTTGGAAGCTCATCTCATAAGAACTTCAATATAAAGCATGTTTGACCTAGAGTAATTCTGGGTTTGATGACGCCTTAGTGAAGTCTCCTGGTGGACACTGGAGTGAGGACAAAACGTGTTATAAAGGCTTGTAGTGGTTTGTGAGGACAATACGTCTATCAAATCTTATAATCTACCAACTTGGTGTTCTGGGCACGTCGTTACAAATGGTATCAGAAAGAAACCGTCCATAATTGTGAGAGTTAAGTTCTATAAAGTACTATGTTGCGGAATGTAGACACCTATTGAGGCAATATAAGTCACCTCTAGAATCTCACATAGATGATAAAGTCCTGCCTGTGTTGTGGCTCGAGGATTATATTGAGAATTTAAGTGGAGGAGATTGTAAGGCCCCGACTCAAAATGGTGTGATAGATTTGATATGATATGATTGATATTACTCATACCATCAAGCTTCATTTTGAAAGACGTGATTTTCCACTTTATGGGTGTTATATTTATGCCTCTTTTGTGGATTCATATGCAACTACCTGATTAAAATGTAGCTTTACCCCCACCATTTAGGACTAAATCGCCAATTTACTCTCATTAACAACTTCTTCAATGAATAAATCAAGGCTTATTTTCTTTTGGCTCCCTAAAGTATTCACACGCTAACAGAGGGGGGTCCGAACTTTCATTCTTTTCAGATTATGGACTAAACTATCCATCTTTTCAATTTGCCCCCCGAGATATGTTTTGTCGCCAAAAAATGAAACAATTGAAGGACATAATTGGAAACACACATAAAATGATATTTTGGGGCAACTCTTTTAATAATTAAAGGTGAGGGTAAATAAATAAAATAAAATTATTTAAACAAATATTTCAAAAATATTCTAAGATGAATTGAATGTCCTGGTTTAAATTGTTGATTTGTTTATGGTATGCTGAATTGCACAACCATACAGTAGCCTTTTACCCAGAAAAATGAAGAAAAAACTATAGGAATGGTAATGTTGATATATTCTTAACTTGTTTACTCTGAAGGGGTCGGGGAATGGGGTGGGGGTGGGGGTGGGGTGGGGGTTGTTTTTGTAATAATTTTATTTTTACCCTCACTATTAATTATTAAAAGATTTGTCCCGAAATATTATTTTATGTGTGTTTCCTATTATGTCTTTCAATTGTTTTATTTTTTTGCGACAAAATACATTTCAGGGGGTAAATTGAAAAGATGGATAGTTTAGTGCCTGATCTGAAAAGAACGAAAGTTCGGACGCCCCTCCGTTAGCGTGTGGATAGTTTAGGGAGCCAAAAGAAAATAAGCCATAAATCAACATCAAACTTACAAAAAGTAATTCAAAACTAGAATACAAGCATCTCATAAAAACTTTAATATTAAACGCGCTTTGTCATTTTATTTGTTTATACTAGTATACTTGTGCCACTTATGGAACTAATATGCACCAATAAAACTATCTGGAACTAAAGTACAACTTCATCTCATTATCTAAGAGCAAATCAACAATTAACTCCTATATATCGACGACTTCATCAATTAATAAATCAACATGAAACTTACAAACAAAAAAAGGTCAAAACTAGCATGCAGGCCGGCAACTCGAAAACTATTAAATACCATATCGCAACTTAGTTATACTTTCCTCCACTAAATCATCAATTTCAACTACCTCCCCAACAAAATTGTTCTACTCTGTCTAATTAACATATAAAAATTGATGACAGACAGATGAAATAAATGCAAGAAGAGGGCATTTCTGGAAGAAGGAATAGATAGGACATATATAAAGAGAGGGTAATTTCAGTACATGATCTGTTTTTGAAGTGCAAGAATTAAGAATATAATGAAATCGAAAGACCATAACACACCCAAAAGGAATGTAACATTATTATTGAAGAGTACATGATGCATACCCTCATTAATTATTACATAAAACCGACATGTCATATAAGCTCAACTACTCATCCAGACGAACCATTACTAAGAGCGTTGGTTTTTCAGATGGCTGGGACCTTATCGATTACCTAAATATATTCAATATTGAATTTTGTGTGCCTTTTCATTAATATTTGTATATTATATCAAGTGATAACATCAAGTACAGGGCATACAACTATTAATTAGTGGCACATATATGTAAGATGCCTTGAGTAGTTATTATCATCATAAAACTGGTGTATAAGCTAAAGCTGGCCCTCTTACCCACATTCTATGTCGCCTTTCAATTAATGAGAATGTATGGTCACATTCTATCAAGAAAACTTACCATACATATGTTCAAATGGTGATGTATTGCCCATTTAATTTCGGGTTAATGACTTGGCATATCACTAACGTTGGAAAGAAAAGACATTTAGATTACTATGACATATATAAAACAGGCATACATTAATAAAAAGAAGACACGAGTAAAATTGGATAGACACTAACGCAAATGTTGACATGAGAGGTGGAGTTTTGGGGATAATTCCCCATTTTCTTCATCCTCTGTTTTGGGTCACAAATATTAGAGAGCGTGAAAGGAGAAATTGAACTAAAGAATATGAGCTTTAAATACTCAAATAGGTGATAACATACTCCATAGTCCATACATTGCAGTGAGCAGCATTATTGGGCTTTTCTAAAAACTGCTTCATATACTTGTGGAATCTAATTCTATCTTTATTCCTTTTTAATCATTGAGGAGGGAAAATGAAAGAGATTATCCCCAAAATTGATTGAAGAGGGGGATAATGGTCTCCTAGCAGCGGTGGAGGTGGAGGAGAAGTGTGGTGTTGATGGGCGGTGATGGTGGATGGGGAGAAGGGCGGGTCAAAATATTAATTACAAAGATTTGAGGGTGGTTATGGCTAACATTACTAAAAATATACACCTAAAGCATCGGGGCTAAGAGGATCGAGTTGGTTTGGTTTCGCATAAAAGTCTAGCCCGAATTCAGTAAATAGGTCAAAATTTGGCGTTGGTGTTTCGTGGATATGACGTGGGATTATCCAACATAACTTTCTAATAATGAATTAAATATAACCTGACTCCCAAGCGACGCTAATATAATTTACAAAATAATCAAATTCAAAATATCTTTAATAATAATAGAAAAAATGAACTAAAAAATTAATTATCTAACAAGTTGGTGTCGGACCATAATTAATTTAAATTAAATTGAAAAAAATGTGTATATATGTAGACTAATTAATAAAAAATTAATTATCTAACGAGTAAGACACTTTTAAACATGAATCATCATATTTGATCGGTCTGAAACATGAGTGATCTAACTGAATTCTTTTTCCAAATTAAAGTGATGGCATAAGCCATTTATTCTAGTTTTTAAAAATTAAATATGCATATATTTAAATTCTTATGCGTACATTTAGTCCATAAAGATAATGTCCAAAACAAGTAGTAGAGCCATAATAAAGAAAAAACAAGATTGGAGTAACAAAATTGAGCAAAATAAAAGAGAAAGAAATTGTAAGCTAGTGCCTAGTGGTAGAGGTTCGCCATACGCCCATAATCCCTTCACCTGGCAAAAAAACTTCCCCACACTATGCTTGTCGTGATTGGGATGGAATATCCAGGGGCAGTTGTGAGATATTCGGGAACCTCGACAAAAGTACAAACAGGGCTCTATATATATATATATAAAATTGATTTTCTATTAACTTTATTTTCATTAAAATAAATTGATATATAAAACTATAATTTTAAAACAAAAATAACTATACTGAAATAGTTGAAAGAATATTAAATAGCCAAACCCACAAATTCTTGGTAACAAAAACAAATATCAAATCTTGACTTCAATTTATAAGAGCACTCACATCAGTTGCCTTAAAAGCTATTTTAGGGAGTGAAAATATTAATAATATCAAAAAATGTACTTTATCAGCTCACCTATAATACACTAACTCCCAAAAATATTATTCACACAATGCAAAATGGTGAATATATTCACATGGTGTATTGAGCGGTTATTTTACATTTCCCTCCTTTTCCCTCCAATCTATATTGTATTTATCATATTTTGCCTCCATTCTTTTCATCTCTTTTCTTTATCATATTATTAATAATTAATTTATGCTTAAAAATTAATGCTATAAAACTTACTTAATTTGATAATAAATTTTTTTTTGGATTCATATAATTTAAAAATATGTATATAATGAAATTTAATCACAACTTATTTAAATCAGTATGTACTTTAAAAATAATAATTGTTGAAAATTTAAAAAGAATTGACATATTTGAAACTTTAACTTTTGAAGTTTGGGTGAATAATAAGGAAGCTGGTAAAGTAAATGTATAAAAAGCTAATGCCAAAAATAGAAAATTGACGGTTACAAGTGTATTATAGGGAAATTATTTGGAAACTGATGTGAGTGCTCTTAAGGCCAACAAAAAAGCCAAAACTCTCTCACACACGATATGGGAGAAAGGCCAAAAATGATAATTGGCTTAAAAGAATTGAACTCAAATATTTACTTTTAGGCTGACAATTTGTGATATATATATATATATATATATATATATCGATACGAGTATTTGTTTGAATTTAGTTATTACCGTTAGTAAATTGGTATCAATATATATGCTTAACTGTATATACACTACTACAGAAATGGGCTTAGATAGCGCTTGTTTTTTGACTTAAATAGCGCTTTTTTGAGCTATCTAAGCTCCCGCTATGGTAGTTACCATAGCTGCAAAACGAGCGCTATCTAAGAACATGTACTTAGATAGCGCTTCATACTTGTATAGCGCTCCAAGGGGGCTATGCTAGTCATTTACTTAAATAGCGTTTCGTACTTATATAGCGCTTCAAAAGGGCTATGCTAGCCATGTATTTAAATAGCACGTCGTACTTATATAGCGCCACAAATATGGCTATGCTAGTCGTGTACTTAGATAGCCATTTGTTCTTATATAGCGCCCTAAAAAGAGCTATGCTAGTAATATGATTGTTCTTGGATAGCTCCTATTAGAGTGGTTATATTGAACTTAGATAGCTCAAATTTACGTGCTATCTAAGTCATTAAGCTATTTTTTATTTATAAATTATTATACCAAATTCGAATGCTAAATATAATATTTGACAATAATGCTAAAAGTGAATTGATAATAAAGGCACAACTTTATAAATAACATTTTCTCATTCATTCAAAATTTAATTTAAACATTCAATAAAATAATTATTGATACAAATATGTTAATATGCTATCAAATATATATGTTTGTAATACAATACCAACTAATATTTTAAATTACACGAATAATGAAAATGCTCGGCTTCAACTTTCCATTTTCTCCTTGAGAAATCGGTTGTACAAGTATTCTGACCAGTTGATCGAGAACAAAATTTCACGGGATGGTTATGAACAATCTGCAAATACAAAGTTACAATATATATTTAGATGATGTCATATTTTTCAAAAATCAATAATATAAAATAATTCAAGTAATTATAAGTAGTTTAGTACCATATCTTATTATTATATCAAGTACAGTAACTTTTATTTTGGTAAAGTATTTACCTGAATGATGAGAGCAAGAAGTGGGATCACCACCTCCTCTTATTCCATAACTATTTCATTAGAGAAATGCTACTTTAAAACTTCCAAGCTTCTCCGTTATACCTCGAAGAATCCCTTCTTCAACAACTGCTTTAGTGGCATTGAGGGGATCCATAACTGTATCTTTCTTCTCACCAACTTCTACTTCACTAGCTCCTTCAATCTGGAAGAACGAGAAGTTATTACTACTTCGGAGTGTTGTATAATTATGTTAAACACATAACAAAGATCTACAAATTGTATTGCAAACCTTTAGTACAACTACTCCACCACAAAGTTAGATACTTGATTAAAACGATATAGTTATAGTCAAAGGTTGCATGCATCAGTCACGATCACAATATTAGCGAGATTGAAAAAATTAAGAGCTAGACCTGAGGAAATCCGAAGAAATAAAAGCACCATACGTATGTATGAGACAATCATTAGTTTATTTAGAGACAAATAATGAAATGTCAAGAATGCAAAACAAGAAGCACTTCGTAATGGAAAAAACCTTAGAATTGAAGTCCTTGAGCATTCGTTGGGGTGGATAATAGGGCACCTAACAACAATATTCATTAGTAACTGAACATGATAACAATATACTTCCATTAATAGCAAGAAAGGTTTAGAAGACAGAATAATAGAGATGGCACCTAATGTTCATACACTAGCTTCCCATATTGAAATTTCAATGTCTTAGTGAAGAAAAAAAGTGGATTCTGATTTATTAATTACAAATGGACAATATAAAATGAAAAAGCAACACTTAGTATATTAAGACAATGCTTACTCTATTAAAAAGCATCCCCTTTCTCACAAATGTCAACAATCTAAGCTTTCGGATTGCATTCTGATAATTACTAACTACAATGCCATCTGCATAAAGTGACCAAATTTCATTACTTTCTTAAAAATAACTTCAAATACTTATGTACAAGAAAAACCTACCACTAAACAACTACAACAACATAATTTAACATCGAAAATCATACTTACGAGCCAAATGCAACTTCTTGTACTACATTTCTAATACAAGTATAGCATAATATTATCTTACTCATCATTGACAACAGTTCTTATGTGCATTACTACCAATTTGTACAGAACCTATGCACACAACAAGATCCAGAAAGACAACCAATAATGTAACATCATTAAAAGATCCTAGTTTTAACATCAACCAAACAAATAAATCTTCAACCAGGAAATAGAAGTTCAAAAAATAAAAAAAAATCAAAACAAAAATCATAAATTGGAAAAACAGATAAACACCTAATTAAAAAAATAAATCTACAAACTAATATTAATATGCTGAAAATAATAAATGCAACCCGTACAAATTAAGATTAATAAAGAAGAAATTCAAAGGTAAGAAAAAAGAGGAAATTAAAAGAAAGCGATTGAATCGGTTATTGTCCCAATTTAATTGCCCACTTTGTCAAAATTCAATCCCAGATTAACTACGTCTGAATTATTTTCAGCTATAAATTAAACCATGAATTTGTCACAGTTCAGTGGTCCACTTACCCAAACCCTCGAATTAAATAAATAAGAAGAAACCGCTAGTGAAGATGACAGTGTAATTAAGTTTGAGAAATAGAGCAAATAGATGTGGTGATACTCACAAAGAGAACGGTGGCGCGGTGGTGGTGATGGAGAAGGTGAGAAAGGCCGCTGCTACCTGGCTTTTGGGGAGGCAGATTCGAGGAAGGGCTGGCGGCGGAGGTGAGGCCATGCTTTGCTAATGGGGAGGTGAATATGCTTTAGTTTTTGCGTAACAAATTAGGGCTTTATTAGGACTTTATGTTTTTAGGGATTTAAGGAATTAGAGCTTTCATACCAAACTAATTAGGAGCTTTAATTATGGGTTTTGATTTTTTCACTCCATTAATTTATAATCACACTCCATTTTTAGTGTTAAATTATATTTATACCCTTATTATCAATTCTTGTATAATTATTGTACAACTTTTCATAATGGAATGAGGGTTAAAAATGAGAATGTGAAGTGTGGTTAGTAGTGGATGGAGTGGGAAAATCAAAAGCCTTAATTATTTCGTAATATATAAGTTGGGTTGGAGAATTAGAAGTTTGGAAATAAATAGAAGATTTTTTTATATTTTTGTAGAAGATATAATGAATTGGATTGAATTTAAGTTATTGAATAGGTAGCGAGTTTAATTCTAGTATCGAACTCGACTTGATAAGATATCAATTATTCGACTCGTTATTGTAATTGTCCTACTCGTTATCACAATTACTCGACCTGACTCGTTAAGGTAAGTATCTAGCTCGACTTGTTAAGGCAAAAACGGGAAAAACTTATTTTTACCACAAATAAAAAATATATTAGTATATTTAGAATATTAATAAACTATATATACCTTAATTATTTCAAATATTCATAATAGAGTCTATAAACCCTAATTATAAATACCTATGTTTAACATATATATTAGATTTATTAATTTAGATAATAATTTAATAACAGACTAAATAATTATCGAGCGAGTCGGGTATTTCAAACTAACACAACCTTAAACTCGTACCTTACTTGTTAATTGTCGAGTATTTGCGTAAGATGCTCGATTCAGGAAACAAGTTACCCAACTCGTTGGCGGTACTAGCTGTATCTAAGTTACTTATTAGAAAGATCAGAAATTACATCGAAAACAATCAAATTTCCAAGTAATTAACCTAGAGCTTTACTAGGGGTTGAATATGAATCAAATAGTTCCACGGATATTCTAGTTCGAATTTAAATATTTGATATTCAGACTCTAATGTTTCCGAATACGGATCGAACTCGAATACATTTTTGCTAATTGAATGATAATCGAATACAAATGTTTATTAATTAGATTCGATAATTTTCGAATATGTTCATTTTGAATTCGAACAAAATATTCGATTTGAATTCGAGCATTTGTGTATACATATATATATATACTAATTTATATGAAAATATGTATATTCGAATTTGAGTTTGAATGTCAAATATAGAATTGAATTCCAATAATGGTATAATAGGACGAATATCTAATCGGACCCAAATTTCAATTGAATACTGCGTATCACATTGAATCCAATATGGTTTTAGTATTCGGAACTAATACAAATTCGAATATTATTATTATAAATATTAAAATTTGATGATATTCGAGTCTAATTCGGTTTCGATTTTGCATTGTTCATTTCCACACTTATTATTATTATTATTATTATTATTATTATTATTATTATTATTATTATTAATTTGAATGAATAAATTTTGGTGTTTAATGAATTTAACAAAGGCCTTCTTTAATGAATATGGATACATTCAATTGAATTGGATGTTGGCATAACAAGACGGACTTGTTCATCCATTACTTGTCCAATCTAGCGTGCCCATTAACACCAACACAAAAGCGCTATCCAAGCACCCACTTAAATAGCGCTTCTAAAGCGCTATAGAGGTTATACATAGGATAGCGCTTTAGAAGCGCTATCTAAGTGTTAAGTTGCATAGCTCTTTTTAGGCGCTATTGTAGCCCTCTAAAAGAGCTATTGTAGTTGGCGTAACACTTTTTCCTATAGCGCTTTTTAAAGAGCTATCTAGGATATACATTGGATAGCGCTTCATATATGAAGCGCTATCTAAGTATTTTTTTAAAATTTGTTTTATTTTTTTAATTATGAAACATAAAAAAGAGCTATCCAAACACCAACTTAGATAGCACTTCAAAAAAGAGCTATCTAAGTGGAGCTATCCAAGCTGATATTTGTAGTAGTGATATATGGTTGGTTTTTATTGTTAATAGAATATCATATATGAATACGATACTCGAGATAAATTAAACTTGCAGAAAGTTAGAGCCCTCCCTGGATTGGAGCACAAGCCAAATTCCCACCCCGCCTAGCCCTAGGGCCGGCAGTGGGAATATCTAGCAAATATATGTATTTTTAGGGATATTGAGTTTTTTGTTTTAAACAAAATTGATTTTTTTTAACGAGAATTTTATTACTTGAAAAAAGTAGAGTGCACTACTTAAACAACGTAAAATGCGTTTTGAAATATAGTTCAATAAACATGTTGTACGTAGTGAATGTGTTGGCCCAAATTCATACAAGTTCCACGCTCTAGTTCAATCCTCTCCAAGGATGCAATGTATGTGTATTAAAAGAGATGACGACTTGAGGACTACAAACACCATAATATAGTAATGATGTTTCATTCATTTTGGAAGCATGCATTAGTATTTAGTAATGGTAAATGAACGAATCTAACTTTTCATGTCTTGTTTATCACTTACTTGTCCAAAAGTTTAATATATGTGATAATTCGAATTTGTCTAAATTCTATTGTCTTTCTTTTAAAACGAAATTCAATCTAAACATTGGCGTTTTTTTTTTTTAAATTAGCGATGAGGTGATGAGTATCGAACCCAGGATTTTGTGGTTACTGACAAGAGTCATTTCCACTAGGCTATTCGATTAACTCTAAACATTGGCGTTTTAAGGTGTAAAATGAGACAACCCGTAATATAATGTACAATTTGATGCCTAAAAATAGTATTAGGGTGCACTTTAAAACGTTCGTAATAATTCAAGGTACTAAGGAGTAAAAATAAGCCAATATAAAAGGAGATACTACTATTCTTCCACACACATCTATGAGCTGGCAAGCACTCCATACATTGGCAGTTGGAAGAAATCTGAAATGTATGAGGCCTAGATCAAAATGGTGACCCACTCCTCGAAAAATGGGCAATAAATGCAAAGGAGCAGAACGTACAGGGCTTTTTTGGCAGGACAAAAAAGATGGATGTGAGAGGATTATTGATACAACTAAATCATTTTGTAATCGATTGCTTTATGATTGAAGGAGAGAGAAACGTCGAAATTCAGAATAAAACAAATTGATAACGCAAGATAAAATAGTTTAGTGCCCTGTTTGGTTTACATGAAAGAGAATAAAGAAATTTAATACTCTTTGACATTGTCAAAATTTCAAACAGCAGATAGATAAATACAAAAATAAGTTTGAGAAAAAGAATGAGACGTCTCTCAATGGATGGTGCTCCGTAATACATACTCCCTTCAATCTAAAAAAATATGTTTATAGAGATATCAAGAATATAAAAAAAGAATGTCTTTTTACATAATCAATGTATAATACACCACTTTTTCTCTTAATACCTCTATTGGCCTAAAAAGACTCAAAATAAATAATAATTGTCTCATACTTAAGTGGATAGATGGGTATTAATAATTGTCTTTATATGGGTATATATAAAAAATTTAAACGCATTAACTATTTCTTAATTTGTATGAAATCTCTAAAAAGATATTTTTTTGAATTGAAGGGAGTACAAAATGAAGGAACTAAAAACTTGAGAATCAAATTTCTCAAATGATTACTCAAATCATCTTCAATTATATTGTGTAATGATTTTGTAGTACCCTCATTTTCCTAAACTAAGAATCTCTCCTTTTATTTTCATTTTATCCAATTAAGAAAATTTGAAGGAAAAACTATATTTATGAGATAAAGTTGATTTTTTTTAGGCACTTGAGCCTGCTTGGATCACATCTAGACAAATAGAAGTAGGCCGACGAACAATGACAAACTTTGTGCAAAAGTAAATAGGTCTTAGATAAAATAGTGATCTTTTGTTAACCCTTGTACTATCATCAAAATTTCAAACCACATACTATTTTCTTATGCCTCAATTTGCCCACTATGCTACGTTTAGTGTCATTTTGCCCCTGAAATGCCAAACTTAGATACAATTTCGTTTTAAAAGAAGGGCAAATTCAGAACATTAGAGAACATCGAATGACCTAGTGGTTAGGTGGCCTTTTAGTGACTTTGAGATCGTAGGTTCGATTCTCATTGTAAAGGGGCGGTGGGTGAGTTTTTATAAAGTCGGAATATCATATATATTAAACTCCTAGGGTACTTTCTAAAAATAACTAAACTTGTGAATTAAAAATTAATTCACCCTTCATATCTTTCACCAACCCACGCCCCACCCGCACACACAATCGAGAGAGCTCAAACATCTTTTTCATCGACCCACCACCACCTCAACAGATATTGTAGCTCCAACAAGGAACCTTCAGGGGCTTCTTCTTCACGGCAAGCAACCCTCACAACCTCTACAGTTGCTTACTACCCCCACCAGTGGCGGGGAATTAAGCATCTGGCTCATAATTTATATCACACAAAAACATAGGCCCAAAAATTACTAATGATTTGTATTATGGGGCACCTAACCCAATGACCCAAACCAACCCCATCCGTAGCTTCCCCACTGAAATTAACAACAACATCATTCACTCCCCTCACATCCATAAAGATCGGCCAACTTCAAGCTGTCACCTCCTAGTTTGTTCAAATTGGCGATTACATGAAAATCAACAAAAAAGTGTCATATGGGTTAGACATTTGTTGTGTTTAAACCATTAGGACTTAGTTTGAAAATGAAGATTTGTTCGAAGGGTGGGTGGGTGAGGTGGGGTGTGGGGCTGAATAGGATCGAGAATCTGCTTAAATAAACCGGTCCTTATATATTTTGTGTTTGATATTCAACTGGTGTTAGGCCCCGCCAAGTTTTATATTGCTTGCTCGGTTTTAGCTGTAATTTCCCGTGTCAGAGTAGAGCTGTTCTAAGAAGATGACAGATCTGAACAGTTATCTCTTGGGTAGGTATGGTTGGGGTGGGGGGTGGAGGGGCAAATGAACAACATAAGGGGTGGGGTTAATTTATAATTTATAATCGTGTGATTACTTTACTTTTTCATAGGTTTAAAAAAGGCTCCAAACCATTACTAAATGTGTTTTCCAAGTTTTCCCTTGTTTTTACAGTAGCGAATGGGCTAATATTGCGATTGAGGGAGCAAAATAAAAATAATGAAGTTTAGGGGGGCAAATTAAGGCTTAAGAAAGTAATAGGATCAGTTTCAAATTTCGACGATAGTACAAGGACAACAAGAAAATAAGCTTATAATCCCTACGTCACTAAACGATTGGTACATTTTGACTTTTGTGGTCAAACTTTAAATATATACATCAAATATGTGATCTTTCAACAACTATTATATAAGTATTATGCATTCACACAACTAATTGTCTGTGAATCGAATTTGTTCTACTGACACAATCGCATATGTATTATGCATTTTAATTCTTCTAATACTTTTTATTTTTGTAAATTAGCGATAAGGTGAGATCTGAACCCAGGTACTTCTGGTCACTAGCGAAAGCCTTTTAATATTTTTGAGTTGGTAAAGGAGTACTCTACTTCAATAGATTAATATGAATTTTGTATAACAAACAAAAACAAAACTTATCATTACATCAGTAGTATTTATATTATATGGTACAATTTAGGATTAAATAATTGTTTTGTATTTTCTCTTGACATTAACAACGGGTCTGTATTCACATGTAGTGATATTATAATCCTTGACTGTTCAATATAATTTCATCTCAAATTCATTCTTCAATAAGTTTTACTGGATTTTGAAAGTTCTTCAAGAGTTTTAAGAATAATATTTTCATTATTACAAACTAATTTCTTCATCTTTACATGTAAATATATATATACATATATATGTGTACTGAGGTCATTCTAATAACCTTCTATGTTAATCTTTATCATGCAATATTGATAAATGATATGGGTCACTTAGATAACCTTACAAAGGAACGCAATCTAAGTGGAGGTAGGGTCATCTAAACCTCATTTTGTATTAGTAAATAAATACTAAATTAAATTAATTTTAAAATACTTAATGAGTTTAACAAACATACTTTTACCCAATTTATTTTTTATTGTAATCCCCATTTCAAACATGGGATCAAAATTCTATGAGGTCTTGATTTTGACTGCCTCCACATTTTACATTTGAAAAAGTTGAAGACGGGTGGGGGGAGGGGGGGGTCTGAGCAGTCAGCCATCATAAGGCCATGATGGCACTATGATGAGAGAATAGAATTGTGGTTTGTTTTCAGTTGTATTAATTGAGAATCCTCTGCCCTAGGTGAAGTTGAGCATTTACATGTTATAGGAATTAGAGAAAGAGAGAGAGAGAGAAAGAGAGAGAGAGAGAGTAAGAGAGAGAAAGAGAGCAAGGAAGGATAATATATAGAGGTATGAGCTTTCACATCTCTTGTTTGGTATGAGAAAGATGAGGGCCTTACATACTCTTTTATCACAACAGACTGACATTGTCCTTCACCAAAGACGCTGACCTCTTTGTCTGCCCCCGCTTTTAAAGCGCTCCCTTTTGGTAGTTGTTGAACGTAATAGTCACCATACTAATTCTACTTTCACCCCATACTTTCTTTTCCATCATCAAATTTACCACACCTCTAAACCAAAGGTATATACATAACGTCATTAAATCGAAAAAATTAGAAGTTTGATTTGTTAAAATTTCGAAAACTAGAGGTTCGGTTCGAAAAGTTCGAAACTCAAATATTGATGCTCAAATAAAAACACCATTAAGAATAAATATATATGTAATAATTCGAGTTGTAATCGAACCTTTGGTTCGAATTTAGTCGAACCTAAAAACGATGTTCGAGTTTGCTTCAAACTACATGAAAAACCTAATAACATAGATTTCGATGGAATTCTGTGATCCTTTTGCCAGCCTAGTTGTGAAGTATGGGTAATATTTAAATTGGATACCAGTATTTTCAATTAGTTGAGGATATTATAGGATTATTTCTTTTATGAAAATAGTAAGAAAAAATCAAAATTTGACTTAGAGGACACGTACTTAGAGGGCGCTCCCTCTAAAAACCCTCCAAATGTACTTAAAAGGGAAAATGCCCTCTAAGTCAGACGTAGATGGCGCCTCATACAGCACCATCTAAGTTATATATTTTGTTTTAATTTAATTCTTTCTTTCATATACATGAACATATAATAAATATAGCACATTATATTGAATATGTTTAAATACTAAATAACATCCAAATCATATTCAAAACCATAATCAAAATTTTAAATTCAAATATACGTACATATAAGATAATGAAGTCGAAATATAAATAGCATATAGTCCAACATCTAACAATTCAAATATGAGCATTAATACATCAATACTATAAAAGGTAGCTAAAACATATCCTAACAACACATTCATAATGGAACTCATAAGATAACATATTTGACGAAGTGATTTTATAGATAGCTAGACCATTGATGCGGAACATGAGAGATTCTATGATCTGTACAACGTTTGTATAGCTAGTTCTCAAGGACACTAAAAATAAGAAAAGTATAAGTTGCATACCCTTATATAACGATAAAATTTTCACTTGTATAAAAGTAAAAGTATTATGAAAAATACTTACAACTAAAGTAAGATTACTAGTGCCGGAATCTAAGATGTCTTCTACAACCAAAGAAATAAAAAATTCGGTATAAACTCTAACCGAATGCGGCTGCAGGCACTATATATATTAATTACAACCTGTATTATAATTTGAACGTAATAGTACCTATACACTAACCCAAGTGTGTTGGTGTAATTTTTTTTTTTCTGCTTGGAATACTTTTCTTTTTGGTGCCTCGATATGAAGTCATAGCACTAAAATTAGACCATGTAACACATATTAGTATATGATAA
The DNA here is from genome assembly GCA_003412495.2 of Echium plantagineum. Classification (NCBI taxonomy): domain Eukaryota; kingdom Viridiplantae; phylum Streptophyta; class Magnoliopsida; order Boraginales; family Boraginaceae; genus Echium; species Echium plantagineum. The sequence goes on along the minus strand of QFAX02000241.1, from coordinate 353,214 downwards.
GGAAAAATATATATTATATTTAGATAATGAGATGAATACTTATTACTTGCTGATTTTTTGCATCATAGGAGTTCGATTTACATGGGTGTGATGTATTGCCTGTACAACCGCACAAAGCTCCTTGTTAAGATATGTTCCAAAAAATTTCATAATAATCAAGCCTAGTTTTCTTAACATTTATAATTTGTGTTAACATTCATATTTGCACTTAACTATTTTAAATTGTATCAATCATGTATGGCTAAATAATTATGATAAATGTAGCTAGATGTTACAGTAACTTTACATAACACTAAAATTAAAATTCTGCAATCATTCATGGAACATGTTTGGATCACATTTACAAGATAGTAGAGCCATACAACATAATTCAAAGTCCAAGGAATTACTATTCTAAATTAAATTCGGATTAGGTTGAGTAAATTCTCCATTTATAAAATATATTAAATTGTTCATACTTTTTAATGGGCTTAAATTCTTTTTACCTCTAAACTTCGACGATCTGATTAATTTGCTCCCAAAAATTTAAATTAACTCTACTTGCCCCCTCCCCCGTAATTGGTCCTTTTAGGGATTTCGCCTTATAATTGACAAATTTTAAATTTCAATAAAGGACAAAATAAGAATTCAACATATAATATATATTTGGGTCAATTTGCGCTATACAACATACATTAGGACCTCTTTTAAAATAAATAAACTTATTAAAGCAGAATGAAAAATAAATTAATATTCCCCCCCCCCCCCCCCCCCCCACGGGCGTATCCAAAGGGGGGTACAGGGGCCATATGGCCCACGCTAATTTTTCAAAATTCCTCTATATATTATAGCTTTAGTATATTGAACAAAATTGAATCTAGCTCAATTGCTCCCCTGTTCATAAGCCTGCCAGCAGCTTCTGCTTTTTTTCCATATATCTTACTCATTTTCCCCGTCTTTATTATAGAGAAAATGTAATTAGAATAATTAATAAAATTATTTTAAACTAAACATATTTATATATAAAAGGTTATTTTAGTACAGTCACTCAAAAGTAAATATACAATAATCCATATGGAAACTTCATCTATAAACTGAATTGAATATGCAGGAGTGTGTCGGCTATGTATGGAGTTCACCTCATTTCTTTCGTATTTCAATTTTACTGCATCTCATATTCTCATTAAATATATATGATGTATTGATACTAATTGCTTCTAAATTAACAAATTAACAAGTAATTCAACTAAAAATCCATTCTTTAAGAGCACAACAATTGAGCATACATGCATACGTCACTACAGTTTATGGCAGCAAACCATTCTTAAGTTTGATCTATGAATTCAACATACCATTATTACACTAAGCGGACATTTCTTTCTTTTATACTACTTTATTTATTATTTGTAAATAATTATTGATATATTAAGTTTGATAATCGATAATGTACAATGTTTTTAATTTTAATTTTTAATATTTTGAGTATACAATAGTTAATACTATTAGTGGGGCAATATTACAAAACTTAACTAACAAAATTTTGTTTATTGTTTGGGAATAATTAGTAATTTAAGTTTGACAATAAGAAAATCTACTATTTATTTTCACGTTGATAGATTGATTCGGCTTGTTCCAAATTTTCCAGTATCTACAACAATGGTTGAACGAGTATTTTCTTCTATGAGCCATATCAAGACGGATATACGAAACACAACTAATAACATAGTTTTTTCGATTCTTTGATCATTTATAGTGAAAATGAAATAGCAAAAATATTTCTATTGAGAGTATGATTGATGGTGATGATCGAGTAAAAGGTCGTGGAATACCTATAAGATAAATTAAAAAAATTTATTACTCCCTCCGTTTCTTTTTATTTGATTGTTTGGGGAAAAAGTATTTTATTAAGAGATTGTGGAAAATTACATTGGGATTGTAAAAAGGTGCATTGGAATTGTAAAAAGGTGCATTGAAGTTGTAAAAAGGTGCATTGAAGTTGTAAAAAGGTGCATTAGAATTGTAAAAAATTGCATTGAAATTATAAACAATCAAATGTTTTGAAACAAGAAAAAAGCTCTAAACAATCAAATAAAAAGAAACAGAGGAGTATGTCTTTTTTGTCTAAATAGTTAAACCAAGTTTTTAAACTTGGCCCCCTTATCGTCCCCAGCCACACTGCCTCTTGCCTCCATCATCTCGGGCAACGACATCCCCCCATCTTTTAAGCAACCTCCCACCTTCTTGATACTCGATCTACCCTCACCCTCACCCCTTGCTCGCTCGCAGGCCTGCCTGATCTCCCCCTGCCCCTAAGTCAGAGGACATTTAGTACTGTACTCCACCCCCGAACCAGCAGCCCTCGTCCCCCACCACCAACCCTTGCTCGAGCGCACCCTGCTTGATGATAGGACTCCACGATGAACGGGACATGTTGGGGTCGTTTATTTTTTACTTTCTCTTTAATAAATGTATTTACTTCTTTTAAAAGGGCTGAAATGAATTTTGTATATTACAAATTAATCCAAAACATCTATTAGGTTGAATTCTTATTTTATCTTTCATTAAAACTTAAGATATATCAATTTTAAGGCGAAAAATCTCAAAAAATGACCAGTTTGTATAGTTCGAGGGATAAGTAGACCGGTTTTAAAATTTTAGAATACGGGAGTCAATCAAATAGCCTAGTGGAAAAGGCTCTTGTTAGTGACCAGAAGGTCCAGGGTTCGAAACTCACCTCATCACTAATTTATTAAAAGAAAAAAACTTTAAAATACGAGCTGATGAGATCGTGAAAGTTGAAGATGCATAAAGAATTTAATTGTTTTCAATACTAAGAACTACTCCCTCCGTCTTTGATAATTCTAACTTTTTCACGTCAATTAAGGAACACTATCATTACTCATATATGTCCCTAATTAATAACTAATCAATAGTTACATGAATGTATAATTTCTTAGTTTTCAAGATATATTTACTATATTTTGAATGTATTCAATAGGGGTTTAAGAGGAAATATTGATCAAATATTGCATTGATTTTCTAAAACGTCATATAAAAAAATAACAAAAAAAAAGGTTAAAACGTCGTATAGAAAAAACGAAGCGAGTATGTATTACCCAACTGTTGAAATATTAGAGGTCAATAAATTGGTAAACAAAGCTGAGCAGATGTAGGGTCAGTGGGGCCATCTTATTAATGTGAAAACAGTAGTCTTATTAACGTCAAACAGTAGAGGATGTTGGGGGAAGAAATGAGAAAAGACCGAATGGAATGGGACTTTGAATTTTGAGGTCCTGTTTCATTTATCATTATTCCTATTTACAAACTAAGCAACGGTCGAGATCAATCTGATGATATACTTTCGTGTGTATTGTCACTTGAGCTGTTTTCAATTTATTTAATTCTTCATATATATATATATAAGTCTTAGTGTTAAGAGTTTATGAGATTTCATTTTAAAATCAATTGGCAATAAATGAAGTAGCCCAAAATTTCATATATTAACCCGGAAAGATACTAACTTTCGATATGGATGTGCATTAATAGTTAGTTTGCTAAGTATGAAATTTTACCAACACTCCTTTTGGCTTCCGCCCTCCCTTTCGTCAAATGGTAATCTTGTTATCATGCGATAGGCATATAGGTTACCTTTTTAATATGTGACTTATTTCACTTTGAACCCCTCAATTATTGCTATCTTTTCAAATAGTCTTCTCATACTATTATCTTTTTAAAATAATCCCTTTATGCAATTATTAGCCTATTTCAAAACAGCCCCTCTATATATTATTGACCTATTTCTCTGTATTATTTAAATCGAATTAAATGGGGTATCGTGAGGCGTGAAACGATATACTGTTTGAGCCGATAGGCCCGTTTGCATTGGGGTCTGGGTCGGACAGGACCCATTAGACCCCTTACGGGACGGGACGGGCCGTTTAACACATCTGGTTGTGTCAAATTATCTGGACGGCCAAACCCCTTAAGGGTCGGACTGGGCCATCCCCTATCGAATAAGGGACTGGTTCAGTTGAGTTGGTAGGCTGGGCTGGCCTTTAAGCAATTTATGGCCCCTATGCGTTCCAGACCCCCTTCTACATGATCACTGTATTTGTACGTCCACACATGTGTAATGTCCTGTATGGCTGTATTCAAATGAATGGCACTGTATTAAAGCGAAATTTCAAATGAATTGTTTTACTAATTATGTTTAAGAATAAGCGAAGTAGGGTCTTTATTGCTAACTTTTGATCTAGCTATACAAGTTGTGTCTCGACGACCGTGAAAGTCAAAATTGGCCTAACAAAATGGGAAGGAGGGAGTATATTATTTGTAAGTGCCTTCCTGTACATTTAGCAATTAGCATTATTCCATGAGATCGGTGTATCTGTATCTTGAATACGAGTTTCATGCGTCCGAAATTATACCAAAAAATTGTTTCATAAATTGAACGCACATTCCATGCATTCAGTAAGGACAACACTGTAAGAACTTATTGATTTGGAACATGAAGCCTTGGAAATAGGCTCACATTTAGTCTACCACTCAAATTGCAATCAATTTGACCTCTTGAGGTACCTGAATCCTGAACCAGAATCAACACACTCCACCTTATCTTTGTAATGATTCATCAGTTTCAACAAATCAGTAACCTTTTCCTTTGTTGTTTGAGCACAACCAACTTGCAAAAGAACCAACAATTTTTGAAATGCTCCAACCTGAAGAGCCTCAGCCACCAATTGTTCATACTCATTTCTTCTGCATAGCTTCCACATGATTGACACTGCGAATTCAGTAGCCAATTCACTTACCCTCAAAAGTTTCTTCGCTAAAACCGGGATAGTCAATGCATTGTTAGAAGCAATTTCTTTCCCTTTTCGCGAATTGCATATTCGATCAAGAACGCCAAGAGCCTTCTCAGACATGCTCTTTTCTCCGTCCACAAGAACCTCAATTACAACCTGAGCCAACCCCATGTCCACAAAACTCTCTACTAACTTATCATTGCCTTCCATTAAGTTGTATATCACCACGAGAGATGCTTTCGTTAAGGCCGGGCTGATATGCGCCTGGACCATCTTGAGCAATGTTTCACCTAGCCCTTCAATTTCCACCAACTTAAGTGCATAACTTTTGTTCAAAGAAAGCAATTGGTTTAATACAATAGCCGAATTTTGTCTGGCAGATAGATCTTCACCTTTTAAGAACCAAACTATGCATTCGAACGATGTTATTGATCCTATCTTCGATACCCCTTCTTCACCAAATGGAAACATCCATGCCAGTCCAGAGAGAATTGTCTTCAACAAATCCGCATATTTGTCCATGGATATGATAGCGAAAGATTCAAACGCTGTCGAAAATGCCCTTCCAGCTCCATTTTCAACAATGCAAATCTTGTTTTTCTCACTCTCTGTTGCCCAAACCTTAACCTTTCTTATCAACTCCCTCACTTTCTGCTCATCTCTCTGTTCTGCAGCACAAACAATTTTCGAACAAATCTGAGAAACCTGGTGGGCAGAAATCGGAATTCTGGGAGTTGGGATCCTCTCAACTCCATGAGATTTATGCTCAACACACCAATCTTGAATCATCTTTCTTAGAAAATGATTCGGGATCATATCAAAATCATGCAACATTTGATGCGTGACAGGGCACGTTACGTTCCCCGAATCGATCCATTTCTCTATACTCTCCCGATCATACGTGATCCCTGTCGATAATGTCACAGGATCCTTCATCAAATCAAGAGAAATCGGGCAACGAAAATGTGTAGGAGTTGTAAGTTCCAAGTTAAAATCCCCCTCTAACTCATTTTTTTGCCCTTTTTTGCTAGACTTTTTCCCTCTAAATGAGAAAATCATATTGATTATTATCTTTTTTTGGGTATTGAACAAGATCAAAAAATATGTTCTTGGTTATATCTTGTGCCAACTATATATAAATTTCATGAGGTCAGGTGAATGATTATGTTTGGAGTTGAATGTTGACTGTTGAATAAATTGAAAATTTGCTAAGTCCATTGTTTTAACTAAGAAAATATTACTAGTATGGAGAGGAGTTGGAACAAGTTTCATTTGGGAACAAGTCAATGGTCAACTAAAAATGGTCGGTGCATGAGTTGTTGATATAGTTGTTCCCATGGCCGGCCCTCACCGATGGCGGGGACGCGGTAGCACTAGGCCCCGTTTGGAGGGCCCCAAAATTTAAATATATATATATATAATATGTTATTATACTGATGTAAAAATTAGAAATTAAATTATATATTTCAAAATTATATTTACTAATAAGTGTTAAGTTTATAATTTTAGAATTAAAAATTATTGAATATATATTGATATAAAAACATAAGCATTAAAACTATGAATTTAGTTAACTATTAATATTATAATATTATTTTGTAACTATTAATAACCGAATTTTGTACAACAAACATGAAACCTTATTTAATGAGATTAAAGATTACTAAGAGTCAGAAGACAGAACTACATACTGTCAACTTATATTAGCTTACTAGTACTCTTTTAGTCTTTCGGTGTTTCCTATATAATAGTATATTACTTGTGTTAGTAGAAGTACATAGCAAATTTAATTATAATATGGGATTAGAGTCAATGCAATACTATTACTTATATAAAATAAATCAGTTGATGTTGAATTGATATCTGGTGAGGCACAATGCTTTGTCAATTTAAAAAATTAGAATTGTTTTATTAAATTCCAGGTAATGTCTTTCCTTTTTCTCTTGTTAATTTATTTAATTTAATAAATTTCATACTTATTTATGTTCATTACTTAATTTTATAATTATGTTATTTTATGTTCTATTTTTTACTTGCTTATTAATAATTGTTGTCTATTTTATAATATATTGTCTCGCAAATATTTATTCGAAAGCGACAAAAAAAAAAATGAAAATGAATTGATTATATCACAAAAAGGAGCTCTTGAAAAATTCTTTTCTAAAAACACTTCTATAGCTATGATCAACTTGTTCCATCTGCCACGCTTATGCCTTTACAGAGATTTTCGTATTCATCGGCGTTCTCAAGAAGTTGTCAATTTTGTAGTCCTATTTTGAAATGTCAAGTTTTGGTCATAGATTTAAGCGTTTTTTGTTATCCTAATAAAATGTTGCTAATGATTTATTGTATGAGCTAATGGCTACAACAATTATGTTTACAAGATGGTCTATCATCTATATTTCAAAATGATATTATCAATCGCATTATATTAAAATATTATTGTCAATTATCTATATTTACATGAGAAGCATTATTATGTTTTTTATTCTTTTCTGTAAATTAGTGATGAGGTGAGATTCAAACCCAGGACTTTCTGGTCATTATCGAGAACCTCTTTTACTAAGCTATTCGATTAACTCAGAAGCATGATTATGTTAATAATATTAATGTGAATTACATATTGATTAAATTGCTGGTGTCTTCCATCCACGCTGAAAATAAACTATAATAATTAATTGATAAATAAATATAAAGTTTGGTTATCCATTGCACACATACATCAATGTTTTTAAACATCTTTTCTATCGTGAGCGATATAGCTCCCTTTTTCCATTTTAACTTTACTAGAAGACTTTTTCTACTGTCCAACTTATTCAAATTCGTTCATTGAAATTTAAAATTTTAATTTGTAATTAATTAATAAAAATATAATATGTTTATGTAATATTGTTTATTTCACCTTAATTAATATTATATTTAATGTGCAAACTAGCATAATGTCTTTGCAAAGTCACTTTAAAAAATGAAGGTAAATATATTTGATGATATTGTCAAATAGTTATTGTACAAAATATACCCTCATTTATTATAATTAAGGTTTCATAGATTTTACTTGCCTTATTTATTATAAATATAACCAATACTATTTCAAATTACAAGATAAAAATATAAGGTCATTTAATGACAAGGTTATAATAGGAAAGCTAAACCAAAAGTGTTTGAAAATGTAAAACGACAAGTAAAAAAATATTTTTCTTGTTAAAATGACACGTTAAAAAGAATGGCGAGAGTTTTTAATTTAATTAATTAAAAATAATTTTACAAATTACTAGTGAAGAGTATGCATTATTGAAATATTAGGTGGGGGAACATAGGGCTGTCCATATCTGGCAATTCAAAGGATGTAAAAGCAATAATGTACATGACAAATAACAAACTGTAGGGCAAGTAGCCAACTACCCTTATAATATTCGAGAAAATTTTAATAATTTATACAAATGAACATATCACTCGTTATCTGAGTAATTTGTTTTTAATTAATATATTAAAACTAATTATTTTATGCATGTATAATTAATTGATTTTAGTATATACTATATGAACTCCTAGCAGATATATTATGTTCTCTTTTAACACACAAGCAAGCATGCTGATTTAGTATTAGATATTTGGATTTGAAATGAATAATGCTATTTAATTGCTTAATAAACAATACTCCATATAATATAATTCAGTAAGCACCAAAGAAAACCAAATAGTTAGTGTAAACTAATACATAAGCATGCATTCTTGAACAAACCTCCAAAACCAAAGTGCTGCGTTCAATAATCGGGTTTAGTTCTTGTTAGAGACAATAATATTATTCATACTTTGTGTGAAGCATGTAGTCTAACTGTTACATTAGTTAAAAATCTATGTATTCGTTATTTGTAATACTCACCGCTGATTTATAAATAATAAAAAATTTAGTCGGACCTCGGTGAAAGAGTGGAACTTCAAGTTGTGAACAAATTTGAAGATCAATCAACCATACAAAAAGAGAATATTCACAAAACAGATCATTTGAGAAGCCCAGAAGGCATTCTCAACCCTTAAAGGGGAGAAGTTATGAAAATCCAAACTATGAAACTACAAACTACAGTCAGCAAATAAGTTTAACAAATCGAAGTAGAAAAGAACTAGGACAAGCATAAATACACTTTGAACCAAATAGTACAGTTACCAGCATTAGTTTTGGGTCTCTCATCGACCATCGGTAGATGTGAATGATTCCGCAAATCCGTAAGGCCGTGTCGGTATGCTAGTCTGGGTGTTGTCGAAGCCTGGAAGGCACGAAGAAGAGGATGTCGAGTCCAAGTGATTCCCACCTTCAAAAGCTTGCCACTTTTTAAGTGCTTGAGGCAAAGACATATCAAGGTCTATGCCATATATATCGTCTGAAGTCTGCTCAGACGGTTTCCAAAGTTCGACCAAAGAAGATAGGACATTTACTGCATGACCCATATCTGGCCTTTGATATGGCTCCCTTGCTGAGCAGTGGCCTGCCAGTTCTGCAACTGTGCTAACGCTGGCAAATGTCTCCTCGTCAAGGTCCAGTGCCTGATCGATGGTCTTAGAAAAGGTTTCCTTTTTGAGATGCATTCTTCGGAACCATGTTACAAGATGCATACTCTCCTCCGGCTGGCTCTCATCTAGAGCCTTTCTACCAGTTATCAGTTCCATCAAGATCACACCAAAACTGAAGACATCAACTTTTGTAGTCACTCTCCCCGTCACTGTCAAATAAACACTCAGTAATAAGACAATGTATGTATGCTATCTTTTGGAATTCGAAGAGGTACTTCTTGTTTGCAGAAGGCAGGTAGAAGTGTAATACTAAGAACAATAACAGAACAAGTTACATTAAAATGAAAATCAATAGTGGGTGCTTGTTTTATTGTATTATGCATAGTAGTAGTGCAGTTGAATCTAACTTAACATGGATAACACTCGTAGAGACCTCGAGAGTATCAGTGTAGAAACACATTGTGCCATCATTGGGGTCTGGCTATGCATGTTAATACAACCACAAGAAATGGTAAATTTGACTGCATGACATTTACTAGGTTATATATAAACAAGAAAACAGCAAAGAGAATGTGCCTAAGTGAACATCAGCCTATAATTATGGAATCTAGCTCTCCATAGAAGCTGCATGACACTTTCAACCAGCTCGAATGCGATGTTGGGAATTAATGCCTAGATACTTTACATCTGATATGTTATTTTAGAATAAATCATATATGAAGGTTATACTTAACTGTACATACTGACCGTGCTCCCTGTAAAAAGGAGTACTGAAGCAGACCAAAGTTAAAAAATAGAGATTTTAATTCCTACCTGCATATTCTGGGGCTAGATAACCAAATGTTCCAGCTATCCGCGTTTCAATGGAGCCTTTTCCCTCTGGAGCAAGCCGCACAAGACCAAAATCTGAAACTTTGGCTCTCATATCATCACCGAGGAGTATGTTTGAAGGCTTCAGATCCCTGTGTATAAAGCTTTGGTGAGCCAAACCATGGAGGTATTCTACTCCTCTAGCAACGTCTAATGCAATTATCAGTCGTCTATTCCAATCTAATGGTTTAATCCCCTCTTCAGCCCAGTTGAAGAGATGTCTGCTGAGTGTCCCTTGTGGCATATACTCATAGACCAGAAGCCTCTCATTTCCATCCAGACAATACCCAAGGAGAGCAACGAGATGACGATGACGAACTTTTGTCAAGACAGCAATCTCAGACTTAAACTCCGCTAACCCCTTACCTGCAATTACTCCAGATTCCATTCTTTTCACTGCAATCTTTGTGCCATCATGCAATTCTCCTTTGTATACTGTCCCAAAACCTCCTTGGCCCAAAATATTATGTTCGCTGAAATTGTTCGTTACATTTTTTAGAACTTGGATTGAAATCACCATGTTTCCTGCTTCAACCATTTGAATATCACTTGTTTCACCTGCAGGCATAGTATGAGTTTCACTAGTAGCACCAACACTAACACTAGATCCAGCAACAGTAATCTTCATGCTGTCATTATCTGATCCAGAATTTTGAGGATGAATCACCATAGCATTTGGGCTCTGTACTCTACTGAAGCGCTTTTGTTTGCTCTTGTAGAGGCAGAAAGCAGCCATGACAATTAAAGACAACACGAATACTGAACCTATTACAGAGAACACCACAACCCCAATCCACTTTCTAGATTTCTTATGCCCACCTTCAGTATTTCCAGAAGCAAAACCTGATGGATTGGAATCATTTGTTACCGGGGAAACGGAATTTGGTTGATCTTTCCCAATATCAGGGTTCCCATTAGTTTTCAGAATAAACTTAGACCTGAAAGTTGGTACCTTTCCATAAAGCTGGTTATTAGATACATCAAGTTCAGTAAGCTCAGGCAGAGAGGTCAGCCCCTCCGGTATTGTGCCAGTGAGATTGTTGTTAGCAAGAACCAGCCTTTTCAATGATTTAAGAGAACCAAATTCTGGAGATATTGTTCCAGTGAGGCCCATATTCTCAAAATTGACAATAGTAATGTTCCCACTATTGCAAGTAATCCCAAACCAATCAGCACAAGGATCATTCCCTTTCCAATTCTCCGCGAACTTCTTAGGATAATCCATCGATTTCAAAATCAAAAGCAATGTCATCACTCTAGGATCACAGCTAGAATTTGACGAACAGAAGCTATTAGTATTCTCTGCCATATCAACTGCAACCGAAGCTTGGAACTCTGGAGCTGGCCCCTGAAGATAATTATTAGTCAAGTTAACAACTTTCAAAGATTCAAGATGCACCAATGTCTCAGGAACAGGCCCGGTAAACGCGTTATCACGAAGACTCAACGATTCCAACCCCTTCAAGCCAGAAAAATCAGGCAACGGACCAGAAAACCCGTTCGAGTGCAACCAAACCTCCACCAAATTCGTCATATTCTGAATAACATCAATTCCACCACTAATATTGTTCCCATTTAACCACAAAGACTCAATCTGTGACCCTGAAAAACTCGATGGCAATTCCCCTTCCAACTTATTAAGTGCCAAATGCAATGTAATCAAGCTGGGAAACTCATCAGACCCCAAAAAGCTCGGAATGTTTCCACTAATATTAGCAGAATTAGCAGAAAATTTCTGCAAAGCAGAAGTGTTTCTAATGCTTTCAGGTATTTGCCACTCATCAAAAGGATTATTATCAATTTCAACACTAACCAATGAAGACAACCCATTAAAGAAATCTTCAGGAACATGAGAAAACTGATTATTACTAATCATCAACACTTGCAAAGACTTGAGACCATTCAAGCTTGGTAAAGAACCCGAAATATTATTCCATTGAAGCTCTAGCCTCTCAAGCTGACTAAGACCAGAAATGCTTAAAGGGATTGTACCTTGCAGACCATAATGGCCAATCTGGATCCGGTTCACCCGTTTTTCCTCAGTACAACCAACATGGTTCCATTTACATGGATCTGGGTCAGCCCAACCCATTTCTGGAGATGGGTTGAGACTTTTCTTGAGTTCAAACATAATTGTAGAATCATTATTGGGTTGAGATGCTGTTAAGTTGAAAAGTGAAGAAAATGTAAGAATGCAGCAAAAAGCTGCAATCTTTAGTGCAAGAAAGGACTTTTCCATCACTGGAAAGCTCTCAAGATTTTAGGAAAAAGGACTGATGTTTTAGTTGTTGAAGAGAATGTTGAGTACCCTGGAAGTTTGAGTGGGTAGGGGAAGATGGAGGACAGTTAACTGCTGATGAAGGTGTGGGGTGGGGTGGGGTGGGGGTGGGGGTGGATGTGGGGGTGGGGGTGGGGGGGTAGTTCAGTTTTCTTTTACAGGGAAAGAAGAGCACTATACAAGGAATAGCATGTGCAATGCTAAATAGGAAATGTTCGTGTTTTGAAAGCTATACATCATCAATCGACAATCATGATCAATGTATTGAAATTATAACAGAACTATCATTAATATCTATCGATGATTCAATAGCTTAATGATACCTTTATCAAATTTTTATTAGAATGTGTCAGATTCATTTATTGTTAGAATTATTTTCTTTAATATTTATAAAAACGGGTTATATGGTTCATTAATTTTTATTAGTTAACATATATAATTATTTTTTATTGTAAAGATGGTATATATTACTAAAATATATCATTGCAAAATGGTATATTCAAAAAGAAATGTATCAAAAAAAATTTATATACCGATTTAATTTGTATATCAAGATTCATTAGATAAATTGATATACATTATCTGAAATGCAAAAATAAAATTAAATAATTGACATTACTAATTTTTTTGAAAAGAATGGTAGGTGTTATAAAATGTACCCAAAAAAAAGAAGAAAATATAATTTAAATTGATATAAAATGCCCTTAATGATAAATTGATAAATCACTAATGAACCATAACTTCTTACTATATTATAATCTGGATTGAGTAGTAAATATTTGTTCATGAGATTTATTGTAAGACTTCATCGATGATAGAAGTATTTATCCAAATTATTTAAATTCACATGCAATATTTTAGCAAAATAATATATTTACATGGTGTTTTTATTTAGTTACTTCATCATTTACCACTAAATTATGTTTATAGGAACAGCGTGAGTATTTAATCAATAGGTGAAAATTTGATACTCACTTAAAAATCAATAAGACTAAGTTATTAAAAAATAATAAGAGCACATGGTGGGAGGACCCCAGGGATAAGAAAAAGGTTTGGAGAGATTAAAAATGACAGTAGTAGAAAGCTGGATATGATTCTGAGAGAACATGGGGTATGGACCATAACAGAGAGCACATCTTAACTGTTTGTTTATGTGTCCTCTTTATGTTCTGCCATTGTGCTTGTGGGGATTCATTTCTTTCATTTTTTGCCTTTGTATTTTCTTCTGCTCATAAACTTCATTTGTTTTTGTGATCATACACATCATTGATTTCATAGATTTTGTTTTCTTGCTCTTAAAAGAAAATGTTTCTACTCAATTCAATTCAATTTAATTTTTAATTTTGATACATATATTTCATAATCTAGTGCAAAAAATTCATTACATAATTATTGATGTTCGAATGCTAGAAATGTTACAAATGTCTGTATTAAAAATATCGACGGTCACATCGATCAAATTAAAAAAACAACAAAACATTAGTTGAAAATCAAAATAAATTACAATTTATTCCATCACTTCATTCAAAGTACTTCATTTGTTTGATTAACCCTACGAATTGTATATATAGACAATACTGTACACATGGAAATTTTCAAGAATGCCTCCTTTTTATTTTTATTTTATGTGCATCTCTATGGTGTACCACTCCTCAAAATGATATGGATCAATTTAGGTGAAATTTATTATTCATTTCGTTAGAAATCAAGATTAATATAGGTGAATCTAGGTAACCACCAATAAATTAATATTATTATTATTATCTTAGACTAAAGTAACCACCAATCTTATTTCCTTTCTAAAAAAAATAAACTCATATATATAATAAACCTCCAAAAAAAATTTATACTATGTCAATTTATACATAATATCAAACTCATATGCTTGCCATGACACCGAGTTAATCTTTTTTCCACATTCGTTCTTCTCAATTTGCTGTTTTTTTGTTATACTATGTCTTTTACATTGGGACATAATTTTCTTGTTAGCGTGTACTATAAAATTTATTAAATATTACCAAATTTTATTTAAGTGAACAATTTATTGATTGATGTTTAGGTAATATCAATTGACTTTCACTAATTTAGGTAGTACTATTATTTGAAGGTTCACTAATCAATTCGGAACTTCAAGATATAGACATGAGTCAATCGAATAGCCTAGTGAAAAAGGCTCTTGCTAGTAACCAGAAGGTCTTAGATTCGAAACTCACCTCATTGCTAATTTACGAAAAAAAAAAGAAAAAAAGATATAGACCTCATGATCCCACAGCGCAGCTTAAACCGATAAATTTATTCTAGTTTTATTTCGTTTACAATTTATGTATTCACTAATTTACATTATTGTACTTTCGATCATTATTCTTACGCTCCCATTTATAAAACTATTTGAGATCTTAAATTTGTGTAAGAAATAATTGGGAGAGAGCACGAATATATGTGAACATTTTGGAAAATGAGTGAGACTACAAACGATGTGGGAGCACGAATATATGATAGGATCTTTTCCTTATACTGTAAGACCATCATCTCTCTAATATTTCATGCCACGTCAGTTTTTTTCTTCTCCACATAATCAAATATATCCAATTATCTTTCAAATATTTTCACACTTCACAATAGGAGATATTTAGAAAAGTTATTATACTTTATCTTACTTCCACATCAATTAACATGTACTCTCTATATATATTCAAATAATTTTTTTTTTCAAATAAAACAAACATTGTCTCTATTTATAGATTTAAAAAAAAATGAAAAAAAAAAATTCAAATTTCAGAAATTTATATGTAAAAAACGTGAAGTAAGAAAATGGGAGGAAAAATTAAATCAAAATGGACTAATCAATTGTTGCCACACGGGAGTTAATCGAATAGCCTAGTGGAAAAGGCTCTCGCTAGTGACCAGAAGATCCTGGGTTCGAAACTCACTTCATCGCTAATTTACAAAAAAAAAAATTGTTGCCACACGGGTGGCTCTCTTTCTCACTATTCAACTCCCAAAAGCCTACCCCCACTCTTCTCACTTTTGTCAGAATAATCTTGAAGTTATTGAATAATTTTCAAAACTTGAGAAGAAAGATACCCCTCCTCAATTACTTCCTATTGGAGAACTATTGAAGGAGATTATCACCTCAAATCCTCCTCAATTTATAACAAATTAGGGAAAGGTGCATCATTAATCGATTATGAGACTCTTTAAAGAAGGCTTTGTCTTGTTGCTGTCTCCTAACATGTGGTGTTCGATGGTTAATTTACAGGGTGCTGGTGCCTTTGAAGTTGCAGCAAGGCAGTACTTAGTTAATGACATCAAGAAAACTGTCTGGTGATTGCGTCTCAGCTACTACTCGTGGACGAAGTAATCCGTGCTGGTCGCTCGTAATATGCGGAAACCAACCTAACTTGATCCTGTCCTACTTGGAGAATTCTCCATTTTTGTATTTTCGTCGAATTTGCAGCTTGTTAGGTCACCTGGGGTTTGGTCTCCACTGCTGAAATGCATCATCGTTCTTGTGAACTGTAGGGCATTACATCTGCCACTGTGAATCAGCTGCATTTCTTATATGCTGAGATGATATTCTAGTTAATGATTGCAAACTTACAGTCGTAGATGATTTTACCATTATGCTTAAGAAACTGGTTAGGAGTAATGATCTGTGACTTAAATTTCATTGTTAGGTGAATGTTCTCTATGAACTTATTCATTGAAGTTTCAACGATTTAGAATTCATGTGAGCCTATCTGCTAGATGGCTCGACTCAGTTTGTACGTTAGAATTGTGCTAACCGTGCGCAATACGCCTTCTAACAAGTAACAACCCACTCGACTCGAATTGTTCATAATAAACCAATCTAATTGGACAAACATTATTGATTATCGGTTCACTTAAATCTCTTGTGGGGTACTTGCAGTCGACCACTGCATAGTGCATTACACTACTGAATGAACCAATCCACCTTCAAATTAAGCGTGAGTTCATCCAAAGAAAATCATCAGTGTCTTTTTTTATGCATTTTTGCGTTTTAGAGTTGTATTTTAAATATTGACGATTACAGTTATGTGTGTTTAAAAACATAATTAGGTATATGCTTATTAGAAAGGAATATATAACATTAATTTAGAAAGGAATATATAACATTAATCATAGTTATTATGTCCAAATTCTTATTTCTTATTCTGACGTGTCTGTTACATGCATTATATTTAATAAGAAATTGTATTTATTATAACTACTAAAAAGGTAGAACAAGTATTTGGAATGCACATATATAGTTTTAAAATGACAATAAATATTTGATACTCCGTAATATTTTATAATTAAAAATTATATACTCCTCCAACGTCCAAAGTAAGAAATAAAATCTTGTTAAAATAGAAAAAAAAAATATTCTATTATCTAACAAGGCCTATATATGATTGATTTGTTTGGAGTACGTTATTACCTGGCGTTGAAAAATGGATATGAGTCCGAATAATGTGAAACTAAGGTATGTGATTTGTTTAGTTTATTGCATTTTGTTTGTTTCAGCAAATGCAAAATGGTTCCAGCGACCTCACATTACCGTTACCGTCAAGAATACTCTTGATAATAATAACGAGTTCACGATTCATTGCAAGTCAAAAGATGATGACCTTGGATTTCATATCGTCAAGGTTAATGAGCAATTCAGTTTCGGTTTTCGACCCGCCTTCCCCATCACCTTTAGGCTCACTGATTTTCGATGCGACTTCGCTTGGGACGGGAGGACCAAATCTTTCAGTGTATATTATGACGATAATGTGAACCTTCGCAGTTACTGTAGCAAAAATGGCAATCATTGTGAATGGGAAGTACGCAACGATGGTTTTTATATCATTATATCCGGTACTCCCGACAAAATGGAAGATTGGTAGATATGCATATGCTTTTCTAGTTTTGTATCTCTTTAATTCGTTTACTTCAAAAGCATTCATATATATATTATTAGCACCGTTGATGATCCATTATATTATCAACTAATAATATAACAAAAAAGAATGTTGATAAAGTTGAAGTAGTTTCAATTACCATTATTTTACATTAATGTAATATTTATATTTTGAAAACCCTTTGAATAATTTGATTGTCGTTAACTATAATTTTTATATTTTATATGATAAATAAATACTCAATTTTAAAATCATGAATCCGTACGTACATGTGATATTCCACGCACGCTCATACAATATAATATATAAAGAGCAAAATAATTCATCGTAATTCAAAATATATATATATAATTTTCATGGTGTTTAAAGTTAGATGTAATTGTCGAAACGGTCCATACAGTAAGTGGGTGACCATTGCACTTTGGTCTACGTAACAGGCAATGATGCACAAATGGTCCATGTTGTAAGTGTTATTATGTGTGAAAATTGTCCTTAAATTAATATCTCCATCAAAAGGTTATTATACTTATTTTTGTGACATTTTAAAATTCTAATAATAAAATTTGAGACACATATTTATTTTTAGGTTTTCTCAAAATGATCGCAAATAGTCCCGTAATGTATCAAATATATAATAACACAACATTATAATCACCAAATACGGTTAATTCACACAATTAGAAATTTAACTTATAAAGCTTAGGTTAACAAACTTAAATTTGCCAAAAGTATACTTATACTATGCCAAATATATATTAGCAATATACTTTAGTGTATATTAATATATGTATTTAACCTTTTTGTGTTTCCCCGTTATGATAATTTAGCTAAAAACTTATGCTTGCCATAAATGATATTTTCTTCTCATAATTCACGTCAATGGTACAGACAAAAATATTTATGTTCCATTTATCAATACTTACTTCTTCTATTCCTTGGGAATTGGGATGCTGTCTACCGAGGCCATTTCAGTTAGATTCTCCTTTCTCAAAGAATATGATCATTTCTCATTTTCAAGTGGTTGGGCAGTGGCCTAATGGCTTTGCTTTTGATGCGGACCTAGTCATTTACATGGGTATGTCGCTATTGAAGACAACTTGAACTTCATTGGCGGTAGCTTCGAAATCCATGAGCCCAGTTTCGCTTTCAAGGAAGCCCTTCAAACCGTTGACCCTTCGATAATATGCCATCGTGATGTTCGTCGTCTCTAAAGATAATCATTAATAGTAAGTTGGAAGTGGAGACCTTTAACTTGAGAACGGGTAAGTGGGAGAACATTACCAATGTTACCAAACTTAATGCCCTCAAGCGTGATCAAATTGTGTTTTACCTTCGAGAGGAGTATCTATGCACTTGCAGCAAAGGGTGATGGGGATCTTGATCCTCCGTTTTGGATATTTGAGTTCCTTAACACACCCATTTCCTCCGAATAAGATATTTATGCGAATGCATAAAATACTTAATTTCCAAGTTTGATATTGTAGTTGGACTCTCAAAGAAGTTAAAACTGTATATTTTCGTAGGCTATTAATGAGGAATGGATATTAGACAAGATCACAAGACTCTGTCTCTTGTACGATGACCTGAAGAGACAAAGATTGAGTGACCCCATGATTAGAGGCTCAGATGGCGACCCAAGTGCATACCATGCAAATTTACTTCTCCCAGAAGGCACAGAAAGGTTGTGCCCGGAACACACTTCTAGCCACCCCAGTAGTCGGTGATGCGAGAGATAATTGGAAGATTATCCGAGCACTATCAGAAGATTCAGGAGTTCAGTTTCCAAATGATAGACCATAAGTAGTATAGCTCAAGATGAGGGAACCTGCTAACATTTTCAACATCAATAAGACCAAAATACACCCAGAAAATAAGCCAAAGCCTTTTGGAGTTACTGTAAGAATGTCTATATAACATATGCAATCACCAAAGCATCAAAGATCATGGCTCAGTGTAGTGCATTGTCGAAGAAACGAGCAATGATTTCTAAAGACTTGCAATAAGGGTCTGCCGACCACTATTCTTTTATTCAATTAGATGTAATTACTTTATTTCCTTGATGTTGCAACCCTGACTAGAAAAGGCTTACTAACAAGTGGTGCAAACAAAGATACAGTAATACGTAACAAAAAATAGGTGATGGAGAAGGCAATCTTTGAAATTGAAAACATAGCAACAAATATTTTTGTTTGACGTTTCAGCAGAGCCGAATGTAGAAATAAAGCGAGGTTCTGGACAAGCAAGATCACCCTAAGCAAGTCTAAAATAACAATTCAATTGGTCTCTACACAGGGAAAACAATGTTGATAGACACTATAAATGAAAATGAGCGATGCAGAGACGTTTCTTCCACCATAATCCCTACTTAGTGGCATTACATAAGTAGAATACCTTGACCCTTTTCAAGTGTCAATTAGCCAGAAGAAGACGACAACTCCAGGAATCGACAATAACTGCAGCACAACCACTAATCACAGGATACAATACGCCACAGTAGTCTCAACTATAACCCACATGAAAATACCAACATACATAATTGTACACCACTCGTGGCAGTCTAAACCAAGACTCACTAAGAAAGAGAGAAAATTACCCACAAGGCAAATCAATTCACAGTCTGGTACGCATAATAACTGAACCCATATTTGCACATTTCCCGAAGCTC
Source organism: Echium plantagineum (assembly GCA_003412495.2). Lineage (NCBI taxonomy): Eukaryota > Viridiplantae > Streptophyta > Magnoliopsida > Boraginales > Boraginaceae > Echium > Echium plantagineum. Next base: position 333,201 of record QFAX02000241.1, on the reverse strand, counting down.
CAGTAGTCCATCAAAGTTTACACAACCAAACTCATACGTTACTCTCCCGACAAGTAGAATTTTTAAGCACAGATATATAACTTCTCACAGATAATGCAAACATGTAGTAATAACTTTAACTAGCACACTGCCATTACTGTTACTTATAAGTGAGTGAACTCAATAAGTATATGGATGTGCTCCTCTCCACCAATAATTGTATATTCAATCAAGTAAAAGGTAATGTATCCTAAATAAAAACATAATATTAAAAAAATGATCACAACTGAAATGTGCAGCCCCTCGAAACAAATATTAAAAAAAAATGATCATATAATTTCTGCCTACTTTTCTCTAGTCGCAAAATACATGAGCTTTTAACATTAAAAGGTAATGTATCCTAAATAAAAACATAATATGCGTACAACGAAAATATACAACAGATTCATCCAAATTATCCAAATTCCCTTCCCCATCAAATCAAGGTTTTGCCAAGCATTGCTACTTCTCTCTGCACTCACTTCATGTCGTATTATTAGTCATTCAACTTTCGGAAGGGTTACTTTTCTCCGATGAAGGTAAAGCAGTGATGCTCAAGAACCATTATACACTTACCTTCTCCAAATTCTTTTTAGGTGTTGATTGTCCTTGTCTTTTCCTGTCAATAATAAAAGTAAAAAGCTTTAGCTATTGAAGTAAAGCAACTTCTTTCCAATCAAAAACATCTTTTTAAAATGGTTCCTAAATAAACTTCGAAAGCAGTTTTGGAAGTTCAGATAAATAATTGCATAATTAGCAGATCCAAAGAAATGAAACCTTTGGTCCATCTTTATCTCCAACTCCTCTATTTCCATCTTCGTTAACATCTAACTCTCAAGTGAATGTTCTCATCGTTACTTAACTTTTCGTAATTGTTTTTATACATATATACATAGGTGATATATATAAGTAGAAGGATGACTGTTAACTCAAATTAGGTCGAGGAAGGAAACTCCAATAATTATAACAAACTTTAGGAATTTAGCAGAAAACATGCAAATGAAAATTAATATATTGATAATATAACCTGCAAATCGTATTATGACATTGCTATATGCTCTACAGATGATGCAGAAAAATATGGTCTTTACACAATAAATCGTTAAAAAAGAAGGGGCGAGCGGCTTTGTTGTACTGATTAGGTACTCACTCGTAAGGGCAGAGGTCGCAAGTTCAATCCATAGGAAGTTACTAAATAAGTTGGAAACATAATTAAGCAACATAAGAGATTTACTTGTCAATTTGTTTAATGAGTGACGTTGGTCTATCATAACCAGCTTCTTTCTCTTGGGACTTCGGTTTTCCAGGGTTTCTTGATTCTGGTTTCCAGCAAGCTTTGATGAGTGACTTACCCAAAAGATCAGCAATATCTGTTGCCATTGATTCAGCCTTCTTCCAGTATGGAAACTTGTCAGCTTCGAAATGGTTAGAAAGCCACATATACATGGACAAAACTTGATGCTTAGTCTCAAGATCTAACAGCTCTGAGTCATTACGAGCCGAACATGTTGGTATACCCATTGCTATATTAACAGGAAGCTCTTGTGCATATGATGAAGCAAACCGCATAAGATGGTACATGGCCTTTGGATCCCTAATATTAACTGGGGCAAAACAGAAATTGAAACGATCTTCCAAAGACAACCCGGGGACCTTCTCCAGCATGTTAGCAATTTTTCTAATGTGCAGATGTTGGCATAGGAAGTATGACCCATCTAGCCTACAATTTTCAGAAAAATGTGCAAGTAGCTTCGGAAAAGTGATATCTGGAAGTTGACTGGCAAATAACTCAACCTGTTCAAAGAAAGGAAAGAGGCCAACTTTGCTGACATCATCAAAGGGCTTCTTTAAGCACTCTATCAAATAGTCCAAATCATCAAGATGCAAGGTGGTAGTCAGTCCCTCAGGATAACGGCTTCCTCTCCGTCCAGCCCTGCCAGCAATCTGTTTTACCTGAGATGCGGGAACAGGGACAATCTTGTCGCCATTATACTTGGAGAGAGTATTAAAAACAATTCTGCGAATGTTCAAATTCAAGCCCATACCCACTGCATCACTTGCAACCAAGACATCAAACTCGTTATTTGGATCATTGAATAAGGTAGCCTGCTGCCTACGAGTCTCTGGTGGCAGTGCACCATATATCACACAACATCGATGTTTAGTAAATTTCTCAATAGCTAGTTTGGATTCAAATATTTCCCTCCTCGAGAATGCAACAATGCAATCTCCAGATTTTACATTTTTAAGATCACTCAAAAGGGTCTTGGCCTCAACGACCAAAGGCTTAAATCTGTCATAGTGTTGTTCAACCAACTCATCCCCGGTATCGGAACACATCTTGCGAACTACATCTAAGACACTTGGATCACCACACACATGTATCTCATCAGCCTTCAGACCAAGTAGTGCTCTCGTCCATGCATAGCCGCGTGATGGGTCTGACATCATTTGAATTTCATCAATAACAGCTACCTCATACATTTCATCAGTGGACACCATCTCTACAGTACACGCAACATGATTTGAGAATGGAACTCTTTTCCTCTCTTGACCCGTGAGAAGGCTGCAATAAACTCCTAATGCATTGACTTTATCAAATACTTCCATTGCTAGCAATCGAAGAGGACTACAGTAAATACCCTTCTTTGCCTCCATAAACCTTTGGAGAGCATTATAGGTTTTACCACTGTTGGTCGGACCGCAATGATAAACAATTTTTCGTTTCATTGCCCTAGCAAATGGAAACCAAGTGTGGGGCTTCGTCATATCAGCCGACTCTACCATGCGCCTAAACCTCTTTATTTCATCAGTAAACTCTTCTATACAAAACTCAGCAAATATCGGGAATAAAAACTTATCAGCCTCACGAGATGGACCAAGCATAGCGAGAAATTTAACAAAATCAGTCTTACACTTCTTGAAGAAAAAATCACGGAACTGATGCACCGCTGTTGGGAAAAAAGCAGCCCCAATGTATATAGCTAAGGACTGATTCGATGCCCATCCAGACTTCGCAAACTGCCTAAAGATCTCATTCACAACTTCCCAATCTTCACGTGATTGTTTCTCACCCCCCAGGGAATTCTTAAGCTCCTTGTATATTTCTACAGGATCACGGTTACCTATCCCTGAATTTACTAATTCTTCCCTCTGCCTACACTCCAAGTCACCATTTTTCGCAACAATACCATTCAACTCAATATCATTACCAACAGATTCAATATTTTCTATTGGATATGGTTCAGCCCTATCACTTGGATTATCTACTGATGTGCAAAAAGGGTGCTTGTAAAAACTCAAAAAATCGAATCTTGGAAATTGGGTATGCGGCAAATGATGAATATGATCAAGCAACGGATAAAAATGAGATTTTGGTTGGTTTATTGCATAAGTATGCATCAATCTATTGGAAAACAGAAAATAACTAAACCTATATAGATTATTTCTTGATAAATATATATCAAGGAGATGTCTTGCAGGGCCTCTAGCCATAATAACTATCAATAAATCAAAGCTTATATAAATAAAAATTCAAAGCTTATAACTTGCAGAAATTTTTGCGCAAAGCAAATATATGCCTAGATTTTAGGAAGAAAAAAACTAGATAATGAACAGAAAGTTAAAAGTATACCTTGGAAATATACGAAGGGTGGAGAGGGTAATCAGGGTAGGGGGGGCGGGGGGTGCTGGGGTGGGGTGGTGGAACCTGGGTAGGCGTAGCCGCTTCACAAAGAAACCAGACGATTGTGTTTCCCATTTCCAAGAAAGCTCAAGGCTTTCTATTTGGGCTATTTCATATGGGCTTGCTCAAGAATTAATATCATACTCCCTCGGTCCCTTCTATTCAATTTACACTACCTTTCAATAATACACTTTAAATTTGATACTAACATTCTTCATCATTTTTTAAACATTTTTATAAACTAAAATGAAGAGTAAAATTGAGGGAATGTAATATAACAATCAAAGTTTGGAGTACAATTGAAGGTTTGGTATAGTTTAAACCGAGCTCGAGCCTCATCTTAAGATTTGACCGAATTTAAATTGAAGGTTTGGTTTAACTACAATTACATAGATTTACTCTTTTTTATCCAATATTCTTCTTATTGTATAAAAAATATTCAAATTTTTTTCAAACTTGAATTTTTTCGGATCGAATCTTTCAATTTTTAAAACCGAATCGAACATCGGATTTTCGGTTCAACCTCGAATCTCTATATTCGAACCAAGACGAATCCTAACGAAATACTAGTAGTTTGGTTCGTTTATGAAACTATTTTTTTTTTCTTTTGTGTTTACGAACCACTTTTTTTTTTTTTTTTGATAATTAGCGATGAATAGTGACTACAATGATATTACAAACATGAATACAGAAATTGCTAACTAATAGAAAGTTAGAGTATAATATGAGACAAGTATGTCTCCAACAAGGTTCGAACCCTTGACCTCTTACATGAAAGGTTGGGCCGGATGCCACTAGGCTATTGAGCCATCGGCGTGTTTACGAACCACTTAAACATAGTTAACTACTGTTCCATTATATGGCATGTTCGGAAAATCATTCAGGTGCGGTTATTTATACATGCTCATAAAATCTATTTTGATGACTACCTATGTTATCATAATTTTTATGTTATACCCTAGTAGGGAAGGATAGTATCCCTTGATGACCGAAAAAAATACAAGGATAGTACACTCCTTGGTGATCAAAAATTATATAAGAACGAATTGGAAACACTTTCTACTACTTTACAATAGATAAGAAGCGTAAGCAGAATAATGAGCCATTTCATAATACTACTTTACAATAGATAAAAAGCGTAGGCAGGATAATGAGCTATTTCATGATAGCACTCCATCTGTTCTTTTTCTTGAGCTTTAGTTACGTTTCTTTTTTGCTAGCAGTTATGTGAGATGAGATACTTCCAATTATTACATAATTAGTCCAGATTTCATAAATAAGTAGCAACTTGAGCCCTTTTAGTGTTACATGTCCAGCCAGAGGAATGCTTATTGCATCAGCTAATCAGCAGTAACTATTTTCTGCACAATTGCATTTCTTAGTTCATCCTTCGGTGTTTGTTGAATTTCTATACTTAATTCGGATGGAAGAACCGGGAATGGTACAATTTTAAGTACTCTATCTCTGTTCTAGTTAATTTTTTTTTTTCTATAAATTAGCGATGAGATAAGTTTCGAACTCAGGACCTTCTGGTCACTAGCAAGAGTTTTTTCCACTAGGCTATTCGATTAACTCAATCTATATTCTAATTAATAAAGTTCGAGAATATATCTAACAACTCTTATATCAAAACTACCTATTGTTCAAGGTTATTAAACTAAACCATACTATCATCTTTTAATGCTTTTTATGGCTATTGTACGTTTACTTAATACTACTAGTATTGTGCGTTTACTTAATACTACTAGTGTTCCGGACTTTAGTCTACATTATGTGTAGAATTGTTAACGCGTTGATCGAAGTCGGTTTTGGAACAAATCGGTTCGGATCGATAAACAAATCGGTTTATACGTAAATTGGATTGTTAACAAAATTAATTTGAATGTTTAGTTCGTAACCGATTCAAAATTAATATGTGCCGACGATTATCTACACTTTATCAATTCAAGACCAAGTCAAATGAAACTTTCTTTATCCTTTGTTTTTATTGTTTATATGTAATTTTTTTTTTGATAATTGAAATTGATTAAAACAAAGTGCTACCCATGTCCATCGTCGTCATGACATGTGCAGGGGAAGGAAATACAAAAGTTACATGGATTAAGTACTGAATGAAAAACAGAATTGAAAGTGTTTATGACAACATCATTTAAATTATGGAAGCATCCGACATTGGTTGGCATCCATTGAATCTTGCAGCAATTCATCCTGTTGTCTTTGAGCAAAAGTTTCCAGTCTTCTCCTTGTTCAAACACATGATAGTACCTAGACCAAATCTGGGAAAAATAGGCATCTGTAAATATAAAAACATTATGGAAATGCAGATTATTAATGAGATGAAGCATTGTGAATATAGCAGTCCCCATGCTTTCCAAAGAGATGCGGGGTTGTAGGTTGTTAGAGTAGTCGCCCATGATGTTAGTTCTCTTTCCATTCAAGAAAATGTTAACAATCCAAGTAGGCCACTTATTGTTAGTAATTCCCAGAAGGACTTTTGTGTCCCTTCTATTGCATGATCTGCTGCAGCTTGAGTGCTTGAGTGTCTTGAGCGAGTTAAAGGAAGGAGGCTGTGAGGGGACCTCTGTAGTAATATTCGTTGTCTTGGTGCAGCCTAATGTTGCTTTCCTTTTGTGAAATCCTTTTTTCCAATCTTGATGAATCCTTGGGCCAGAGCAGTCGCGGAGCTGATGCTAGGCGCAATATCATTGAAGATAGCTTGGTTCCTTGTGATCCAGATTTCCCAAATGATACTTCCAATAAAATCATCTAAAAATCTTTTATTTGTCCAAGGGACTTTTTTTTGGAGATAAGAAATAAGAAGCAGATTAGTAGTGTCAAAAGGATGGGGTAAATTAATATTAAAAGAAGTAGAAAGATTTGTAGTAAAAAGGCAAGTTGAAAAAAGATGAGCGTTGTTTTCGGGATAATGATGACAAAGTGGGCACAAAATATTGATATTTTTATTTGTTTTTGATGCAATTAGGTCAGCTGTGGGGAGTCTGTTGAGAAGCAGCTTCCAGATGAAGGTTTTAATTTTTTCCGGGAAGGGGGATTTGCGTAGTTGCTTCCAGGTAGAGGTGGGAATTGTGTGATAAGATCTAGGGACAGTTACAGTTTTTGGTTCTTTTTTTTGAAGCCGTTGGTAGAGGTCATTTGTCTTGAAATTGTTATCTGGCCAGCTTTTATTGTCCTGTTGACCTGATGGATAAATACGAGTGATTTTCTCAATGATTGGGGGGGAAGAGTTTTGAAAGGAGGCTGATGTTCCAATGCGTGTTTCCAATGAGAAGTTCAGAGACATTTAGGGGTAGGTTTCTGTAGTTTGCATTATGGGTGAGGAAGTTAGAAAGAGGCTCTCCTCGAAGATCATTTATCCAATTGTCTTTCCAGATGTTAATGCTTTTGCCATCTCCAACCGTCCCGTCGCATTCATTACTAATAGCATTAAGTCTTGAATCAAGACTTTTCCAAGTTCAGGAGGAATTGGGTTTGGCTTTTGAATTCATTGGGCAGGTGTTTGGGAAGTAACGAGATTTAAGAAGGTTGATAATTTTTAATTTTGATTTGATCACTAAATATTGGAAATCTAACCTCATGTCATGCACTTCTTAGTCTTCTTTGTATCTCTACTTATAAAAAAAAATGTGTACCAAAATGGTACACACTCACACAGTCACACTATATGATTATAAAGAATATGGGCCCGCCAAGCTTTTTTACATTTGTATTTCTCCAATAAATCGATTTAGCACCAACACCAGAAATAATAGATTACATTGTGGCACTTTGCCACCTAAAACGGAAGAAAAGAATGCAAACAATTTGATTAATTTTAGAATAAAGAGATTTTCGAAACGAAGTCCATACCGTTGATAAATATGGAATGAACATATTCTTGAATAATCTAGCGGCCGCTTTACACCAATAACCACTAGCTACATACTTTATTGTAGGTATGTACAAATACAATGCACAACTTTCTAAAGTATAACTCCAATTCCGAAAATACGGTTATCACTATTTCTTGATGATTATTTCATTTTAAATTGTAAATTATGCAAGATGATTTAATGATTTAAGTTACTAATATATATCACCAATTTTTTTATGGTGGTGGTGTAAGAATAATATATTTATTATATTTATATTATTCAATTTATTTGAATTAAACCACATCAATAATGGTCATTAGTAGGATGCTTATTATCATATTAATAATGCAAATCCGTTACGAACCGTTACAGCTGCTACTAAAACGTTATGATTGTTCAAACGTTTCATTATAAATTAGCTTTGATGGAGAGTTAATTTCATGATTAAGTTTGAGATGATATAGTTATTTCTCTACCTATATATAAATCTTTTATCCATCAAAAATAGATCATCACACACAACAATATAACACATAAAGTGAAGTGTATATATAGGGCAAGTGTAAGAAACCATCTCATTCTATTTAGGCAAGGCAAGATCGGGATCAAGCATACTTCTAGCACATTTCAGTTGCGTCTAAATGGCTGGAGGTATGTCGATTTGTTTTCATTTTACATAAAGTCATAATTCAACATTATCCTAAAATCTTGAATGACATGATTATCACTTTATGTAAAATGAAAATCGACATATCTCCAGCCATTTAGACGCAACTGAAATGTACTAGAAGTATGCTTGATCCCGAGCTTGTCTAAATAGTTACTCTTGTCATATATATAAACTTCACTTTATGTGTTATATTGTTGCGTGTGATGATCTCTTTTTGATAGATAAAAAGATTTATATATAGGTAGAGAAATGATCATATCATCTCAAACTTAAACATGATATTAACTCTCTATCAAAGCTAATTTATGATAAAACGTTTGAACAGTCATAACGTTTTAATAACGGTTCGTAACGGATTTGCATTATTCATATGATAATAAGTATCCTACTAATGACTATTATTGATATGATTTAATTCAAATAAATTGAATTATTGTAACTTTATTAGTAATATTTTTTAATTAATTATTTCTATTTTATCTTTGATTAATACTAAAGTGAGTTACTCCCCATCATCATTTCTTAAACTATATTCGTAGCAAATGAAGTTGAAGATCAAGATCCGCCTCTATCCGTTACCACCTAGATGAGTATTAATTAAGTTTAGAGCATAAATAAGTGTAACCCATTATTTATTACCACGTTTCACCCTCGATCTTCTTAAAGGGGGTAATCAAGTAGTACTAGCTTATTCATTATCAACCTTAGCTTATCCTTCACTGTTCCAATGCAATCCAATGCTTTTTAGTAGGGGCAGCTGTATTTAGACAGATGAACCTAAAACTCAATCAAATGTCATCACTCCTTTACCACCTCCACCTCACCCATAAAACCTATTTTCCTGCCCACGGGCATAGCTCAAATGATAAGGAGCTTCACTATAATAGTGTACTTCTTCATAAGTGTGTGGGTTCGATCTACGGGAGGATCTGCTTGTGGGTGGTTACCCAGCCTCTCTGGGCACTCTTGAGGTGGAGTACCGAGCCGCTAGAGGCACATCCCGGATTCACCTCCTCTGTTGAGCGATGGGCTAACCAAGCGGGACGCCTTAAATGAGCGTATCATTTATAAAACCTATTTTCACGATTCTAATATTTATTATTCATATTTATGAAGAATAGAGTTCGATTGTATCCTTCATATGTTCAAAAACAATACTATTTTTTCACCAAAAAACACAAACACAAAAAAGCTAGACCGTGGAAATATGTTGCCATCAAATTATATATGCCCCCACCCCACCACATAAAATTGTGATTATTTGGTACAACCTCAATCAACTACACTACCATAACCGCGTTTCAATTTATTTGTCCCCTTTTTTGGCTTTGTATTGTTTTTTCCTCCTTCAGACCATATAAATATGAACCTGCCTATACACAATTTGTCTCACCTCACTCCCATTTGTTCCATACCCCTACTCCTACAACATAAATTCTCACCACAAATTCAAAAAACTCCAAATTCAAAAATTATCCCTTTCTCCATGGCTTCATCTTCATGCATCTCACTCTTCTTCTTCATGTTCCTCAACTTTTGCTCCCTCTCAATTCAAGAAACCCATAGCCCAAAGCCATTTAAACCACCATTGAACCACTCCTTCTCAGTTTCCTTCCCTCTAACTACTATCTCATCATCGAAACGAATACCATTTGGTACCAAAACAACTCTCCATGAAAATTCTGGGATTCTTCCAACATACAACTTCAAAGCATCTTTCAAATATTCAATGGCTTTGATAGTTAGCATCCCAATTGGGACACCTCCACAAGAACAACAAATGGTATTGGATACAGGAAGCCAACTTTCTTGGATTCAATGTAAGAAGGCCCCCAAAAGAACCCCATCTTTTGACCCCTCCCTTTCATCAACTTTCTCTGTTTTGCCCTGTAACCACCCCATTTGCAAACCAAGAATTCCCGATTATACCCTTCCTACTACATGTGACCAGAAAAGATTATGCCATTATTCTTACTTTTATGCTGATGGAACTCTGGCTGAGGGCAATCTTGTCAGAGAAAAATTCAGTTTTTCTAGTGCACAAACTACACCTCCTTTGATACTTGGGTGTGCTACTGAGTCAGGGGAGGCAGAGGGTATTTTGGGAATGAATCTTGGACGTTTGTCGTTTGTCTCCCAAGCAAAGGTACGTAAATTTTCCTATTGCGTGCCTTCTAAACTTGGAAGGTCAAAAGGGACATTTTACCTTGGTCAAAATCCGAATTCACATACTTTTAAGTACATAAGTTTCTTGACTTTTCCTCAAAGTCAACAAAAACCCAACATGGATCCTTTGGCTTACACAGTTGGGATGATTGGGATACGAATTGGTGGGAAAAAATTGAACATTTCAAAAATGGCCTTCTTGCCCGACGCCGGAGGGTCGGGTCAAACCATGATTGATTCGGGCACCCAATATACGTTTTTGGTTGATGAAGCGTATAATAAACTGAGAGATGAAGTTGTGAGACTAGTGGGTCCAAAATTGAAAAAAGGGTATGTTTATGGGGGTGTGTTAGATATATGTTTTGACAAAAATACCCCTATGGAAATTGGTAGAATGGTTGGTGATATGGTTTTTGAATTTGAGAAGGGTGTGGAGATTTTGGTGAGTAAAGAGAGATTATTGGATGATGTTGGGGATGGAGTTTATTGTTTTGGAATGGGGAGGTCACAAAGTTTAGGGGTGGCAAGTAATATTATTGGAAATTTCCATCAACAAAATCTTTGGGTAGAGTTTGATGTAGCAAATAGAAGAGTGGGGTTTGGGAATGCTATTTGTGGAACAAGTGCTTGAAATATGTACATAAATATGGTAGTCTTTTTGGCTTCTTGCATTGCAATGTCCATGATAATTTACAATGTTGTATAGTGTAAAATAATTGTATGTTGCACGAGAAGAAAATAAATATACTATGTATTTGGTGTGATTTAATTAGTAGGGTGTTTTAATTTGCTTGCTTTCCATCCATAAACCCTGTTTTCTTTTTTAAGGAAAAAAAGATGAATATATCGATAACATGTCTTAAAGTCTTTTTTTAATGTTGTACATTATTCGATTGGATCTAACGCTACGAGCTTTAACTGTCATATTATGAGAAGTTCGCTTTAATTAAAAAAAAATTGGAGACAAAGTGCTCGTTTCCTAATATCTGACACCTAAATGATCATAATTAAATCTCTTGATAATATGTTTGGGATGACAATCTGTTTAGGTTGTAAGGATATTTAAATACACATCTTTTATAGTTAAGTAAGTAAGTTTTGTGACTACAATATCATAAATTTAACTTAACCAATATTTTTTTATGAAGTCTGTCACACAATATTTATCTAATATTATTATAATTGATTGATATGTTTTGTAAAATATTAGATTAGTTCAATATTTACCCAATAAATATTGAGTGAGTACTGATCGCAAACCTCGGATCCATTTGCAAATAATAAATGGTAGTACATGACTACAAAGTAAATACTCCATTCTCAAACATAGTCCGTATCGATCTATTGCGTGGTCGGTCATGAACGATTTGTGATGGAATATAGAGTCCCCACCCTACTTGTAGTACCTTTATTTGTTAATGTCTCTGTGGCTTCAGTTATGAGTCAATATCTCAAAAAATCTCAGTTGACAAAATTTCAATGCTTCTGTTGTGATACAAGTTTTGAAGTGGATAAAAGATTATGTTATGTGAACGTTGGTAAAAGATTGGGTTGCAATAATGTTGATTGCTCACGACTACCACTATTAATATAACTAAACATATTTTACCAAATCTAAAATATGTATTTAGGATACATGTTAACACGTTAATTAAGGAAGATATTTAATAGATAATGTAAATTTAAAATTTGATATGTACAGGGGCTAGAGGGGTAGGGGCACCCGTCCCCTAGGTCTTTCGGTTTCGTTATATATCGATACTTTTTTTGAGACTTTTTTTATATCTAAAATAAAAAGCGTAAATGAACTAAACAAAAGTTTAGCTTAATTGGTTAGGAGCTTCCTTTATAGGGTGGAGGTCATGGGTGATGGGTTTAAGCCCTCCAAGACACATTTTTAACATAATTTTGAACTTTTTGTTGATTCTTTAACTCTTTTTCTTTAAAATTTTGGCCTCCCTATTTAATTTTTTTCAAAGTTGACCCCCTCCTTTATTTTCATCATGGTTTTGCCCCTGGATATGTAAATATTTTTTTATATATATTCTCTTATACACTTTCAGGCATTATGTTACTCTAAAACCAATTGATAATAGAGGAAGTAGCCCACGATCTTATATATTGAACCAAGCCCAAGTTAATGAGGCACATGTAATTCGCCGATGTTGTTCCACATATAATACCCGCGAGGAAAAATTCCTCCGATAATTGGGTTATACGTGAGGGGGAGTGTTAAGATACATATCTCACATCGAAAGTCGGTGTCCTCCCGGACCAATATATAATATTTTGGACTGCTCCCTTTATCATCAATAATTTTAGAATAGAACCCATAAACTCTTACCACATTATACTTTATTTTTCATCTTTACTTCTTAACATATACGTTTGAGATACATTCTAGCACTTTCATCTAGAACCAAACTTCATATATGAAATACAATCAAAACTAACTTTTCCACCCGGCAAGGACTAATTAGTAAATTGGAGAATCAAAATTAAATCAAGGGAAACCAATAGTGTATTATCCTACTAAAATATGAGCTAAATAGATCCAATAAGTGAGGTATTTTATTTGATAGTGTCATTATTAAACAAGTCTAAATGTGTAACTAATCCAAATCAATTTAGAAGTTTTAAAAGGCTACAGATCAAGCTACAATCAACACACGGGAACCCAAAACAAATACTAGTATTAATTAATTTATTATAACAATCACAAAGCGTGTTGTAGTAGGTTTATAGTTAAATTATACTGTTAAGATACACATCTCATCTTCTCAGATTAATATATAAAATTTTGGGTTATTTCTTTTATGACTAATTGGTTTTAGAGTGGAACCTGTAAACTATTAACATGATATCAGAGACAACTCTCGAGTTAATGAGAAAACCAACGAGAAAAAATCAACTTTTATAACTTTTTACATGTAAAATAGGAGATATTTATGTTTTAAATCATGTCTTGTTGATCATGAAAATAAAGTCAAAATATGACTGTCATTTAAGGACGGAGGAAGTATTTATTTTTAGAAGAGTTGCATTGAGGTGAATACTTTAAAACTTCAATAAAACCCAAGTGTCGGTTTGTTGGACTACCTTTAATTGGAGCAAAAATCAACTCTAAAATATACTGTAAAATATACTCCTGTTGCTGTATAGTGGTAAATGTAAGTTAAAACATGAGAAGATGCAGTGAACGATTGTGGTCAAGTCAAAATGGTGGGGGTAGAATATGTTGATGTATGCAACGTGGAAGACATCTTCTTTGGTTTATTCTTGGCCTTTCTTCACTCTTAAATTCTCACCACATATTCACGCCACTTATCAATCGTCATATTTAACGCTTCGATATTTTTCCTTTTTATGTTTGCACGTGTCACTAAAAGATCATTTTTGGTAAGTGATTTCCTGTAGTTCCTTAATTTAAGAATTTTTTGAGTTAATCGAACAGTTTAGTGGCAAAGACTTTTGCTAGTTAGCAGAAAGGTCCTCGATTCGAAGCTCATATCATCTTAATTTACAAAAAAAAAAAGAATCTTTGATTATTCCCTCTGTCCCTAATTAATCGATAAATTTCATTTTTTGTTAGTTAAACTACAAAAGTTTTACCATGATTTTTTATTAATCGATAAGAACTAATATAGTGATATGAGATCTTCTTAGATTCGTCTTAATATATATTTTTAAAATATCAATTTTGAATAACTTTTTCGCATGTTAAATAAAAGATATTTATATTTTAAATCGTATTTTGTTAATTATAAAAGTTAAAATATGTTAATCACTTAGGATGATGAAAAGAATATACAATAGTGTTTCAAGAGAAGATTAGTGAAGATGAAATGCTTGAAGTAAAAATGGTAAGAAAATAAAAAATTGAGTAATAATATTTGAAGCTAGAGAGAAACATAATGTTTATCAAGAGAAGTGAAGCAGTTCCTATCACATAAAAGAAAAAGGGAAGCTAAATGATAAAAGCCATTTCCTTCACTTGAGGGCAGTAGCTAAAACTAACTAATTTATCTCGTGAAGGTAACATCATAGGAATCCCACATTGTGAAATGGACAGTAACAAAACCACATCACAACTGCTTTGATATCTGAATTAATACCTTAACATCACTTTCGACAATTATTAATATGCAAATGCTATTCAGAATACATTTAAGTATAGTACTCTATCAAAATTACTAAATTATCTTCAAAATCACCCAAAACTAAAACTTCCATTTCATTTGCATCAAACTTCTTCTTTCAAATTCAATTTTCTAAAAAATTGCTCTCAAAACCTGCGCTTCTGAGTTCTCACACCCATATTTCACATATAATTTGCCAAATTCATGTCGACATAAAATTCATCTGTCATTCATTCTTATACTGTATTAATTTTGTATTGAATCATGCAGATTACCATTTAGAAATCTTACAATTATCTCTACAAATTTTCTTAAATCACAAAATTTCAATAATCAAAATTTAACAAGATTCACTAATTTAATAAATTCTAAAAATGGTCAAACTATTATCATCATATCATTACTTTTATAAAGAAGCAATAGTCGTTTAATTAATTGGATTACTTTTTTTTTTGATAATTCATCCTTATATTATTGATATGCAAAGATAATGTACATAAAAATATGAGACAATACAGAAAAGGAAAATACAATGGGTAGCTGCCAAAAGATCTACGAAAATGTCTTTGATGGCTCAAAATTAGATTTACTTATGATAATTGGATTACTTCTATGATTTGTTTGTGCATTTTATATGTCCGGTCCCGACTTGGGCTAGTTAAAAAAAATTAACGAAATCGATAAAATAATAAGATAAAAAGTTTTAATTTTTTTTCATAATATAAGGTCCCACGAAAATTATAAATTATTTGAAATAATATAATTACAATTTATTTAAAATATGACTCAGGAGTAGTTTGTTTTTTCTTAAAGTTCAAATCACATTAAAGTTCATCTCTAATTTTTCTTATTGCATTCATGAGTTCCGGTGTTGTGTTTTCGAATTGTAACAATAAATTTGTGAAGAGTTCTAGACGCCAGAAGTGCTTTCTTCCGGGTAACAGGTTCCGAAGACAGGTATCTCTTCAGTTTCATCATCAACATTGTTCTCAATGATAGTAATAACATCAATAAACTCTTCATGTCATTAAACTTTACATATATTTATGCAAAAAACTCTTCATCTTATAGAGTTAATCGAATAGCCTAGTGGAAAAGGCTCTTGCTAGTGACCAGAAGGTCCTGAGTTCGAAACTCGCCTCATCGCTAATTTACAAAAAAAAAAAAACTCTTCATCTTATGCAAAAACCTTTTAAATTAATAAATTATTAATTTATAGATAGGTTAATAACTCTCTAAATTAATAAATTTGGGTGGTCCCAACATTATTAATTTATATAAGTTTTACTGTAGTATGAGCCACATTTTCATTACTATTGGAATGAAGGCTTTTTTTCATCTGGGCACCCGAACTTCTGGAATTATCTCAGATAGACACCTGATGAACTTTTTATAACAAGTAGACATCTGAGAAGAAAAATTGGCACCTGAACTTTTGGTTTTCACATTTTTCTGAATTTATCTTTTGACATTTTAAAATTGTTAACTCAAAGGCAAGTCAGTCATATTGAAAATTTAATTTTTTAAAGCCAAAATTTACAGAAAAGTTCATGTGTCAATATTAACTCAAATATGCATCAATTATTAAGTCAAACACTAGATCAACATTTCAATCAACAAAGATCATATGAACCACAAAATTCTCCGAATCAATTTCATACAAAACTTTTTTAAAACCACCTAATTTTTCAAAACACAATCTTCCAGAAACCCGAATACATAATGAATATAAAAACCCAATTTTTAGAAAACTGATGAATACTAATCCAACCAATTTCTATAAACACCAATCAAAACATAAACCAAAACAAGATAAAATCCCAATTAATTTTCAAAAACCCAATCAATTCCAACAAACCCAATCAATGCCCCAAAACTCTAATCAATTCATAAAAACCCAATCAATACCAAACCCCAATCAATCTAAAAAAATCCAATCCATTGAAAGTAACCTAACACCTTTATGTTTGACATTGAAATTTTCATCAGCAAACTTTGTTCCGTAAATTGCTTTCCCCCCTTGTGTCATTTCTTTTAACGAAGTCTCCACCTTAATACATGAAATTAGGAACGATACGGGGAAATACAGATTGTTGTAGTGCAAGGGCTTCCCCAGAATTCCAATACATTTTTTGCCAGTAGGGGAGGGGATGTTTTGAAGAAGGAGGGGTCTTTTATAATTATTTATTAATGGGGGTGGGGTTAAATGGGGAGTGGGTTGAGGTTGAGTTAGATTAATAGTTTTCGTTAGTTTTAGATGTAATCTGACTATTTTGCATTCCATCTAAATGTTTAAAATTTGAAAAAGAGAAAAGTAAAAGTTCAGGTGCCAATTTTTTGTCTGAGGTGCTTACTTGTTATAAAAAGTTTATCAGACGCCTATTTGGGATAAATCCAGAAGTTCAGGTGCCCAGATGAAAAAAAACCAAATTAAATTGGTATTAAATCACAAGGAATTCGGACCCGATCCAATTATCTTGGGCCTATTTAATGAAAACCAAGAATGGTCCAACACATTTCCACTCACCATTCACCACCAATTTCCATTTCAAAATAATTTCCCGCTCAAAACTTCCCCAACCAAACAATATCCACATTTACAAAACACTTCTCCATCTTTCATAAATCAAAAGATGAACTCATTTTAATTAAACTTGATATAAATATTCTCTAATTTAAATAAGTGTCACTGATTGCCCATAACCCCCACCCCGCCCCTGTAGATTCTCAAAACCAGAACCATGCCATCCATCTCTGTCCCAAAACAATTGTCCAATAATATCTCCAAAATCTTGGAGGATACAAAAGCCTCACACGCAGTCCACATCCGCAAACTCAAGGAGCTTTCTGCACTTTTCTCCAACTTTGAAAATTCAATTTCGACTTTCGTCAACGCCTTTTGCGAAGCGTTGACTCCAATTTTCAACTTCCATCGTCGAACTGCTTCTGCTGAGCGTGTGGTGAAGTTTGTGTCTGTTTTTGTAATCACGAGAATCAACACGTTGACTAATGAGGACGATGAGGAGGGGTTTGTGCCGGAGTTCATTAGGTTTTTGCTTGTGGCTGCTGCGGCGGCTAATAAGACTGCCAGGTTTAGGGCTTGCCAGATCATTTCTGAGGTGATTGGATTTTGTCCCAAAACAATTCTCCATTTTTGAGATTTGCTGGTTGAATTTTGAGCTTGAGTATTTTTATGTGTGTAAAATAATTTGATTTAAATTATGTCATAGCTAGTATTTTAATGTATTTATGATTATTAACACGGTAATGTCGTTACAGTTAAAGCTAGTTATGAAATGTAAAAGGATTTTTAGTGTATAAGTAGACGTGTGTTTTCATATATAATAATTTACTCAGTGGATAAAGATATCTTTGTTATATATATCCATGTCTTGGCGAGACTAATTCGAACTCCCACTGGAGACAGTAGTTATATGAGGTTTAGTAGCATTCTTATTCAAATAATTTGTGGAAATTGAGATGTTGAAAGAAAATATGAAGATAGTAAGAATACTGGTTGAATAATTTGTTTGTATGAAGTATGAAAATTTCATTTCATTGATAATCTCCACTATTGAACAAATTTGGGAGTGAGAAGGATTCACATTAGGTGATTGTACAATTTTGCATCTCTGTGGAGAATGAATGTCCTCATTCGATGAAAATGAAATGCCAAGTCAAAAGGGTAAACACTATTTCATTCTTATTCTGTGATTTTCAGGAGTATTGTTTATCATGCACTTGCATGTACCTACTTATTTTGTTAATTGATCATACAAAAGTAATCTCATTGTCGTTTCTCTCTGAGTTTGCACATAAATACTCTGTAAGTGTTGATATGAAATGTCTAAAGCAGCCAATTTCCTGTCATAGATCATAATGCGTCTCCCAGATGACGCAGAAGTGAGCAGCGAACTCTGGGGTGAAGTAATTGAGTGTATGAAATTACGAGTTGGTGATAAAGTCCCAGTTGTTCGCATATTTGCGGTCAGGTCCCTTTCTCGGTTTGCATATGATGCAGAAAACAGTGACATTCTCGAATTATTTCTTGAGACACTACAACTGGAACAGAGTGCTGTGAGTTATTATTGTATCTTTTATATTGTCTATTTTCTGTTCATATAGTTAAAACTGCATACCGGAGTATGTAGCTTTCTTATTTGAGGCTGGGCTGTTCTTTTTGTAATTCATACCCATCATATGTGTACTTTAATTTATAGAGAGCACCCTACATTGAATATTAATTGTGTTTTTTTTAATCTTAATGTTCAGCTTTTTCTTTCAGGATGTGCGCAAGACAATTCTATTGTCACTGCCACCTTCATATAAAACTGCCACATCTGTCATTGATTGCACTCTAGATGTGAGTGAATCAGTGCGAAAGGCTGCTTATCAGGTTCTTGCTAATAAATTTCCACTGCAGAGCCTGAGGTAATGATACCTGTTATCCCGAGTCTTCACAATGAGATACTGAGTATAGTTGGAGTGAGATTGATGATGAATTGATGAATGCACTGTGCACCTTTTAGTTATTTTATCAGTAATTGCTTTTCTCTAGGAAAAAAAAGTCAACCAAATTATGCTCGACATATGGCTGTCAATTAATTTGGTAGTGGTTTCCGCTGTGAGAAAGCACTACTAATCATGAAGTCTGTTTTATATCGAATACATAGAAATTGAAGTGTACCTTATGTACCTTAAACGGTGGTATATTTCATTTGTTTCACTTCTGTGAGTTCATTTGCCGTGCTTCATGACATGTTTTCTGATGGATTTTTTCAGCATAAAAATGAGGACACTTATTCTACAGAGGGGGCTTTCTGATCGATCTGTGGCTGTTGGAAAGGAGTGCCTTAAGTTACTCACAGATGAGTGGCTGAAGAAGTGCTGTAACGGGGAACTCATTGAACTACTCAAATTTTTCGACGTTGAAACTTATGAGTTGGTTGGGGAGTCTGTTATGAGTGCTCTTCTGAAGGCTGGATTGGTGAAATTGCAAGATAACCAAAGCATACGTCAGTTTATTGTGTCACCTGGTGAAGCAAATGAAGGTTTGCTCACTAGTATTACAAGCACTTTCTCAGCTTGCACGGCTGTCATCGGGTGGACACTGGGTTAAGAGTACTGGCTGATCATTTTACCCCAGTCCCCATTCTATTTGGCATTTGAGCTGGCTTAAAATTAATTCGAGCAGCTATTTTAGTCTCTGCCTTGTCTTATGACTTGCTACTATAAATATATAATTATATTGTTGTGGTTGAAACTGTGTGCTGAGACAACTTCGAAGTGTTTGGGGGGTTTACGTCTATGTTAAGATTAAGTCATCAGCTTCAATATTGTTAGAAGAAGAATTTTGGAAATTTTCTGATGAAGTTGCTGCTTCTATCTGTCATACCTTGTCACATTAGTTTTTAGACTCCTGGATAAAGCTTTTAGGTTCTAGTATGGTGAGTAGGTCATCTTCCTAAATCACGTTGAGAACTTAGCTTATCGTGAGTGTAGATCTTGTTATTCCTTCTTTTAATACACAACAATGTGCATCCTTCTACAATATCTCAAGTTAAAGGATCACCCTTTGATTTTATAATTTCCTTCACTCTGAATGTTAGGAAATTGTGACAATAGAATTCGTCTAATGGAAGCAGAAGCTGCTCTTTATTGGAGAATGGTGTGCAAGCACCTACAGGTGGAGGCGCAAGTGAGTTATATCTATTCTGGCACTTTTTGTTATTCCCATGTTGATGTGTTACAATCCTTCCCTTATAGCTCATTATTAATTTAGGATTGAGAATAATCTTATATTAATTGCTTTTTATCAATCTTTGCAGGAAAATTATGTACTATGTTAGTTATTCCTTAGAAACTTTGGAGAGGATCTCCTTAAATTAATCTAGACAAATTTTGTTCATGCTTCACACGTTAAGATTTAGTCACAGTTTAATAAGCCCATTGCCTTATCAACTAATTTATCTTGGACATGCTGTACCCCGAATTAACTGATTCATCATAAAACAGTAGTACAACTTTGAAATGTACGCCATTCATAACAATTGATTCTCCTTTATCACTGTAATTCTATCTCTCACTCATGGTTGTATACAGTTTTTCCTGCTTATGTATCATTCTTCTGGTATCTCATAATTATGTTCACTCTTGGAACTCACTCTAAATAGATGAGGATCACCTCCTTCAAACCTAAAGACTTTTGGCAAAAGTCACTTCTATTAGGTCCGGATTTGTTTTTCAATTATTTTAGTTTCTGCCATGCTAGTGTTTTGCTTAGTTCGTCGTGAGAAATGTGAACTTACAAAAATCTAAGAGGGTGTTTGATTAAGCTTTCATGAAGCTAGTTTATGTTAGTATGAAAAAAGTACCAAGTGCAAGCTTTATCCGGTATGCTTACTTATAAGCTCAAAAAAGCAACATAGCCAAACGCCCCTTAGACTTGATCTTCTTCTGTCATATCCGTATAAGAAGGTTCAGAAAAGCTCATCCAAAGTACTGACTGAATTATCATGATTACAAATTTTTTGTTTACAAAATGCATTGGAGGATTATGAAGAGTAAGATAGATGTTGATGCGACATACATAATGGTAAAAGACATTATAGAGAGTTGGAAAAAAATTTAGTTCTCTGTAGTTGTAAATTGTTCATCACCATTTGTGTGGACTCAAATGTTTCTGTTTATTTGTCTTATTATGATGCCGCTTATAATCATACACCATCAAATAGGCGAAAGGATCTGATGCCGCTATGACAACGGGGACTGAATCTGCTGTATATGCTTCAGAAGCTTCCGACAGCAATGATCTACTTGACAAAGTTCTGCCTGCTGCAGTCTCTGAATATGTAGAATTGGTGAAAGCTCATATAGCTGCTGGTAGGTGGCTATGATGTTTATAATGTATATCAATTCTTATATTTACTATTGATTATAATTCATTGCTTCAGGACCACACTTCATCTTTGCATCTCGGCAACTCTTATTGCTTTCCGCTGTACTTGATTTTTCTGATGCAACAAATAGGCAAGGGGGAACTGGTCTTGTCAAGGAATTACTATGCAGGCCCCCATATCATGAACTTGATGATAGTGGCCATACCATCATCATTGGAGATGGTATCAGCCTTGGTGGAGACAAATCTTGGGCTATAGCAGTATGGGAACTTGCAAAACAGGTTCATGGAGCCCCAGGAGAGCTTGAAGAAGTCATATTAAGTATCTTGGAGGAGCTGGGTAAGCCATGCAGAGAAAGAACAGCAGACTTTTTACAATGGCTGCATTGTCTTTCTGTGGTTGGACTCCTCTTAGAAAATGCAAACTCATTTGGGTGGATGCAGGGAAAGGCCATCCAGCCTTCAGAGATTTTGTATTCTCTATTGCTTCCTGCGGTAAGCTTCTGTAAAAGTTTTCCTTGGCATACACTATTTACACTTCAATTATTTCTCAGACACTTAGATTGACACAGGCCAAGCATGCCCACCTGGATGTTCAAAGGGCTGCTGTCAGGTGTCTGGGTCTTTATGGGTTGTTAGAGCATACACTCAGCAAAGAATTAGTAACGCAGTTAAGGGTCTGTTTTACTTCGGAATCACACTCCATCGCGGCTATGGCTAGTAAAGGACTATTTGATCTTGCAATGTGGCATGGTCTTCAGGAAGTCGATAAATCCATAGATAATAGTTCTTCATTGGAACTCCCAGATCATAAATTGGCTTCAACCTCGCCAGAGTTAAATGGTGCAGCAGGGGACATGGAAATTGGTGTTTTCAATTATCTGTTTTCTTCATTTGAGAAGTATGATATGCACAGCTCTGCAGAGATCGATGATAGTGAGTCACCTTTAGTTATTCTTGGAGAGGGTTTTGCGAAATTTTTACTTCTGAGTGAAAGATATCCTACCATGGATGCGGTGTCTCAGCCCATTATTCTAGCAAAGCTTATAAACCTATATTTTTGTGGTGACAGTAAAGATCTTCCAAGGTAGATCCTCTTGTCTCAGCCGCATTGATATGCAGTTTTTCTCTTTGTTTATGTTGAATGAAAACTAAAACTTACTTATTCTTCTAGGTTGAAACAATGTCTTTCTGTGTTCTTGGAGCACTACTCTATCATCTCTTTCAATCACAAGGCATGTGATGTACAAATTTATACATATGCTGTACTTTACTAATGAGGTCCTTTAGCTAACCTTTTTGGTTTTTTTCTAAAAGCAGAAATGTCTTTGCAAGGCCTTTGTGCCAAATGTGCGCTCAATGTGGCCAGGTATTGATGGGAATATGGCAGGATCTACCTTAATGGTGTCAACTCAACGCAAGCGGGCCATTCAAGCATCACGTTTTATGTTGCAGATGATGCAAGCTCCCCTATACAGAAAGGATAGTTCAAGTGATAATTTGAAGGAGAGTGAAAAGCCAGACAGTTCAGCAGATCATGGACCTGATATTGAGTATGGAGAGGAAGGACTGGCTATACGGATAGCTGTGGAGGTAATTAACTCTATCCGTTAATCTGTTCATGATATTTCCGCAAAGATATTAACACGAGCCACTGGATATTCTATTTGGCCACTATGATAGTAGAGAAACATTTTTCCTTGTATCCAGTGACGTTGACTTCGACTTTTTCATTCAGCATTTGTTGATTGGCCCGTTTCATGATTTCAACATCCTAATTCGTGTGTAGCAACACAGGGTTTCCCCCTTTCTGCTTTTCTGTTCCAATTTTCTATTATTTGGTATTGGTTCGGAGGATGTAACTTGTGATGGCCTGTAATCTTGAGTAAGGAAATGCATGGAACCGTTCAGTTAAATGGCATGTTAGTTACTGGCTATCAATAGTTTAACACTTAACAAGGTTGAAGCATGTGGTTTGAGTTTGACCGCATCCTTTTTGCTGTCTGAGGCATTGTTTTTCTATTCAGAATCAATCTACATATGGTTTTACTGTCCTTTTCGTTTCACAAGATTTTACTAATATATTTGGAATCCTTATCAAGGTTGTGCGCTTCCCTGCTAAGAAGTCTTCTGCTGAGAAATCCTACATCTCTGCACTATGCAAAGTCCTTGTCTTACTTAAATTTAGGTCATCTGAGCAACTGGGCATAAAATTGATGCTCCAACTTTTGAACCACGTGAGCAAAGCTGTGGCATCTGAAAAGGATCTCCAGAAGGAGTTGAAGCAAATGAGTGAATCTCTTAAGGCATTGGATATGCATCCAGAAATTAAGTTGTCCTCTGAGCAGGCTCAATCGTTATTTGGTAAGGAAAATCCTGACACTTCTCATTTCATCCTGAGACCACATAGGCTTTGGCCATCACTGTTGATCATATTCATTACCTTTCCACCAAACATTTTCTACTGTTAGATTATGAGTATCATGGAGAATGAAAAACAGTAAGGCGTGTATGATACACTGAAAGCTAGGTTGAGCATAAGCATAGCTGTAGTGTTGTACAATTGAGCTTCTGAATGCGTGTTATCTGTTAACTGATCATGGATGAAGTATAGACTTAATTGTTGATTCTTTCAATTGGTCTAATGTTGCATCACATTCCATCTTTTAGTATCTTTTGATAAAATTGAATACAGTAGCGTATATTATTCTTTTTGAACGTAAATTTACTGAAGCTGAATCAGACTTGAAAATATACAAATACGTGTTGTGTTAAGTTTGGTCGATCTCAGATAATTGTTTCCTTCAGGTAAACTAGACTTAGAAATGAATCTTGATGTGGACGAGTCCATTGATATCCTACCAACTCCAGCACCACAAACTACCAGACGAAGACGAGTAAGGCAATACACCAGGGCAGAAGAAGACACATCTTCTGAAGATGAAGCTTCTGTAGTTGCTGCTGTTCCAACAAATGGTGGATTAGCGAGTGCCCGTTCTCACAGGGCCAGCAAAGCAGCTGCAATGTCCAAAATGTCTAAACTTACTTCCCAAAAGCCTCTCAAGATCAGTGAAGATGACGCTGAAGATAATGAAGACTGCAGCGAGGAGTCAGACTCAGCAGTAACGTCAGAAGATGATTCTGCTGATGATTACGAATAGTCTTCATGAGCCTAATGAATTACCCTGTTTTCGTTTAGAGGCTTCATGCCTTCATCCTTGTGCATTTTCTACCGTTAGATTATGAGTAGCTATAGTTGGCTCGTTGTCTATATGTTGTCTGTGGAGTTTACTACTTGTGCATCTCGTACCATTAGTACACTTCAACTTCCTTGACTCAACATAGGATGAATGATATATTTAATATCTGTCGCAGCTAAATATACTCGTATATGTTTGTAGTGTGCAAACTCGTGTTTATGCTATATTTATGTTAATTGCTAAAGAATATTCTTCTCAGTATTTTACCATTGAGGAGGAAGAAGGATGAGTTGAAATGGAAATCCAACACTGATGGAGCATGGAGACATGTGTATTCTGAATATAAATTACATATTCTCATTAATTTAGGAGTTTATTTGTACTCATATATCATATATGTTTCATTAATAATATATTTGTACTTAAATTTGTGAGCCTCAATATGTTTTTTCTATTAAAATTGGCCCTAAATGCTTAATATATACTCTCTCCGTCTCTAAATGATTGTCACATTTTGACTTTTCATGGTCAACAAAACAAGAATTGAAACGTAAATATCTCTTATTTTACATGCGAAAAGATTATAAAAATTTGATATTTCAAAAATATATATAGAGATGAATCTAACAATATTTCATAAGACTATATTATTTCTTATCGTTTGATGAGAATTTATGATCACATTTTGTAATGTTTGACCACCAAAAATCAAAATGTAACAATCTTTTAAGGACGGAGGGACTATTACATTTCACTTTATCATTTGTGAAAACATGAAATCAATGTAATTTAACGTCAAAGGTGGACGTAATCTTCAAATAGCTTGTTTGGATAATTCAGGAGGCAAATTGACTGAATTTAAAACTCCGAGACCAAGTTGACCAAAATGTCGAAGTTTGAGGGCAAAAAGAATTTAAGCCACAAAATATTTATGATAAGGATTGTTTCGTATTGAAGATGATTTTAACACAGGCGGTCAAATCCCACACCATAGTTGTAGAATGCAGTCTTGTGGTGCCGCAGAAGTCGAAGTTTCTTATGTCTTGTAAATTGGTTGGCAATGTTCCTGTTGTTTTCTCTTGGTTCTGGACGCTAGGACCAAGTCAAATAACGCGTGATCTAGAACCAATTGTGTCGTATTCTAAGGATTAGAAATTGATTTGAACATTGTAATTGTAGATCGTTATGATCGAATAATTACATAGTACATACGTTGACCTCTTGTATATGATTGTAACCCTGTAACAACGTTTTACTTAAAGTAAATTTAAGATTTTTTGGCCGACTGCTCTTATAGTATAGGATAAGGGTGTGCAAACATAATCCAATTCGATCCGACTCGACCAATTCCAAAATAGGGGTTATTTGTGTTGATGGATTGAGTTTGGGTTTAGACGAACATACCCGAATTAATACGTACTCCCTCCATTCCTTTATCTAATACCCATTTACTTTTACATAAAGTTTAAGGAAAATTCAAAGTCATTTCACAACTTTAGTTTTCCCTCCAACTTTTCTTACTTAATTGAGTAAAATAGATACTTAAAATGAGAATTCTATTTTTGGAATATGGTTCTTAAATAATGGGATGGAAGGAGTACTAATTTAATTTTATAAAATTATACTAAAAACTAATTGAAAATACAAAATTTTTACCTTAAACATACATTCGATAATATTGAAAAGTGTGCAGAGTTTTTTTAAAGTTAGTTTTATGACTATAATAGTTTAGTTTATAATATATTGTTACAATGTCACTCTCTTTTATTCATCATTATTATTTTGTTTTAGTATTTGTTTTTATACTAAAGACCTCATATTTTAACCGAAAAAGAAAGATCATAATAATGACAACATAATATCTCCCTAACTATTTAATGCTCCTCCCAATGTTTTGTAGTTATCATTTTTCCTAAATATTTTGTTTCGAATAGTTTTCATTCTAACATAATAAATTATACTTTTATGTTTGGAATATATTTTTTACTATTTTTTCTCTATGAATTATTATCAACCAAGTATATAGCTTCAATCAATTGTGATTCTATAACTTCTATATATTTTTTTGAAAGCTTTTTGAAAATTACTAAAAAATTGCAAGGAATACTTAGTAAGTTTTTGTTAAATATAACTAATATTGTTATAGTATTATCTAAGTTATAAATATATTCCATCTGTTTTTTTAACTTATTGTTTGGAATAGGTGTAGTCAAATTTTGAAAACTTTGACCATTAATTTTTATTAATCGATAATAAATATAATAGTCATGTTGGATCTTGTTATATTCGTATCAATCTATATTTTTGACATATCAACTTTTTATAACTTTTATTGCCGATGGCTCAATAGCCTAGTGGCATCCGGCCCAACCTTTCATGTAAGAGGTCATGGGTTCGAACCTTGTTGGAGACATATTTGTCTCATATTATACTCTAACTTTCTATTAGTTAGCAATTTCTGTATTCATGTTTGTAATATCTTTGTAGTCACAATTCATCGCTAATTATCAAAAAAAAAAAACTTTTTATAACTTTTACATGTCTAGAATTAGAGATATTTTTGTTTCGGCAAACGGCTGGGATGATCACTTTAACTTTGGGACATGGAAACAGATGATCACCTAACTTTTAAAAGGTCCCAGTTGATCACCTAACTTCTTAAATCGTTCTCATTCACCACATTTTTCACTAATAATGATAATTATGGACTAATTACATCACATACCCATCATGGTAATTAATCAGGGGCAATTTAGTAATTTCACATCTTAATTTTCTGAAAAATAGTTTAATCCCATTAAAATAAACCGAATCCCTAACTCATACCGTTGAAATAGCCCATCACATGAAATGGGGATTGAGTTTGTTTTAATGGGATTAAACTATTTTCATGAAATTAAGACGTGAAATTACTAAATTGTCCCTGATTAACTACCACATGAAGTAATTAGTCCATAATTATCATTATTAGTGAAGAATGTGGTGAATGAGAATGATTTCAGAAGCTAGGTGATCAATTGGGACCTTTTGAAAGTTAGGTGATCAACTGGTTCCATGCCCCAAAGTTAAGTGATCATCTCAGTCGTGTCTCGTTGACCGTCAAAAGTCAAACTACCTAAAAAAAAACAGATCGAGTATTAATTTAGTTTGTCTTGTTTTTTTTCTTTAAAAGGGGTTGTTAACATGATAAAACCATAATATTTTGTTTAATGTTAGATTGTTGTTGTAGTTGTTAAATGTTAAATTATGAATATTGATACAATATTTTTATTTTTTGATATTTTACTTTGTGGAGTTGAATTTCGAATCATTTATTAATAGTTTTTACATAACATTTATGATATTATTCTTTCAAGGGTAAAAGGCAAGGATCATCACCTATGTTTTGTCTAGGAGCCCGTTCACTCACTAATGTTTTAAATGTCCTCGTTCACTCACCCATGTTTTAAAAGTCCATATTCATTTACTTTGTCGTTTGTGCAGCCGTTAATTTCAACACATGAAATGCACGAGGTTTCACCCGGGGTCAACTTTTGTATTCTTGTAAGATTTCTCCTAATTTAGAAATTTTATATTTACCCCTACAAGAATCATGTGATTAGCATATGACTAATATAACTACGATAGTAACGATGAAATATATGGTTGTATTGAAAGATTCACTTTTTAGTTCATGAGTGAGCGAATGGAGATATTTAAAACATGAGTGAGCGAAAATGGTCCAGGATAAAACATAAATGATGATCCATGCCTTTTGCCCTTCTTTCAGAGTCAAATTTAATTTTTATCCTTTTTATTATTTGGAGTTATTTGAGTATATTAGTTGATGTAGCGAGAAACTACAAATAAAATAATAATAAAAGATATGTAGCTTTCGCTACGGATATGAATAATAAGACCGTTAATTCCACGAATACCGACAATATTATCCCTTCAAAGCGTTCGTTATTCACTCGTGAATATCGAAGGCTAAGGCTTCAAAAATATATACTTGTTCAACAAGAACAATTGATAATATTTTTGGGACGAGAACATATCTCTAAAATTTTATTCAATAATCAACTACCTTCAATACATTGACTAGACCACTATTTTTAATAGAATTAAAAAACCCTTATATAAGTGGGCTATTTAGACAACCTTAATTTAGTGGGCTCATCTTATAATTATTATATAATAACTTAAATATTAATACTAACAATATAAATAAAAATATATAATTATTATATAGATAAACGCTTGATCTTCATCATTATTTTAGTCGTTAAAATTATTAACATCTGACCCTAACAACCCACCAAACCCAACCCATAAGTCGAATACCCGAAGCAACGGGTCACATGATTGTTGGGTTGGGTTTGAATCTATCTTTTAAAACCCCGAAATATATTGGGTTGGGTTTAATAAAAACCCACCGAACCCGACCCATGCTCACCCCTACTATCGGTTAAATTTGTATGTGGTTCTGAAACTATTACATCTTTTTTGGCATGTCCTCTTAACAATTTATCTTGTCTGGAATGTTCTTATATTATTTATCTTTCCAGACTATCCCTGGCCTTAATCCATTTTTATACTAAAATATACATAAATTAATGATAAGAGATGGAAAAATAGAAATTACATAATTATTCAATTTGTGAGACACATTTTAAAATAAATTTATATCTGAAAATCTTTTATCATAGTTAAAATAAAACAAAAATGATTACAAAACAATCTCTCTCCCCTACCCCACCCGCAAAACCCTTTATGCCCCAAGTTAAAAATACATTTTGCAAGATCGTTTTTAATTTGTTAGAATAAATTTGTACTATTACAGTATACTACTATTGAACAAGTGTTATAAAAGTTCCACTTCATTAGGGTCCTTTATAGGCTCTTTGTCGGGCCTGTACTTCATGGGGGACTCCTGTCTTCGTTCCACCCTAGAGGAAATGGTAGGTCTTGGATGTTCCCTCTCCGGCTCCGGGGCCACTCCAGAATCCTGATGTAATCCTGAGTGTTCTGTGGAAGTTGTGTTGACCATGTCCTAGGCCTCCTGGGAATCTCTAGGAAGATTGGTGGACTCCTCGACCTCCTGGAGTTCCTGGTCGCTCCTTGGAGGGACTCTTGTGATCCATCGCCCTGGGTGGTGAGTGTGATGAACTGCATCGAGAATGCTCCCTGCTCCAGCTCCGTGTACCTAGACCACGACTGGCTAGGTCGCGGTCACTCCGACGATCAAGTTAGAAAGAATTTGAAGGAGTTACTAAGGAAATTGAAACAAGAAGTAACAAAGATACCTCTCAAGTGTTTTGACCATGAAAGTTAAAATGTACCAATCATGGAGGGATTTACCTCAACACTAATATAATTGTGATATCAAGTTAAAATTAAATTAGTCATATCATAGAAAAGAATGTCAGTCTCTCTCGAAAATATAATAGGGTGCTCCAAATTAAGATTTGCTCCAAAATATGTTAATGTAACAAAATGTTCCTGTATTCCGCATACAAATTAGAGCCGAACAAGTGTTCAGATTGTATTGTAAGATAAGGGGAGAAGTGAAAATATTCGATCATTGGATAAACTAATATATTTGAACAAATTTATGATGAATTACATTATTTATCCAATCATTGAATTCAATAATCACTCTCCTTTCTTTCACACTCATCAAATATGGCTTTAGAATAACAAAAATATGTACTCTTGAAGCTCTATGTTTTAATACTGAGATATCATCCTCCTGCCATGTTATTCATGTTAGAGAAAGACTTGTATTTTTATATTATCTCCTTGCCAAAAAATATTTTATTTAGATCTTCACTTAATCATTACCATGATACCCATTATCAGTTAATCATTATTCTCAGTCTACAATGTCTATTATATTAATATTTTTCGTATATTTAACATATAGAATAAGCTCTAGTTCAGGAATATATATATTAATCCGTATCATTCAATGTTGTAGTAGTAACCGTTAACTACTCTGATAATATGATCATGATTGATTCCCCTAAATCTGGTAATAGGGAAGATATAATAGCATTAGTATTCCATAATATATAAGACAATAATTGTATAGCTAAATTTCGTCTAGACACCTAAACTATCATAAACACTTCAAATAGGTACCTCAACTTGACAACCTCTTAAATAGACATATGAGAAAATGTCTTTTTTGGCACATAATAAACTCCACCTTAGCATGTAAATCTAAGGGTAATACAGAAATTATACACATATTATATATTTTATGGTTCGTTGTCTAGATAACAAACACTTAGTTAGATCGACATTTCTAATAATTGCCTTCAATTAATTAAATAAAAATGGTTAATGAGCACCCCACATCGAATATCGGTGTCCTCCTGGGTCAACATATAAGATCTTGGGCTACTCCCTCTATAGCCAATTGGTTTTAAGAGTGGAACCCCATAGACTCTTAACATGGTATCATGAGTCAGGCCCGAGTTAATGAGGCACGTGTAATCCCGCCGATGTTGTTCCGGCAATTAATATCGGCGATGAAAATTCCACCGATGATTGGGTTGCACGTGAGAGGAGTGTTAAGATACACACCCACATCGAATGTCGGTGTCCTCCCGGGTCAATATATAAGATCTTGAGCTACTTCCTCTGTTGCCAATTGATTTTAGAGTTGAACTCCATAGAATCTTAACAGTGAAGTTGAAGATGACGTGCTTCATTTATTTATATTTAAGTTATTAAAATCTAATTATTAAAAATTAATAAAATTAAGTGTTTGTTATTTAAAAAGTGTCCCATGAGGTGTAACAAAATTCATGTTTTGCTCTAGGTTGACTTACTAAATTGAAGCTCATGTGTCAAGATTATATTTTTCAAAAGTTCAGGTATCAAAAAAAAAATCCAAGTGCCTACTTCAAAAGTTAAAAAGTTGTGATGCTTAGTTGAAATATTCTCAGAAATTTAGATGTCTATGCGAAATTTAGTGTAGGGGTAATATTCTCTCCGGAGATTCTTGATTCAATGATTTCTTCAACTGAATTGTATTTGGACACATAATTTCATGTGCTGCCTTATGATTCTTTCAAACTTCGATATTGGGCGGTTGCCACCCTTCTTGAACGCCTCACCCACTATATATGCATCATTTTCTATAATCCCATATGCTTAATTTTAATATTCTTATAAATTATGAGAGATAATTGTTGATTTGGTTTGAGATAGTGGAGTTGTATTTTAATTTCAAATAATTATATTGTTGCAAATTGATCCTGAAAAACAAAAAAAGTCTAAATATTATAACATAATCCCCAAAAGTGATAATGCTTACACATTATAGTCTCTATATTTTCGGGGACCATACTTCAATATTTATCACTTTCGAGATTATACTGCAACACTTAAACATTTTCAAGGATTAACATGCAGTATTATAATTATTTGGAACTAATATATATCTGTCCCATTATATGGACCAAATATGCCATTTGTCTCTCCATCATAACTTTAGTTACTTCATCAAACAATGAATTAAGATGAAGTTTGAACCCCCAGTTGAATTAATGTATTTTTATTTCCATATTATCTTAGTTTATGTGGTCAAAGTCCGACTTGGAATACGAAATTTAATCGAAACTAGCGGCCCCTTTTAACATGCAAAAGCTTGGACATACGCATATTATATGCAACCGAACGAAATATGCTTTTTTGTAGTTGACGAAATGGTTAATTATATAATTAGTACTACTAGTATCCATTACTTGTAAGTTGGAAAGATGATGATTTCGATATTTCGGTATAATAGTTACACTTATTTTTTTAACTTCTAAAACTAACAAAATATTAGACTTCTTCCTAGGAATAGAGATAATTGTCGAAATGATCCCCCAAAGTAACATCAGATTGTACTTTGGCCTTCAGTAGTGGCACGGGTACAGCATAGTTGTCGAAAGTGGTCCGGAAGTTACAGTTTGGTCCCCACGTTAATTTTTCCGTTAAAATTTGGGCATAAATATAATAATTAATACTTTAACATAGATTAACTTACTTTTGGGGTCAAATTAAAAATCCCTACCCTCTTCCCCCAAAATCACTCAAACATATAATTTTTATACACTTAAGCTTACTTTTTGGTTACTTTTTTCAATTTAAGCTTTCGATTTCTTTTTCGTTTTTTCTCGATTTTCGATCATATTTTTAGTTTTTTTTGATTTATTTTTCAATTTTTCCCCATTTATTTTTCAATTTCTTTTGTGATTTTTTAAATTTGTTTCCCGATTTATTTTTCAATTTTTTTTGAATTTAATTTTCGATTTTTTTCTTGCTTTTTTCCTCGGTTTCCTTTTCGATTTTTTTTTCTCGATTTCTAAAAATCAAAAAAAATGGGGAAAAAAATAAAAAAAGAAATCCTGAAAAAATCTAAAAATAAATTGAGGAAAAAAAAGAAATCGAAAAAGAAAACGAGAAAAAATTGAAAAAACAAATTGGGAAAAAATCGAAATCGAAATAGAAAAAAATCAAAAAAAGAAAAATCGAAAAAATCGAAAATAAATTGAACAAAATAGAGAAAAAAAAATCGGGAAAAAATTGAAAAAGAAATAAAAAACCAGAAAAGAAAACGAGAAAAAAGTCGAAAAGAAATTGAAAAAAATAAAGAAAAGAAAACGAGAAAAAATAGAAAAATAAATCAAGAAAAAATCTAAAAAGAAATAAAAAGAAATTGAAAAAGTAGTCGAAGAAAATCGAAAGTTTAAACTGAAAAATAAAGTAACCAAAGAGTAAGTTTAAGTGTTTAAAAATTATATGTTTAACTGTTTAAGTGATTTGAGGGAATTTTGTTTGGATTTTATGGGCAAAAGGCCCGAACCATCACCTATGTTTTATCCAGGGTCCCATTTCAGTCATCCGTGATTTAATTGGACTCTTTCACTCACCCATGAAATAAAAGGACCCAATCGCTCACCATGATGTGTGGTTTTCCATTTTGATCGATTAGGTTTCGAGTTTAATTTGGGGATTTCGGATAACCATTAAGTTGATTTGGGTATTTTCTATTTTTCCTTTTTTTGGTTATTTATTAAGCCTGAAGGTCCCAATTTGCCCCTACTAAATTATTATGTTAGCGGTAACATTAGCAGTAGATAACACGGCAATATTGAAAAAGGCTCATTTTATTTTATGGGTGAGTGAAATAGGCCAATTAGATCATGAGTGAGTGAAAAGGGACCATCTGTATAACATTGGTGATGGTTCCCGCCTTTAACCTTTTTAATTTGACCCCAAAACTAATTAATCTAAGTTAAAATATTGAAAATTTTAACGAAAATATTAACTTGGGGACCAAACTGCAGTTTTGGGGTCACTTTCGGAAACTATGCTGGACCCGTGTCACTATTGGGGCCAAAGTGCAATATGATATTACTTTCGAGGACCATTCTGACAATTTTTTGGATTGACATATTTTGGCGATATTTTAACTTGGAATACACTTATTTATTTATTTATTTTTACGAAAGTAACGCCTCTACCAATTTGCTTAACACCACGATAGCTATCTACCGATTGCTTTCGGTAAACAAATTCGTCTACATTTTGTTGAATTGTTGCCGACCAATTAAATGAGAAATGTGAAAGGGTTGAAACAAGATCGTATCTGAATTAATTTTGATCAATGGAATTTAAAGCTTCCTTCCAACAGCCACTAACACAGATTCAAGAGAATGGAAGAAGATTGGAAGGCTTAAGAAGTCCATGACCCATTCATTCATGCATGTTTTGGTTGAGATATCAATGTCAATTATGTACCCATTGCACTTCAATTAATGGACATCCAAAATTGTACTTAAATGCATGTATTGTGTTCCGGCATTTATTTATCGGGAACCATTTTGTAAATGAATGTGTGCATAATTTAAAAATGACACTTTAATTACGAACAATAAGGCGAAGCTCTGGCAGTTTGGGATGGAGTCAAATTAGCATCTCGATACGGTTTGAACGATTTAGGGGTAGAAAGCGACTCACAAGTACTTATAAAAAGTATTTTGGAAGCGTTTCAGTACTGAAATTTAATTGTGGAGGATGATATTCGATGTTAAGAAAGATTTTTGGATGTAACATTCCGGTACATTATTAGACGATGTTCTAACATTGCGATACATACCATTATCCATTGAAATTGCGAAGAGGCGAATGAGGTTGTATGGCTTTTGTCCCGTCCCTATTGGTTAGGCTCAACTATACTAGCTGATTGTACTAATTAGTTGGTTTCAAGAACATTATTATATTATCGTTTGTCATTTTTTAATGACTTTATATCATTGAAGAAAAAAATTACAACAAAAGCACGTAATAATTGACATATATGACACCATCACCGAACTAATTAGAGAAATTGCATATATATATTTATGGAGTTGTGAGATTAATTGTTGAAGAAATAAGATTATTATATCAACTAAACAAGAAATAGTGGTTTCAAGATTGATAGGTAGGTCAAGACAACTTGTTCTAGTGGCAAGTATGTTGATACCACTAGCAGAGGTCTCGGGTTTGAGTCCTTTTGCTAGCAAAAAGAAAGAGGTTCGAGCGATCTTAATTGCTCACTAGTTTGAAAGCTAGTTGCCCCTTTCTTTAAAATTATGAATTTATGTTAAATTGATGAATATAATGGTTACAATGTTATTAATAAAAAAAAAAGAAAAAAAAGATTGATAGGAAGGTCACGATTTATGAGGAATTCTAAAATGGATCATTTGTTAAAGAATAGTTGTATACAATACTCTCAATTATAAAAAAAAATTGAATATTCAATTAAAATTATACGAAATCATTCCAGTAAAGTAA
The DNA here is from genome assembly GCA_003412495.2 of Echium plantagineum. Taxonomy (NCBI): domain Eukaryota; kingdom Viridiplantae; phylum Streptophyta; class Magnoliopsida; order Boraginales; family Boraginaceae; genus Echium; species Echium plantagineum. The sequence goes on along the minus strand of QFAX02000241.1, from coordinate 297,732 downwards.
ACGTAAAATTTTTAAGATCTGTTAATTAATAATCAAAACTAAAAACCAAGCACATGACATGATATTTGATCATACGCAATGGAAATTTAGATAATTGGGAGTACTTCATTCTTTATCATTGTATTCTGGATAATGTGCATGTTCACATGAATAATTCTACACAGTATTGATGAATTTTATTTTAGCTTGTTTTATAAATTTATATCTAAATTATTGGATTGCTAGTTAATACACAATGTTTGTTGAACTTATATTAGTATACACATAACATATTATCGAGTCCAAAAGTGAAAAACTAAAGTGTTTTATGATGAAAATTATTTTCACTGTATTTGTGCATCGGGCTCAGGGTCAATAATGGGTTCAATGCGTTCGGTATTCATGTAATACTTTGATCATTCTACTCAAGATGAAGTTCATGACCGATCAAGACCATTGAACAAATAGATAGATTAGTGTTAGAAGTTTTTGAAAAGAAATTATGTTTTGTTTCATAATATTTTCTAGTTACTTTTATATTTAAATTAAAGATAGTTAAACTATGAATAAATCCATGGTTGTATAAAATAATAATATTAAATATCTGTTTCCATAGTTTTACAGCATTTTTACAACTTTTTTTATAATTTTCGAAACGATTCTCTATTCTTATTATCCGAAACTATGTCTCAAAATAAAAGTTTGATCCTTCTTTATTTACATCAAAAATACTGAATACGGAGTGTGGTTTGGTGCCGTGAAAATAACTAAAACAAATATTTTTTACTGTGTTTTATGCATTTGCACTATATATAGTGACCACGTGTTATCAAATCAAACTATCGACTACTGAACTTTTTAATACGCATTCGTCACACTATATCACTTTTCTAATACATATATATACACATTTGCTTTATAACCTACATTGGTTCGGTTTCTATCGGTTCTCCTATAAGACGAAACTACAACGGTTCAATTTACCTAGATCGATTCAATTCTAAAAGTAAAAATTATTTTCGGTCGATTTGGTTCGAGTTCGGATTTAGTACGTGTACACAACTACACACACCCCGTTAACTGATTTGCGTACCTAGTTAGGCCATATATGGTAAGGCCTATAAAATTATGGCTTAAATTCCGACAGGCCCCTGAACTTTGCTCATCTGGTCAATTTGGCCCCTGAACTTTGAAAATAGGTCTACTTGCTCCCTGAACTATCCTAACTGGTCATTTTGGCCATTTTCACCTTAAAATGAAGGGTAAAATAGGCATACAACAATAATAGGCATTACGAGTCAATTTATAATAGACAAAGTAATTTAAAATTTTAAAAAATTAATAAGTAACATAAAATTAATAATAAATTATTAAATAATAATAAACCCCCACCCTAAAACCGTTCACCATTAATAATTTTATTTTCTTTTAAAAGAGCCCTAATATATTTTTTTTATTAAAAGTGACCTAAAAAATGTCTATTATATACTAAATTCCTATTTTGTCCTTCATGAAAAATTAAAATTTGTTAATTTGCCCCTGAACAGTTATGAAAATGGCCAAAATGACCTGTTGTGAAAGTTCAGGGGGCAAGTAGACCTATTTTCAAAGTTCAGGGGCCAAATTGACCAGATGATCAAAGTTAAGGGGCCTGTCGGAATTTAAGCCTAAAATTATCTACTTTTATAAAATGCATTGTTTACCTTTACCATTGTCCACTTGATTAATTGAGTTTAGTGTGATCTTAATATATTGACGAGAGCAACACCATCTTTCTATAGTGCAGTGGAGTGACCATAAAAGACGTTATGCATGATACATCACTCTTTTCAGTTAACTTCTTGTTTTTTCTTTAAATTGTATTCATGGACAGAGAAGCACGCTTATTATTAATAGAATAGTTGATAATGGATATCTGAATCACACTCATACATTTTACTTTTGTCGTATACATAAGCTCGTGTATGTTACTTCATCAAGTTTATAATAATTACGTAGAGGATTTTAAGATAATATATATGTAGGTTATTAAAAACAATGATAATGTGTTTTTGTCATAATCAATGTATAATAGGTGAAATCGAACGGGTAATTTAATCCTTGGAGAAGCTAAGGTCTTGTTATATCAACATAGAACAATGTTTCAATAATTATTATATACACATAATTGTTTATCACAGATTTCCTCTCTAAAATTTGCATATGCTGATTGTTAAAGTGGTCACAGATCAAGGAACGGTGTTACACTTTAGTTTCAAATAGTAGGTCGGTAATAATAATTTAGTCCCAAAAAATTGGTCAGTTGCACTTTAGTCCTATATATTGAAAAAAGTTATTGGCAAACCTGTTGTAGCTTATTTGGTCCTCTGACTATTTATCAGTTTTGATTTTTGTTAATATTCGAGACCAAAGTTTAACCGGTCAATTATATGAGACCCAAATACAATTCTATTTTACTATTTGAACCATTTCAACAATTAACTCAAATTTATTCGCTTGTGATGATCTCTATCAAACATCACCAATTTCTAATAATTAAGCAATGTGTATATGCACTTACAACTATATTTAATGCTCACCACCGGATGGTCCACCAAGGTAGTGACTTCAGTGAACACTCTAATTTGATCAACATGCCACATATGAAACTATGCAAGCGTATGTAATGTTGAAAATCAATCGATATTTAATTTATTTATAATGCCTATATATTAGACATATATGTGAAAAAAATTAATTTATTTGCTTTATTGTGTAAATAAGATTACATAAACAATACATTTGAATGAAGTAATTTATCTAATTATTGATTCTCATGTTAATAATAGGGGTTACGTAAATTGCTAGATATATAATACTCCCTCCGTCCCTAAAAGATTGTCACATTTTGACTTTTGGTAGTCAAACATTATAAAATTTGATCATGAATTCTCATTAAACGATAAGAAATAATATAGTCTTGTGGAACCTTGTTAGATTCGTCTCAATATATATTTTTGAAATATTAACTTTATATAATTTTTTTGCATGTAGAATAATAGATATTTATGTTTGAAATCGTGTCTTATTGACCACCAAAAGTCAAAATGTGACAATCTTTTAGGGACGGAGGGAGTATAATTTTTATAAATCACTATAACAATATGTATGGTCGAATAATATTCCCTCAATCCCTAAATGATTGGTGTATTTTGATTTTCGTGATCAACAAAACACGATTTAAAACGTAAATATCTATTATTCTATATGCGAAAAAAATAAAAAGTTGATATTTCGAAAATATATATTGAGACGAATTTAACAAGATCTCACATGACTATATTCTTTCTTATCGTTTAATGAGAATTCTTGATCAATTCTTTTTAAAATTTAACCACAAAAATCAAAATGTACCAATATATCCCACAAAAAAATTCCACAAGAAAATATAAGAGATAACTCTATCTCAACTCCTTCTCTTGATTGTGCTCCCTTCCTCAATTATTTTACTCTATATATCAAGGTTCAAGCTGAGCTGTTATACGCACACCAAAACAGTAAAATACGGGCTTGAATTGCCGAAATTGCCCCCAACGACCTCAACAGTCGTTGGTTGCCTTAACAACGACCTCAGCAGTCGTTGTTAAGGCAAGCAACGACTCTGGAGGTCGTGGCAAAATAACGACTTAACAGGTCGTTCATAAGGTAACGAACGACTTCTGTGGTCGTTGTTAAGGCTATGAACGACTTTTGTGGTCGTTTGTTACCTTAGCAACGCTTTTTTTTTTTTTAATTTTTTTAATGATTAATTTTTTAATAGTATTCACATAAAAAAAATAATAACATTTCGTTGAACAAAGTAATTTAATTATGTTTAAATTGGAGAGAGAATTAATTTTTCTATGTAGTCCATTGTACAATAATGGGTCAAAAATAGTTGCTCTTCCGTGCTTGTTGATATGCTCGACGACGGCGTGGTTCATCTGCTTGATATAGTTGGTTGAATAAGTTTATTCGAGCTGTGTACCGATTTAGTATTCCTGCAGTCGAGGAATGTCTTGCCGTTCTCCAATACAATGCCACCGGGGGTACCGGATGTTCCGTGTCGATCATGTGCAACTACAATAAAAATATTGTCAGTAGAGTAAAAAAGAGTTGAACTGATTAATTGATCATTTAACAAAGTTGGGACGTTACCAGTATAAAATGAGTTCCTCCATCGACGTGGCCTAAAACCAAGTGTTCGGATGTTCCGTGTTCGGTTGGCGGGCCCCTATCATCGCACTGCCAATGTTATGTTCCTACGGGCTGCAACGGCACGCACATGGTCCTCAAGTTCTTCTCTACTCGCAAACCCGCCATCTGGATTAGAAAAATCGTCGGTGACATCTTGAAATTCATCCTCACCAACATCATAATGAACCGGGGCATTTGGATCATAATTTACAGGATTTACAGGTGCAAACTCGGGGTCATAATTTACTGCATCATCGAAAGTAAATTCGTACTGATCGAGGTTTATCAAATCGTAATTATCCATTTGAATTTTAATATATTAATATAAGTAATATAAATAATTGTTTTCGAACCCTATATATTCATGAGTAGTAGAAAGCCTATATAACTATAACGATTTGTTGAACTGCAATTCGAACGTAATTCGAATGCACAATTTATAGGAGCTGAAATACTCGTAAACGATTCACTATTATTTGAATGCAGCTCCTTTATATCTATTTTGTTTGGCTTTTTGATTACAATGGCTCACAACCTGCTCCATTATTGCACACCACGCCAAAAACCTCATCTCCCAAGGCAAGATTCCCTGCAAAAGTAGTCAAAAAGCACTGTCATCGTCAGCTCCCTGCCAAAAGCTGTGTGTGCGCAGCAACGACCTCACTGGTCGTTGTTAACCTTACGAACGACCTCGCCAGTCGTTGTTAAGGTTAACAACGGTGCCTCGCGCCTATAAAAACCCAATGTAAACTCATACTTCACATGCCAATTGAAAATTATAACATTTGAGAGAAACTTGCGAAAATCCTGAAAATTATAACATTTTTCCGGCAATTCTCACAACAAATTCGAAATTACACCAAGTAAGTTTTCACACTTTAATATTTACATTATGTTTGTTATTATGTTAATGTTAGTTAATTATATGTGAAATTCAATATTAAACGTTAGTTACTTAGTTAATTAGCTAGTTAGTTCCTTATAAAACGAGTTAGTTAGTTAGTTAGATTGAATGTTAGTTGTAATTTAGTTGTAATTATGTTAGTTTAAATTTAGTTCAAAGTTATTCGAAATTAATTATAATTTGTTATCATTTCGAACATTACTAATTTGTTCAAATGTAGTTCAAATTTAGTTATGATATCAAATATATTTAGTAAAAATTTGTTATACTTTCGAATTTAGTTACTTTAAATCTTCGAATATTATAAAAAATTAGAGAATTTTCGAAAATGAAAATAATATTGAAAATAATATTGAAAATAATTTCGAAATGAGTAAACTTTCAAAAAATAAGATATAATTTATAATTTATAAGATATAATTTATAATTTCAAAGTTATATTAAGTTATATTTGAAAATATATCTCTCACTTAAATATAATTTCGAAAATTAAAATATATCTCTAAGGTAATTATAATTTCGAAAATTGTAATATATTTGTAAGTAACTTATAATTTCGAATATTTAATTTTGAATATTATAATTTCGAAAAGAGCTCTTATATTTGTAAGTTGAAAATAATTTTAAATTTTATAAGTTTATAATTCGAATATTAAATTTTCATAATATATTTTCATATTCGAATATTAAATTTTCGAATATTAAATTTTCATAATATATTTTCATTTTCTAATTGTAAATTTTCGAATATATTTTCATAATATATTTTCATTTTCGAAAATAATTTTCCTCATTGATTATCTCATGTTCAAAAATATTATAATTTTGACTATTATAATTTCGAAAATATATCTTATATTTGTAAGATCAAAATAATTTTCAATATTATAATTTTATAATGTAATTAAAATTTCGAATATTTAATTTTGAATATTATAATTTTGACTATTATAATTTCGAAAATATATCTTATATTTGTAAGTTCAAAATAATTTTCAATATTATAATTTTATAATGTAATTATAATTTCGAAAATTCTCAAATTTATATATAAGATATATATATATTATAACTATATTATAATAATTTTCAATATTATTTTTAATAAGAACTCTAAAATTTTCAATATTAATTGTTAGTATTAATCGAACTTAATTGTTAGTATTAATGGAACTTAATTATTTGTATTAATTTCTATATTAAATCTATTATAGTGGATCACGACTCTATTCACTTGCGTGGGGTATGTGCGTCTTCTAGACGGGAAAGACCTGTACCAGAAAAACGGGTAAGAAAACAAAAACAAAAACAAAAACAAGGTAACACGTCCACACAACCACCTAATGACTCTGAATCAGACCACAGTGAAGAGTCACCCGTCGAACAAAATCCCTATCCAATAGTACCATACACACAAACCTCACTACCCCAAGAAGACTACTCACAATACAACTACTCCGAACAATACACACCTCCTCAACCACCACAACAACCACCACAACAACCACCTCACAACCCACGACCACAACCACCACAACAACAACCTCATACTGATGCTGCGGGTCCAGCACGGAGACAGCGACGTAGCCGGGCTAAGCAACCACCAAGAGGGTTGCCCAATTGTGAATGGTACACGTCCACGCCGATGCCAGGGGGCCCACAAAATCCTGAAATCTTGATTGGGTTCCGGGGTCACATAGCCTCTGCCCTCTGGGTCAACCCAGAATATATGCTTCGGAAACCCCTAAAACTGCAAACGAGGGATAAAGCCCAACGCCGATGGGCATTGCCAGCAAATGAAGCTTGGGCACAGATAGTGACTGCATCTGGACTATCTCATGTTCCTCATGTATTGTTTCAAACTCCCAATGCCTCATTGATTTGTGCTTTTATCGAACGCTGGCACCCCGAGACCAACACTTTCCACATGCCATTCGGGGAAATGACTATCACATTGCATGATGTCCATGCAATCCTGGGCATTCCTATTATTGGTCGTCCAGTGCGGTCATCTGGGTTTTATGACGACCCTTACTTGTTGCCTTATGTGGAGTACAACAGGCACAACAGGAGCTCTGTCCTTCTCAAATCAATTCCACGTGCTTGTTCCACATATGCAGCTGGAAACCCCGAATCGGTGGCTCGGGGGTTCTTATGGCATCTTCTAGGCTCCACCCTCTTCCCAGATAAGTCAGGCACTCACGTCCCTTTACAATACTGCAATTTATTGTCGGACGTAAATGGGGTTGGAGGATTCGCTTGGGGTGCGGCAACACTTGCGTACCTCTATGACCAGCTTGGGAAAGCTTCGCGCCGAGAGTCGAAGCAAATGACAGGATGCCTGACTTTGCTCGAGGTAGTTCCAAACTTAAATAAGTACAACATAATTATATTGGTAAACATTATCAAAATTAACTCATTTTTGTTTATGTAAATTAAAGGCTTGGATCTGCGAGTACTTTCCGTTGTTCGCCCGGACACCAGGACACACCTGGCGGGAGGGGCTCCCTCGTGCTCAAAGATGGTCTGATCTGAAGACCCGTAACACTGATCCGGCACAGTTGCTAGCCTGCCGGAACCAGCTGGACCAAATCAGCGCTGAAGATGTAAGAAAACTTTGTTTCTCTAATTCCTTTTGCAATAATGTTGTATTAAAAATGAATTAATTGATTTAATTGTATCGTAATAGGTCATTTGGACACCATACGGGCCTCCGTCCCAGATTCCACCCGTCTCATACTACCACGGTTGTCTATCCTTCTTGACCGTGAATGAGGCGTATATGCCTAACCGAGTGGCGCGCCAGTTCGGGAGAATACAGACGATCCCGAGAAATCCTATCCCACTCTTGGACGGGACCGCACTCACTGATTCCGCCCGGACGTTCTGCAAGGTCTACGCCGATTCTGATTGGGCTTGGGTTGACATGGTATTTCACCATGTTCCTCAAGTTTCTTTGGGTCCCAACGCGTACGTAGCATCGCAAACAACTGATGATTACATGAGTTGGTATTTGCCGAGGACCCATCCTAGAGTGCATAACCCCGACTTGGGAAATGTAGGTGTCAGCACAACCACCATGTACTCCGCATCACAACAGGTATGACTACTTCAAATTTTATATGATAGTAACGTATAAGATTTTTACCATCTTTTAAATCCATCTTCTTTCCTCATTTTATAATAGCGGTTGCAACCAGCGCGACGGACCATTCGAAACTTGACCCAGCACATCGCGTCAGGACAACATGGAGATCCATATATCAGGCAGCAGGTTGATGAGTTGGGTCGTTATATAGGAACTGGAGGCATGCCCGGGGTTTCTCAAACGCACATGGACCAGTGGTGGGGTCAACCGAACGTCAGGCCGAACTTTGAAGAAGTCCCACCGAACTGGCATGGACAATATCCAAATCGTGTTCGGACAGAGGATGACGAGAACCTTCATTCGGGTGATGACGATGATGATGACGACGATGATGATGATGATGATGTTGGCCACGTCAATGAAGATTATGACTATAGTGATGATGATTAGTATATGTATTTACGATAAATGTTATGTAAATTATTCTCGTCTATTTTCGTTTCATATTAATTCTTTATATTATGTTTCATAGTTTTATTAATATTATCAGTGTTATTATTTAATTAATGTTAACAATATTCAAACCTAAACGTTCTAATTATATTAAATGTTTGTTGAACGTTTATCTTTATGCATTAAAACGTTTTAACATTTAAATTATATTTGCTTGTTGAACGTTATACTTTATGAATTTTAATTATGTTATTAATAAATTATAAATTTTATGAACATTTATGATTAAAAAAAAAAAAAGTCGTTGGTAAGGCTACGAACGACCAGAGAAGTCGTTGGTAGCCTTACTAACGACTGGAGAAGTCGTTTACTGGGTAAACAACGGCCAGCCAGGTCGTTCCCCATCAACGACCTCCGGAGCCGTTAGGGGCCTTAATAACGACTAGGGAGGTCGTTGTTAAGGCTAATAACGGCTGGTGAGGTCGTTGGGGGCAATTTAGGCAAATCAAGTTCGTATTTTACTGTTTTGGTGTGCGTATATTGGAGCCCAGGTTCAAGTGACGAGATATTATCTCTCCTGATGTGAATACATTATAGAAGTGCTTAAATGTAATGAGTTAGTTTTTTTTATAAACGGGACTCTGTTGATAGTGTTCCCCTAGCCTCACTTAAAAAAAAAAAATCTTTTCCCTCAACTTCAAATTAATACATATAAAAAGATCTAAGGTCGTTATCCTAATCACATGTGTGATATGAGTTGGCCATAACTTAAATTAATTAAAACATTTTTTAAATGATGGTAGTATGAAAACAGAGATAATTGTAGGAATGGTCCCCGTAATTGTGTGTAAAGTGCATTTTGGTCCCACTAAATATTCAATTTACACGTGTAGTCCTCATAATTGGTACACTGGGTCAAGTTTAGTCCCCAACCGTTAAAAATTAACGGAAAAGTGTAACTTTGGGCCAAAAGTGAAGTTTTAACATTAAGTTAAGGTTAAAACATGATTTTGATACAAGTTTGGGTGTTTAGGACATTTTTAACACTTTTTCCCTCCAAATTACATCATATCTTCCATAGAACTCATTTTTCCCGTAATTAATTTTTTTCCGATTTCTTATCCGAATTGTTTTTTGATTTTTTTTCGATTATTTTTGGATTTTTTTTATTGTTTCTATTTTTTTCAATTCCTTTTCGATTTCTGTTAGATTTATTGATTTTTGAGTTTTAATTAAAGCATAATCAATGGCAACTTCAACACTTTTATATATCGTTTGAACAAGATCGAGTTCACATTTTCAAGATGTTGATTTTGATTTCACGTCTTAATATTAACTCCCGTAAAAGGAGAATAGAATATATAATAATGTTTTTTGGGCTAATGACAACATCAATCACCTATGTTTGCTAAATGTTTCCAGTCAATCACCTATGTTTTAAAAGGTTCCATTCTATCACCTATGTTCCAAAAGTTTTCAGTCCATCACTCATATGTCATGTGACTTGCATGTGACTTTTTTCGGGGGCATTTTAGTAATTTTATATGCTACTATGTTTTCTATCCATTCCATCACCTCACCTATGTTCGCTAAATGTTTCCAGTCAGTCACTTGTGTTTTAAAGTGTTTCATTCCATTACTTACGTTTCAAAATGAATCTCACTTAGTCACGAAATATAACTATATATACTAAATATAATTATATATATCAAAATTATGTATATATATATATGTAGATATATATATGTATCTATATTAAGTATAATTATATTTATATATATGATATATATTGTGTATATACATATAACTATATAAAATAACTATAAATATATATATTAAATATGATCTCACGCGTGGGGAAACATTAGCCTACATAGTGTTTATGTTATTTTATTTCTAAGTTATATCTGTTCCTTTATTTATATCGAGTTGACGATGCAACCGCGACAGAGAATTGACGAGAGTTGACGTCAGCTAGTCATCGTAACCTGATACTCACGATGATATCGTGCTTGCTCCATCGGGGCCTGCTACTCACGATAACACCCACGATGGTTAGCTAAAGTCTGTTGATGTGAAGACATCCAACAAAAAAGAGAAGAATAGTGGATTCTTTCAAATAAAGTTGAATTAGTATTGAATATACCATCCTATTTTACAATAAATTATATAAATTATGCTACATATATCAATTAATTATACGAAACGATATATAAATAACAGTATGTATATAGAAATTAACAATAAAAGATCAATAAAGGGACAATATTTGGATTTTACATTAACGAACAACAATTTGATTCGATTTTAGGAATAAATACACATAAAGGATGCCGACCAACTAGGGCTCTGTTGGCTGGTAAAGGCGATCTTGAAGGACCAACGAGGATGGGGAAGGGGTGGCAACATCTTGAAGAGTTGAGGGAGCAAGGGGTTATGTGAGTGAGTTATTAGTGTTCTCCCTACTCAAATAGGTTGGGATAGAGTTGCATACTCCTCCTATCCCAAATTATTAGAGGTATTTGATTTTTTCCGTCACCAATACACAAGTCAAATTTTATAGGCATAAAAATTACAAAATATTGTTACAAAAATATGTATTGAAACGAATATAACATTTCATATGGCTGTATTATTTTTTTTCCGCTAATACAAATCTTAGTAATAAATTTCAAAGTTGGACTCCGAAATAAACTGAATGAATTAAGTGTTAATTTTCGAAAACAACATTATTAAAATTTTTTCAAAAAGTGACAAGTATCACATATCTAACCATATTCTAGACATTAAAAATCGATCAAATTAAAAATATTAATTTTCAATTTCAAGAGTTAAAAATGAAATATTTATATCATTATTGAGATCAACTTACTTGATTCATTATCCCAACAACAATTATGTTTTATCTTTGAACAATTGATTACTATAGTCAACATATACCCACTTTTCGGCGGGTTCCCATGCACCCTCTCTCCAAGCGACTCAAAGTCTTCCTTATTTGTCATTTTTTATTTATATTTTTGCCCCCTTTTTCATTTTAAAATTCATGAAAAGCCTTACCCCTACAGTTTCCGCCAAATATAAAAGGGGGCCCAATCTTACTTAACCGAAAGAAAGAAAACAACACAAACACACAAAACCAAGACCAAAACCCCCCCATCCATATCTTCTTTTCTCTGTTCCTTAGCTTCTCACTTTCCACTACCCAAATATTAATTCCCAAATAAAATTATAAATATATATCCATATAAATCTCTCTTGTTGGAGCATTTAAATATATTTTGTTGGTGAGTTGAAGTTTTATTGAGAAAAAAATGGAATTGAAAAACATGGTTGAATTGGCTTCTCGTACCGGTCGGGACATGCAGCTTTACTGTAAGGGGCGTCGTCAAGTTGTTGGGTTCGTCTCTCTTCCTTCCAATTTTTTTTAGATTTTTTTGGGAGGGTAAAAAGGTCTTTTCGTGAATAGACATGCATGGAAATTGCTGTGAAATTTCGTGCTTGTTGGAATATGCTCCCAAAACTATTACTCCAGTATTATTATCGTTTGAAATAATTATTATGTGACATTATTGTTGATAACGACGTGGTTGAGTTGAAGACTAATAAGTGGTGCTAAAAAATAATTAGTGATTAACAATTTATTTGTTTCATTTTAAAATTATTCATAGATTTGCATGTTATTAAGGTTGGATAATTTATGTTATTATGTAGTCCCTCCATCGGGTTTGTTTGACCACTTTCATTTTTTATAAAGATTTTGAAAATTTTAAATTTATTTCGTATTATCAATTTTGCTTCCATAAAGTAGAATCAATCTTGAAATTGTCGTTTGAAAAAATAAGTGATCATACAATTTGGATGAAAGAAGTGATTTGAAAATTATTCAATTAGTAGTATTAATTACCCCGTAGTAATTTACTTTTTCTCACCATGTTTGACTGTTTGTCGCTAGATTGATTGAGAAATTTCTCTGGAGTTTCGAACTTTGTCGTTTAGTTGCTAAATGTAATTTAATCTAAAAATATTCATTTTTTATTTTCTTTCAACATTTTGTGTGAAAATAGGCATAGCTATGTTTAGTTTCTAAATTTTTTTTCTTTATTGATGTTAATGGTGTAGTTTCTTTTTTTTTAAAAGTTGATAAGATCGACTTATCGTCTCAAAATAAGGCGGAGTATAAAATTAATTTGAGGTGAAAATGATTTGGAGTATAACGTATTAACAATTAACCAAACAATTTTCGTTTTTAAGGATTACTTTTTGGTATTATATGGTTTGTGTTGTTTAACTTGTCATTATGAGCTTGCCTTATCATAACCCACACACTTTTACATCAGCCGAGCTAAATCGAATGAGCTCGAGTAAGTCAAGGCTTGAAGTTCAGTTGCTTCTATATTGAACCTTGCCGGGGCTGCGAGTTGACTTCAGGGCTCCTTGCCTCCTTGACTTGGTAGCTCATTACCACATCTATAATACAAATTGTGGTTTTGTTTTATTAATTGGTTTTGTTAAAGGATTAAGTAAACAAATTTACATTAATTGAAGTTAGCCGGCTTGGCTCAAGTTTGGCTAGATTCGCTGGATTTTCGTCGAGCCTTATGATGGAGCCCTACGAAAAAAATCTCCACCTCGAGCTTCCTCCACTTTATAGCTTTATTATAACCTCATAGTAAGATGTCAAGTGTTTATATTTATTTTTAAATCGGACATAATTCAGTTATATATAAAAGAACTATGGTACTAAATATCAACAATGTCATTTTTTATGTAATATAGGTTCGATTCATCAAAGAAGTAAATTTTATATGGAAGTGATTAAAAAGAATTGTAATACCTAATCAGTTAAGGCACATCCTATTATTAAAATATAATTTTCATGGTTTATAAATCTTCAATTTTTGGCTATACATTAAGGGAATGAACAAGTTGACCAGTGGCAGTGAGAAATCATTTAAACAATTTCCTTGAAAGAGTGATATATAACTATACAAAAGTCATAATTCTTTATTAAATTTGCAGATGTATACCCTACAGATACAAGACTAATGTGAAGTCCTCTAGCATATCATCTTTAGAGGATAATATTGAAGTGTTACTCATCACCACACAGAGGAAAGGGAAAGGGATGCTTTTCCCAAAGGTAATTTTCATTCGGCATTCGGGAACATATTTAAAAAATCTTTATATATCAAATTGGAGATGCAAGCCTTTTGTTTTTATTTCTTTATTGACATTTTAACTTATGTCACAGGACAAATTAAGAAAAAACGATAACAATTACCCTTTTAATTTTTATAAAGTGTATATTGAACTATTTTTTGTTGTGAGATATAATTAAATTGTCCATGTGATATTCCAGAGACATGTATATAAATAATGTTTATCTGATTCTGTTATGATTTATTAGGGAGGTTGGGAAACAGATGAGACCAAAGAAACTGCAGCATTGAGAGAGACTATTGAGGAAGCTGGCGTGACTGGTGACGTTGAGGTTAGAATAAATATAAATTTCATTGGTTGAGATTATCTACTTTTCTTACACCATTCGACCAATTTATATATTGCCCCATGATTTCGTGACACCATCTACTTATAATGTTCCAAAACAGCCACTCTAATTAATGAATGCAAGTGACACGATTTTCAGAAAAAATGGCACCAAGAGTGCCGGGATATATGACTCCACGTCAGAACAAACTCAAGATTTTAATATAGATGATTTTGAAAAAAAAATGATGGGGGTACGTGATCGGTCGAGGCATATCTCGTAATTTATCTTTTTTACGTATGCGAGGGCACGGGAGTGTGGGAATTGTTAAGAGAATGATTTCGTTGTTTCAGAAGTAAAATGATTGGAGGTTCGAAGTAAAGATCTTCTATAATTGATTTAAAACATAACCGTCTTAGCTATTTAATTTAATGTGTGGTATTCACGTGAATGTGAAACCGTAGGCTAAATCCGTTCTTACTCCTCCCTACTTTTTTAAGGTTAAACAAAATCAGATCAACTTACCAATTATTTAGGTGAATAATTGTGGTGATTTTATTGCAGGAGTTGTTAGGAAAATGGAGCTTTAAGAACAAGGACAATGTTGGTCATGACTGTTATATGTTTCCTTTACTTGTGACGCAACAATTAGACAGTTGGCCAGAGAAAAAAACAAGACAAAGAGTATGGGTATGTTGGATTTAGCTTCGAAGTACAGTTTACTTTAGGCTAGTCGACTATAATAAGTGTAACATGTGAAACTCTCTTCCTTAAACTCTAATTTCGTCACTCATGACATGTGCTTAGAATACGACCTTCGTGTAATTACATTTTACTCTCTCCGTTCATTTTTACTTATCGTTCTGATGGTTATGATCGTCGATTCCTAAACAGGTGAGTGTGGAAGAAGCAAGAAATGTTTGCCATTACTGGTGGATGAAAGAAGCCTTGGAGGCTTTTGTGAATACATCAGACAAGAATAACCATAACATGGACTTCAAATGCAATTTGTAAATATGGAGTTTTGAGTTTAACTTCGATTCGAATCAAGGCGAGATGCACAGAAAGCTGAAGTAGGGCAGAAATCTTGAAAAAGAAGACTACCCTTCAATTCAGAAGCATCCCCATTTTAGTTGTAGAATGTCATTTTTTTTAGAATTTTGGTTCATCTAGTTATAGAAGTCATCACATTGATCCCAAAATCTTATGGAATAGTGTAACTTTGAAACCGTCATCCTAATGATCGTGACACACCCCTCCTGTAGCCCTCTTGATGCAATTACAAATTGGTTTTGACTTTTGTTAAAATACACTTCTTCTCTGAAATTTTACAATGATTTGTTGCACATTACTGATGAATAATTAATTATTCTGTTTTTGACAATCTAAATCTTGCTGAAGATATCACATGATATTAAGATTTTTGGACTCCAAAATCTTGCGGAAGATATAACATCATATCCTTTATTATTTCTCATCACATGATCTCTGCATATTTATATGATAATAGTCACAGGCAACACACAGATGTTTCAGTTCCACAGAAGCATAATCAGTCTTTAATGCCCCAAATCCCCGCAGTTCCATGAAAAAACAGAGCTATAATTGTCAACAACTTTGAATCATGTAGCAATTAAAGAATGCATTATTGTTTTTAATATGTGCGTAAAGATACATGATAAAAAAAAACTTTGTTTTACAATTGAACCTAATGTTCGAGGTTGAGTTACATGCTTCAGCGATTTTTCTTTTTTGTCCAAAATCGAATCGAACAGTTCGCAGGTCTACGTGGTATTTTTAGTATTCTCTACATCCCTTTATCTAATAACCATTTACTTTTGCACGTTTAAGGAGAATTCAAACTTTTCTCACAAATTTAGTTTTCCCTCCAACTTTTCTTACTTAATTAGGTAAAATGAATACTTAAAAATGAGATTTCTATTTTTGGAATATGTCTCTTAGATAATGAGATAAAGGGTGTGTATAACTATCTACCGTCAGTTGCGAGCTTAAGGATGCTCGATCCGGGTCAGAATTGGGGGCCCAAATCTCAGCCTCTATTCGTCCTACCTCATAGTGTTGTTAAAGGACCGGGTAATTCGTAACCCACTCGTTACTCAACTTGGAAAATCCGATTCCGTTACCCGCTCGTATCTTTATCGAGCGATACTCGAGTAATTTTTTTTACTCGATACCCGAATCGAAAACCCGGGTCCACTCGATTACCCGCTCGTTCATTTTTTATATTGTATATTTATATGTAATTATGTTATACTTTAATCATATTGAACTTCAAATGACCAATATCAAATTAGTATTGAAAAGAATTATCATATTTGCATTAAACGATTAAATATGTTTGAAGAGTACCCCAAAAATAAAATTTTTAAATAGATATTTGAGGATAACTCGGAACCCGCTCGTCGATCGGCTAAAAAAACCACACTCGGTACCCGCTCGTGTCCTTATCGAGCTATACGAGAGCAATACATTTGCTACCCGGCTCGTTAAAATTAAAACCGGCCGGATAACCCGTTACCCGCTCGAACCCGGTTCGTTAACAGCACTAGACTACTTCATAACGAACGCAGCCCAATGCAGCTCATGGACGGCCAGATAGTACCCCGGTTGACAGGTCTACGGTCTACCAACAATTATGTCCAATGATCGTTAATTATAAAGTTAACAGATCAGCATACAATTTTTTTCAAAATTAGGATCTGTGGCTCCCTGCTCCAATTTTTCTAATGGAGAAAGAAGGCCTTTCAGTTTCCTTGATATTTTTAACTAGCTGTTTGTACACAGTCTAGCCTGTGCAAATTTGTTCATCAGATTTACGATATATATAATTTAGATTGATTTTTATACAAAATTCTAATGATAAAGTATTCTTTATGAACTATGAAAATTAGTAAAATCGATGCATTGTCAATGTATATGCGAATTTTAATATTTTGTTTATTCGTTGCTCATGCACAAAAAGATAAAATATATATACAAAAATATTATTACATACAAAAAACATAAAAAAATTCAAATATCTCACCAAAAATCTAAGATATAGTTGAATTTTTAAAAATACAAATTAATGTAGGAGTACTAAATATGGATATTAAATGGAAGATCTTTTTAATTTATATTTATATATGATAAAAAATATTAAAAAATTTCATATTATTTTTTTGTATAATCGAAAAAGTGAAAAAAAATTAATATGATGGGTACTTAGCTAAAATCTAGAAAAAATGGAACATGGGGCTTCATAAAAAAAACTAATTCCCCCCTTCCCCAATTACATATAGTGTAGATGTAGATATATGATAAAAAATATTAAAATTTTTAATATTATTTTTTTGTATAATCGAAAAAAGTGAAAAAAAAATTAATATGATGGGTAGTTAGCTAAAATTTAGGAAAAATGGAACATGGGGCTTCATAAAAAAAACTAATTCCCCCATTCCCCAATTACATATAGTGATAACCAAAATTAGTGTGGAGGCACAAGTTTCATGTTCAACAAGAAGCAAAAAACTGATGTGCAGGGAATACACTCTTGGAGAGTAGAGGGTGGCTGACTTTCTTCATGTTGCCATATACTCCCTCCATCCCTAAAAGATTGTCATATTTTGACTTTTGTTAGCCAAACATTACAAAATTTGATCATGAATTCCCATTAAACGATAAGAAATAATATAGTATTCTGGGACCTTGTTAGATTCGTCTCAATATATATTTTTGAAATATTAACTTTTTATAATTTTTTTGCATGTAGAATAATAGATATTTATGTTTGAAATCGTGTTTTGTTGACCACCAAAAGTCAAAATGTGACAATCTTTTAGGTACGGAGGGAGTAAAATATACTCCAATCTTACATGTGATGGTATTTAGACATTCAGTATTTGGGTTCAAATATAGTGTATATTTTTTTCGGGATGTCTATAACTTTTAAAAATTACAAAATCACCTCAATTTTGATTTAAAAATGTTAAAGACGTTAAAAATTAACTGAATTGTTAAAGTAAGGATTATTTCCACCCACTACACACTATCACACTTACATCCACTTAAGAGGATCAAAGTCCAACGGACACTTATTTATTGGGATTATTTAAGTAATTATCGCACAAAAACGTTTTGTCATAGGAGGTTTAGTTGTCCACAAGACACCAACATTGACCGTGTGTTTTTTAGTACCACATTATCAAAATTCAAAATGATAATCATCCGAGTTTGTCAGGATTGAGGGACCTCCCACACAGTCTCTAGAATATCTAGCACCTTCCATTGGAACATTTCCATCTCAATCAACTATATATAAGAATTATGAAGCTCATCACACACATTCGTTAAGAAGGAGATAATCTTTTAATAAAATGGCAGTTTTTGGAGAGCCTTTGAGACGCTTGTTTTGGAGTCCAACAATCTATAGGAGTTCCCCAGCCTCACCTGCCCTTCTCGACTGGCTTGAATCCCCCCATGCCCATATCTTCAAAATTAATGTCCCAGGTCTTTTTATTTCTTTTTTATTAATCTCCTACCTATATATGATTAATTGAAGAAGTCGAATGTTTGATTAATTAACTTTTAACATTTGATTTTTTGAGAAATAATTGACGAAATGGTAATATGTGATAACCATCTAGAGACGAATTAACTCCGTACTACCCTCTCGTTTATGTATACATCCATCTCGATTTTTTTCTATCATCAGGCTCGTTAAGGTAAGTTTTCTGTAAAAAAACTTATTTTCAACAATTACATTGGTATTTAACAAACATAAAAAGATAGATGGCTTCATTTGGATTATCAATAAATTACATCAACTTGGTCGTTGGTTCACTAGTCTGGTGGTATCGGACTCAACTTCCACATAGTAGGAGGTTGTGGGTTCAAGGCTTATTCAATACAATAGTTTCATAGTTTCATTCTAACTCTCAAATAGTTAATTATTTTCGTATTTATTATCTGTAATACTATTGTACCCATACTTTCGTCGCTAATTTTAAAAAACAGTTACATAAACTTGGAGTATTTGATATATTAATAACAAAATTTACAAACCTTAACTATTACTCCCTCTATCCCTTTATCTAATAACCATTAATGTTGTACAAATTTTAAGAAAAATTCAAACTCCTCTCATAAATTTAATTTTCCCTCCAACTTATCTAATTGGGTAAATGAATACTAGAAAGGAGATTTTCATTTTAGGAAAATGGATTTTAAATTAAGAGACGTAGGAAATAATAATTATTTTAAAGCATATATTAAATTTATTAACGGACCCTGTAATTATCGAGCGAGTCAGATGTTTTAAAAGGGCACAACCTTATATATATGTACGTTAATCGTTAATTATTGATCAACCTATCAAATGGAGTACTCGAATTGTATTTACTCGCCTCGTCAGCACTGTATATCGATACTTAAATGGTATCTATATGGTATGTGTAAATGGTTCCTGAATAAACATATCCGTAATTATTGTGATTTCAGGATATAGCAAGGATGAAATAAAGGTGCAAGTGGAAGATGGAAATGTTATGGTGATAAAAGCTGAAGGTGGTAAAGATGAATATAGTGGGAAAGAAAAGGAGAGTGTATGGCACGTTGCAGAGAGAGGGGTGGGAATGGGGAAAGGAGATTCTTTCTCGAGAGAAATTGAATTGCCTGATAATGTGAAGACTGAGCAGATGAAAGCCCACCTGGAGAATGGTGTTCTTACTATCACACTGCCTAAGGAGACCTCTCCAAAGCCATCCAAAGTTCGCAATATTAATATCACTAGTAAACTCTAGAGATGTATGTTTATTCAAATTACATTTAACTTGTTAAAACTTCTGAAGTCTGTTGCTAATAACTCGAAGATCCCGATTCGAAACTTATATCATAGCTAACTTTTTACTTAAAAGACTCATGAAGTACTTCGTCACTTATATGTGCTACTTGACATTTAGCTTTCGCAATTTGGTATTCATTCTAAGAGACAAACATATCTACCAATAAATAGACAAAGACCCTGGAACCTCAAATTGTTGAAATGTTCCATGTAGACTAATGACTAATAGATAGTATGATCTATTTAATCATTTTTTGTGAACCGAAACAATAACGTACCGCACACACTTATTTCAATAAATACTTTTCCTTGTCATCATATATGGGTTCGTTTTTTGCTATAAACACTTGATTTTGTGATATTTCTTCATAAATACGTTCTGATTTTTTCTTCTAAAATAATACTCGTTCCTTTTCAAATATTTGGTTATTCATAAAAAATTTACTTTTCCATAATATTTGATTGATTATGGAATTCAATAAAAACACATGTTAAGAAAACGCTCATAAGCAAAATACCCTTGAATAATGGTGATGTGGTAGATTTCTTCAATTAAATATTATGGAAAAGTAAATTTTTGCTTATGAGCTTTTTCGTAACATGTGACAACATAGTGAGATGTTGTGGTGTATGAACAATCAAATATTATGGAAAAGTAAATTTTTTATGAATAACCAAATATTTGAAAAGGAACCAGTATTATTTTAGAAGAAAAAATCAGAATGTTCCTTATGAAATATTATGGAAATGCCATTTGAATTTCAGAATCCATAGTGACAACTGACAACATAGAATAGGATGTAGTAAGATGTTGTGGTGTATGAACAGTAGAAAATCAATCCAAGTGTGTAAGAAATTATTGAGAATACTCTAGGAAATGCTAGACAGAAAGATGTTTAGAAAGGAATTTTACAGAGCATTTTCGATTATATTCCTGATTTTAAGAGAAAAAAAAAACATAAATAGTTTAAACAAAAATTTTAGGCGATTTGAGTTTGGGCCGTTTCAATTTGTTTCATTGCTAAAACTAAAATTAATCAAGTTTCGGTCTTTGATTTCCCTGAAAACATTTGGTTTGGTCTTTATATATTTTTCGACCGAATTGTTTAAAATTCTGCTCAATTTGATTAATTTTTCCATTGAAAGGTTTGGAGGAAAACAAAAACAATCCAATTGCAATAGTTGACTAATCCAGTAATTTCCCCTGATAGATGCATGTCGGGACCCTGCCTACCAATAAAAGAGAAGTGTATACAATACCCAATTTCAGTCAAAACTCAAAACTATAATTGTAATGAGCCGAGTCGAGCCCAAATTCAAGAATTTTTTAATCGACTCACACCAAATAAGCATAGGGCTTGGCTCAATTTGGTGAAAGTTTGCTGAACCGAGCCAACCCCGAGCCGAGTTTCGAGCTAGCTCAGTTAACTCATTTCAAGTTTAGTCGGATTAATAAAAAATTATTTTACTTAAATAATTAATAAAATTAATTAACTTATAAAAACTAATAAATTGAATTAAGATGTAACATGTACATAAAAAATTCAACTAAATATAAATTAACATTATTCATAGTAACGGAAAAGATTAACAACATATAATATAGCTACTTTTATTAAAAATAAGACTAATATATGTATTACCGAGCTAGATGGCTGAGCTGATGAGCCAAGAACCCAGCTAGAGACTCGACTCGTTTTGTCACGAGCCGAGCTTCAAGCCTCGGCCCCCCGAGCTAAGACGAGCCGAGCAACTCGTTTAGCTCGGTTCATACAGCGCTCTACTCAAAACAATGTAGTAGACTAGTAGTTGAAATATAAGTATATTTTGGACTATATGTTTAATAATGATATTTGTATTTACAATATATATATTTAATATTTTGAGTACATATGTACTTCAGCTAGCGAGCCGGCTTCCCGAGCTAGCTGGCCGAGTTGATGAGCCAAGAACCCAGCTAGCGGCTCATCCCGTTTTGTCACGAGCCGAGCTTCGACCCTCGGCCCCCCGAGCTAAGACGAGCCACACAACTCGTTTAGCTCGGCTCATGCACAGCTCTAGTAAAAATACTATAGTAGTTGAAATATAAGTATATTTTGGACTATATGTTTAAATACCAATAAACACTTAATTAATAAAAATATATACATTTAATATTTTAAGTATATATATATTTTAGACTCACAAATTTAAGTAGTAAATTTAAGTATGAATATTCATTATCCTTTTCCTTACAACGTATTTTCGAAGTAAGAGAATCTTTGTCACGAGTAAACAAAATCGTGTCGCATCACATTAAATTTTAATTTCATCAAATAGACCATATAAAGAGAGTATATTAATTATTTCCGGAGTAACTTGTTCTGTATTAAGGGTATATAATAGATTCAAGAGATGAGAAATCCAGCACATTCAAAGGTGTAAAAAGTGGGTAATATCGCAATTAATAAAAATCAATGCTTCATACATAAATAGTAATAAATCCATCAAGACCAAACGTAATCAACCACTCACTTGTCTTTTTAAATGAGCTTTACCAAAAAATCGGTGCATCCATTAATATCAAAATATTGGAAAATGGCTCATAACCAAACCATTTCAATTCGACATACACCTTTTTATTTATTTTACTTCTTTGAGACGATTTTTTCTACTCTTTCACAAGATCCTGTCATCATTATTTGGTAAAAATCCATAGAATATACGTACAACAAATGTGTGTTCACACGTTTTTGATTGTTTCCTATACAAATTATTTAGTCCTTATAACATTTTATGTGTAATTAATGTATTACAAAATTTCTATAATTCTTCAACGAAAAATCTACACCATAAATTATACTCCCACCATTTTATTTTACTTTACTTTACGATTTTCGAAACATAATTTTAGTCATCAGATTTAGTTACTTTGTATATTCATTGTAGAACATTACAAAAAACATAATATTATTAAGTATTTAAAAAAAAATCAAGGATATTAATTTTATATATTTTTTTAATCAAAGCATAAAATCTAACTTGTGGTCAAAATTGAACACATAATCTCAAAATGTCAATTGAAAAAAGATTACATGCCCTTTAATTAACATAGTTGACTAGATAAACATAAGAATCCCCAAGGCCCACCCCTTTGACTTACTCAAGCTCCATATCAAAATCTCTCAATATTCCAACTTCCAAACACTAAAACTATAGGGAAGAAATCAACAACATGAACCCCACTCCTTTAACTCAGAAAAAACCTCACCACCAAATTCTCCTCAACTTGCAACCAACCTTCTAACTCAACCCAAAACTCCAAAAAATTCAAAAAAAAGATCAAGAATGATCAAACTTAGCTATTTTTACTTGTCGTTCTATTCATTAACGATACTCTACGTAATAATTTTTACGAGTGCAGACCTGGATTCCGATAGGTCTGCACTCGTAGCTTTACGTAGTGCAGTAGGAGGGAGATTGCTTCTGTGGAACGTCACAGAAGCGTCACCATGCAATTGGGTAGGTGTTACTTGCTCAACAGGCGACTCTTTTGTTAATGAACTCAGGCTACCTGCAATGGGACTTGCTGGAACTATTCCTCTCAATACGATATCGAATTTGACAAGGTTAACAACCCTGAGTCTGCGTTACAACTTGCTTTCTTCTCTGCCTTCGGATATCGACAAGCTTACAGAGCTCAGGAATATTTTTCTGCAGCACAACTTGTTTACTGGTCCAGTTCCGGAAGAAATATACTCATTGACGAACTTGGTTCGTCTTGATTTGTCTCATAATGGATTTTCTGGGCAGATTTCCGCTTCTTTGAATAATTTATCGAGGTTGGGGACTCTGTTTCTGCAGAACAATACCTTTTCTGGGTCATTACCTGATCTGGATATACCAGGGTTGCAACAGTTCAATGTTTCTTTTAATAATTTGACGGGACGTATTCCTGATAGGCTTTCGGGGAAGTCAAGTGACGCTTTTTTGGGTAATTCATTGTGTGGAAGGCCTCTGGCGCTTTGTGATGGAGAAAGAGAGGTTGATCAGGGGGGTGGGGGTGGTAAAGGGTTATCAGGTGGAGCTATTGCTGGAATTGTTATTGGTTGTCTGGCTGGGGTTTTGTTGATTCTGTTGATTTTGTTTCTTTGCTGTCGAAAACGGGTTAAGAAAGATGTGGGATCTACTCGAGAAGTGGTGGCAAAGGACGTTGGAATTGCGATTCCAGACCATCAGGATGTTGAGAGAGGGGAGTGGGAAAGAGCGGTTCCAGCAGCCGGGTTGGCGAGAGAGGGGAAAATAGAAGGCAATGTCGCTAGTGTAAAGAAAGGGTTGATCTATTTTGGTAAAACAAGGTGGGGTTTCAATTTGGAAGATTTATTGAAGGCGTCTGCGGAGGTTTTGGGTAAGGGGACTTTTGGTACTACATATAAGGCTATACTGGAGACGGGAACAACTGTGGCGGTGAAGAGGTTGAAGGATGTCTTGGTTGCTGAGAGGCAGTTTCGGGATAAGATGGAGGAGATTGGGAGAATGAATCATGAGAATCTGGTGCCTTTGAGGGCTTATTACTATAGTAGAGATGAAAAGCTTCTTGTCTATGATTACATGCCAATGGGAAGCTTGTCTGCTCTTTTACATGGTAAGAGACTTATAATTCAACATACATTACTTTGCGTTGCTTTAAAATCAATTATGTTAGCATTCCATGAAAGGCTTTTCTGAAAGCTCAATATTTCAATCAGATTGATGGCTTTGGTTAAGTTGGCGCGTTAAGCTTTTTACCTGTGTAAGTGCTACTGTTAGTTTGAATAGCTTTGCTTCATTAACATCTTTGTGTTATATGTGTGTCTACTTGTAGGGCGTCGAACCTAGAACTTTTAATGTGGTTGTGAGAATAAAACTAAAATGACCAATACTCATGTAATGTTGCTGTTGCTGGTTACCTTTTCTCAAGTCTTCCCATTGTTGATACACTGATAACCATTTTGAGTACAATCATTTCCAAGTGCCAATTAATGTGTTTACTATGTTCTTCAAACGTTGTACCTGCTGATTACGTAGCCATCATCGACCCCTTTCTTCTTCTAGTATAATTTATCTTCTTGTTTGTAGGGAACAAAGGATCCAGTCGGACACCGCTAAACTGGGAATCGAGGGCTACCATTGCCCTAGGAGCTGCTCGTGGCTTAACATATCTTCACCAACAAGGTTCTTCAGTTTCACATGGCAACATTAAGTCATCAAATCTTCTACTGAGCAAATCTTATGAAGCTCGCATTTCTGATTTTGGTCTAGCACAGATCGGCCCTGGCTCACCCTCTAACCGTGTGGCTGGCTACCAGGCACCCGAGGTGACTGATCTTCGTAAAGTCTCCCAGAAGGCGGATGTCTTTAGTTTCGGTGTCCTAGTCCTGGAGTTGTTAACAGGCAAGGCTCCCACTCATACCTTATTGAGTGAGGAAGGTGTGGACCTGCCTCGATGGGTCCATTCAGTGTGTAGCGAGGAATGGACATCAGATGTGTTCGACCTTGAGCTTCTCCGCTATCAAAATGCTGAAGAAGAAGACATGGTCCAACTACTTCAGCTTGCACTTGACTGCACTGCTTATCATCCCGACAACCGCCCATCAATGGCTGAGGTACTAAAACGGATCGAAGATCTATGTTCAAATATGCATGTTAAACCAGAAGACATTGTGAACACTGATGATGTTCCTCTGGTTTAACTTATAGAATTTGGTGATTTCATTGTTTTTATATTTAATTCTTTCGGTGAGGCTCCATTGTGCATCAATCTTTCATGTAATTTTCTATCCATAGCACATTTAGCCGAACTTGTCTTCTGGGGAATTAACAATGAACAATATTTATTAATTTAGTGTTTCTGGGAGAATGTATTATTCATTTTTTTGGTGTGAGCTTTACAATGTAATCATCATAATTGTTATTGCAAGTCAGATGACCGCCATATAAGTCAAATGAGACAAAGATGATGAGACACGGTTCGGTTCGGTTCAATTTTGAGCCAAAATTTAAATTGAACTGATTTTGTCGATTTTTTTGGAAGGAAGAACCTAAATTGGTTCGGTTCCGATCTCGTCGGTCTATCGATTTCGATTCCATTTTGGTTTCGGGTTATTCTTTAGGTCTATTATTTTTTAGTTAATATGATTACTTTTGACCCACATTCAAATTTAAATGATATAGTTGTTTCCCAAAAATAAGTTCCAATACTAAATCAAACTCATGTAAATTCAATGAAATTTTAAAATTAACTCTGACACATTGCATACACATATCGTCTATTGGACTTTAAAAAATTAAGGTTCCATTACTATATCATGTAAGCTCAATAATAATACAAGTTTTAAAAAGATTTACATATCTTTTATCAAATTATACCAATAATGAAAACACCTGAATCCTCTAGACAATTATCGTCTACTGAACTTTTTTTTAAAAGAAAGTTAGGCATCGGTTCGGTGTTCATTGATTCTCTCATTGACCAAACTACCATCGATTGGGTTCCATCAAAGACCGAACCAAAATCGGTTCTGTTTCGATCGGTCACAGACAATTCGGTTTAGTTTTGGTCGAATTCAGCTCAATTTCGAATTTTATGCACACTACTAATACTTCTTAGGTTGCTTATTGACCCTAAGTTTTCTGTCACTTATATTATCAAGATACTTCTTATTTATTACTTTCTTCATTCTTAAATGATAAAGATATTTTTTTAGAAAATAGAAATTTATTTTAAGGTTCTTCTTTCGAAATTAGGGGACCTAGGTAAGTTCAAATGTTCAATGAAGTATTTCTATAATTAATCTTGCAATCTACATACACAGTCATAACATAAAACTGCTCTTATGGAGTATATTATTGCCTTTTATATTTTTACCTATCTCATATCATATTGTATCCAAAGTGAATAAAGTCATTTTACAATTATCCTTTTTAGTGGCCCGGCCCGCTAACAGATGGTGCTCTAAAGCTCGCTTGATAGGGGCCCATTTGGATCAACTGGCCCCTCCCGTGTGACTAGACGTGTCAATGACTTCATTTGTATTATTTATGTGTTGGTATTAATAAAATCATTATATTTATTCAATATCTATCACTATACTACAACTCAAATTATAATTGATTAAGTTTTGATATTAATAAAAAACTATATTCATCAATATATTATAAATTAGTTAGACAAATAAACTTTTTCAATTATATTATAAAAGTTGTTCAATGTTAAATTTTTTCTTTACAAGTTATTTTTAGTGTTTTTTATATTACAAAAGACAATACATATGCTTTAATATACATAGTTTAATTTATAATGTGTTCAAAATGTTGTAAATAGTTTACATCGATTTGAATCATATGTATTACTTATTATTATATAAGTGTATATAATATGCATTAGTATATAGTAATATATCTTGTAATTTTAATAATATTTAACATTAAACAATTTTTATAAGCATATTAAAAATAATGTGTTATACTATTAAATAATATGAAATGTAATACTAAACTACGATTTAGATAGTAGATAATATTACTAATTATAACACAAAGCTTAACAAATAGTTATGTTGACACAATGATTAGTACATATATCTCCTCCTTGGCAACCAAGGTTCAATTCCCTCTAGTATCACTTTATTTTTAATAAAACACAACTATAAGTTTCAGTTGTATGCGGTATACCGTGTAAACCGGGCTTACGGGCCCGGCACGGGGCTTTGAAGAGGGGCTGTACTGGGACGGCACGGAGCCTAACCCATAGGCCCGTATTCGGCCCCTTAATAAGTGGGCTTGGGACCGGGCCATAGAACGACCTGGTTGGGCCCGGTTCGTTTAACACGTCTACTTGCCTCCCTAAATAGGCGGGCCTAAGGGGCCCAAACGGTATACCATTTCAGCGTTTTATTTTGGTTTGAATAGTATAAGCACAAATTAGATGGTGCTTGTGAAATTTAAACTTTAGACTTTTGTTATCTTTTTTAATCAATTATAATATAAGTTGTAACATAGTGATAAATATTGAATAATATAATAACTTTATTAATATCAATATACAAGATAACGAAATAGAAACTTGACTTAATGGTTAGTTAGACTAATAATTTTTTAAAATTATATTATAAAAGTTATTCAATGTAATCATAATATTTCGTTGTGATTGAAAAAATTCTGTTGAAAATTAATTATGTAGCTAATACCACCTTGATAGAACAAAATTATAGCATGGTAATTATCGGACATTTATCATTAATGAAAAAAATTAAAAAATGGAAATAGAAAAAACGAATTATCCCTAAACCATACCTCTCGTAAATATGGACAATGTCAAAACTAGCCACCCAACGAAATTCCGAGACCTTATCCCTTTTGGAGTTGTTAGAAGAATGGTGCGGTTAAAATCATTTGCTCATCATCCTTGACGGAATCAGCTAGCATACACTAACGAGAATGTATTGTAATTTAATTATATTATGATTATTATTATGTCTTATCAAACTAAAGATGTATTGACTAATGAGAATTTAAACATTACTTTTTTTATACAATAATAGAATAATAATGTTCATTAATTTATTTATTTTCTTTGCTCATCGCATTACTGTAGTTATTTCATTTTTACATTATTTAACTCATATATATCAAACGTAAATTAAATTTAACCAACAGATGAAAAAAAAAAGTTAGTTTCATTCAGGGGCGAATGTACTATAGGTGATGAATATTATTCACGTGAATACGAAGGTTCAAATACCCCCTTCATACCGGTTTTTTCGTTATGTTTACTTCTATTTCTCTAAAATAAATATCCGAATTGAATTTTTCTATTTTAGATGGTCAAATAAATTAAAATTTTATATTTGCGGCCCTCATTCCATTATAGATCATAATGAAGGAGCTATTATGATGCCCAGTAGGCCGATTCAAGCAATGTGAAAACACGACCTAGATAAATGAGAATAGGCGAGGTCCAAATAAAGATAAACTAAAAATAGAGGTAAATATTTTAATAACATAGTAATCAACTGTCAAAATCTTGATTTTTACACATAACAAAACTCCTTTACTTGTCTTGCTTAGCAAAGTGGGAGAGAAAATGGTTTACTTGGGAAGACATACGAAAATGGGACCAATTCAATTTGGGCCAAATTATTTGGTAAACAAACAATATAGAATAGACAACTACTCACATGTATAATGACATTTCTGCTACTTTTCTTAGTGTAAACATATTCTAGTAGTATTCTTCAGTTTTACTATATGTACTACATTCTAGGTATTGCATAAAATTCTAAAATAGTTGGCTTCAAAGTATATTCAAGACTACGACAGATAGGGAGTAATAATGGTATGCAGGGATGTAGAATACCCTCCAAGCTAGAGAAATTTTGAAGAATATTATGGCAATCGATAATATTTGCAAAAATCACAAAATCTTTTTTTTATTAAAGAATATCATAATTTTAGGACGAAATGATTAAATTATCTTTTAATAAATTTATTATAAATGCTTTAGTCTCTGTTCATCTCTCTCTCTCTCTCACCGGAATCGTCATCTTCACTCTCTTTATAAAAGAAAAAGAAATAAAAAAGAAATAAATTTATATTCTTCAACATGAATCTTTTCTCCGACAACCATTCGCGCAACTTTAGAACTTGAGACTTTTAATTCTTCAGCCTGAAATAATTAAATGATTTCAACTTTGATTTATAATAAATTTATTAAAAGATAGTTTAATCATTTCGTCCTAAAATTATGATATTCTTTTTTAGTCTTCAGATGTATTTGTAAAATTAATTTGTTCCATGCCCTAAAGAAATCAATATTTCTTTGTGCTTTAT
The DNA here is from genome assembly GCA_003412495.2 of Echium plantagineum. NCBI lineage: Eukaryota > Viridiplantae > Streptophyta > Magnoliopsida > Boraginales > Boraginaceae > Echium > Echium plantagineum. Next base: position 267,911 of record QFAX02000241.1, on the reverse strand, counting down.
ACTAATTTTAATATATTAATCCAATTTTTATGTTGTATGCAATTTGTGTCTGATTCTTTAAATTAATTAATATGTCGTATAGATATCATATCAATGGTTGTTGGGTTGACATCAATTTGATGTAAAGATAAATCGCAAATATAAATCATGACAAATTTAAGTTCGTTGTGGATTTAAATCGATTACAACGTAATATAATAGATTATAATAGTTATTTCAACCCAAAAGACTTGTTTAATGCTATCAACTTTTCATTAAGGGTAAAATAGTCATTTCGTCTCAAAATTGTGGTATTCTCCAATAAAAAAATATTTTGGTGATTTTTGCAAATACAATGGGTTGACTGTGGTATTCTTCAAATACAATGAGCTAAAGGCGCTCTTTTTCACTAAAATTATACACGTATGAAATAATTTTGAGAATAAATTACAATTTTATCTCTTTATCTATGACCAAAACATATTCAATTTTTGATGTTTAGTTCACTCCTCAAGTAGTGTAGTTGTTGCTTGATATTTTACTTGAATTTACATCAAAGAAAACAATTGTTTCTTTAACTTTGTTGAAACTATAATTAATTTGCATTGCTACTATTATTACTACATATAATAAAACTTAGTCGTGACATAGTGAAAGTTTTGTATCCCATATATTATGCTTGAATTTGAAGGAAAGAGTTAAGTGTGTTGATGAGATGGCGCTTTCTTGGGTATGATGATATGCATGGCAAGTGCCACACAAGTGATCAACTCTTGTAATTATATGTGAATATGTGATTATTGGAGTAATTGAATCGAATAATTTAGCTTAAGCTTGACGATCACATAAATATAAATCCCTGGATCAGTCCATCATCTAAACGTGAATAACATTGTACAAATATTGGCAAGTACACTAAGGCTTTTTGGCCGCAATAATGAAAAGAATTTGAGATACTCAAATTAAGGAACCTGACCATTTCGAAACATGGTTTGTTTTTAGTGGGAATTGAACCTAGGTTGCATGAAAAGGTGAGACTGTTTGATACTTTGCACTCTAGTTCTTTATCAATTAAGCTATGCCCCTAGAGCTTTTTTGCCGCAATAATATAGCAAGAAAGAATTGTTTCTTCGACCATAACTATATTTTCGAACCGATTACAATTTTTTTTCTATTGAAATTGCTCCTAATGCATAAACTACACAATTAATTCTTACACCAATATATAGATTATCATGATAGTCATTTAGATAAATTTTTATAGAAAAAAACTTAATAAGACCATAACTTTTCAACTAAATAAAATGCTACTTCCACTATAATACCTATTGTTAAGGTAGTAGGGTTGCCTTTTGTTGGGTTGTGAAGCCAATTTTGTAGCGCCACTAAATAAAATGCTACTTCCACTTGGCAAGTTCCAATTTCGGGAAAATCAGCAATTTGGGTCGGCAGATTTTGAGCTGTTTTGGGCTTCTGAAGGATTTTAGCTAGGTTTTGTCTTTTATTATAAATATAGGGCATTAGAGCACTCACATCAGTCTTCTTAAAATTTCCTTTAAAATAAATTTCGAACCGTTATTTTTCTATTTTTGGGATTCATTTTTCACATGTTTACTTTAGCAACTTTCTTGTTATTCACTCATATTTAGGGCTGTTAACGAGCCGGTCCGAGCCCGTTTTGGCCCAAACCGGTTCCGACCGATAATCAAACCTGTTCACTAGCAAATCGGTTCGTTAATAAACCGGTTTGAACATTCAATTCGTAATCGGTTCACAAATAAAATCGTATAAACCGGTTCGTTAATCGAATCGTTTAAAACCGCAAAAAATCAGCTCGTTAATCAGTTCGAAATAAGAACCGCTCGCTCGGATCGTCAATTGTTTCGATCCTAATCCGTTTTCCACTCACAAATCGGTTTTTAGGATATGTTTGGTATATCTTTTAAATAAAAACAAATATTATAAACGGTTTTAACGAGCGATTAACGAGCGAGTGCAAATGATTTACGACTTGTAAAAACGAATCGTAACCGGTTCGAAATTAAGTCGAGCGAGCAAACGAGCCAGTTTTAACGAGCCGATTTGCGAGCGATTTACGAGCAAATCGGTTCGCTAACAGGCCTACTTATATTGAAGAGAATAGAAAGAAAAACTTGGTAACCGCAATATACACACTGTAAAACTTTACACCATTTGAGAGAGTGTGTAAATTATTTTAGGGACTCAACCAATTTTAAGAGAACTGATAAAGTGAGTTTTTTCACACTATTAAGTTTTTCAGCCCCTATAATAACTTTTAGGTGGACTGATGTGAGTGCTCTTAGCCTAGGTTCTTGTATCACATAATATCACACGTAGAGTAGTAGAGAAACACTCTGTAATCAATCTCGTTCTTCATTAATAAGATCTGCAGCAACAATAGGACGTAGTCACTCACATTGAGGGCGAACCTGTATAAACCTTGGTCTTGTTTACTTTTAGTATTTGTTTTCATCATTGTCATACGGGTTTCTTAGGGGTTGGGAGAATTGGGTTCCGCATTAATTCTCAACACCTTTTAATTTATATATTTCTTAAATTATCGCATTATTAATTTAGAGGAAATTATCAATATGATTCCAGAAAGTGGTGCGAAGATTGTTATTTGATCCTCGAAAGTTCAAATTAATACCCGAAGTTGAACAAAAGTTACGACTTAGTTCAAAATTTAACGCATGTGTTAAAAATAACGGTAATTGTGCAATTGACTTCCACTTTCGGGACAAAAGTTATGTTAATGAATTTTAAAAGGATTGTTAGTTTTTGGACTAAATTACATCTAATAATTTGAGGACTAAATTATAACTTTTAAAGATCAAAAAATAACCTCAACCTCGACCTGATCATTGTGATATTTCTACTATTTACTCATTATTAACTTAATGTTCATAAATCTGTACTACTAATAATAACTCTAATGCGCGCCGTATAAATTTGAAAAATGCAAACCTCACTGTTTAATAGATAAAGAGGCTATCAAACAATAATATAGAGATAAAATTGATAATAATAAGATAAAGAAAAGAAAAGCTACTAGTTCCATCCTAAAAAGATTTTGAAGAGATAAACTTAATTAATTGATGGGTTAATTTAGGGAGTATTTATGTATATGATACACATTTATAAGGACTATTATTTACGCCTTATTATCGTTTATGAGACTAAATTGTAATCACCACCTAGCATATAGACAATTAATTATCTTCAATTTAGAATTCAAATACTTTTATGTATTTTGTACAATATTTAGTAAGAATATTAACACATAATTTTTTTGGCTTACTTGGCAGTTAACATGATCATTTTATATTTCAAATTAAAGATACGAGTATAAGACAATTAAAAAAAAGAGGTTAAAACTGGATAACATTAAGTATTGAAAAAAAAATTGGTCATGTGCCTGGGGTGATGCTATATATAAATGTGAGTAGGAAGGTTGGTCTCTACACATATGGTTTCTCTTATTATATTCTCAATCCACTAGAGAATTTTTTATAACATTCTGTAATCTCTTTTCCCTCTTACCACTTTTGATGATCATTTGATCAATTAAGCAGACTTTGATAATATTGATTATTACAGGAAATGGGAAGGCAACCTTGTTGTGACAAAATTGGGTTAAAGAAAGGTCCATGGACTGCTGAAGAAGACACCAAACTCATCAACTTCATCCTCATCAATGGCCAATGTTGCTGGAGAGTTGTACCTAAGCTTGCAGGTTTAATTTTCGATTATGCATGTTTACGAGGACCATTTCATCAATTTATTATTAAATTTATTACCTTAGTGTTATTAATTTTAAGAATCGGCACTATAATATCCGCATTTCAATGTTTGAAATCCATGTTGTTTCATCCTAAAATCACATGATGAATATGAATTGAAGATTTTATGTATCTATTAAGATGTCTTAATTTAACAATGTGGGATTAGACTCTTGAATATCCTCTCGCATGTGTAACATGGTCTACTTACTTATTAGGCCTCACATACCAACATACGGGGTTGATACGTGGTCTTAACAATGTGATCGACTCTGATATTATGTTAAAAATCCATGCGCTATATCCTAAAATTAATTAGTGATAGGAAGAATGGGCTAGATGTCATATATTCACTTAAAAAATCTTAATTAACAATATAAGACTGAACTTGATACTCAATCTATCAACAAATAATATGTGTCGAAATTTGTTCAAGTAACATAGAATAAGTTTTGTAACATAGAGATTAATTAATTATGATGATGTTCATATTACTTAACGATTATAGGGTTGTTGAGATGTGGAAAGAGCTGCAGATTGAGATGGACAAACTATCTAAGACCAGACTTGAAGAGGGGACTTTTATCAGAATATGAGGAGAAGATGGTCATTGATCTCCATGCTCAACTTGGCAACAGGTACTCAATTAACTTTTTGAATGGCTGCTTTTTCATCATTTTTCTATCCTCTTTTCTGCAGCATGCATGGCTCCATAATTTCTCGATATATTTAATTGTTTGTCATGATTTTTTCTCCACTTTATTTGATGCAAATTTTGCAGCTTCTTTCTCAAGTTAAGATGAATCAACCATTTATATTCTCCACTTCTTGTTAGATCGAGAGACAATTATCGATTTAATACCAAATAGTGAAAGTTGCACTTTGGTCATAAATAGTTACATTTGTACAGTTTAATCCCCTAAAAGTGGCTTAGGTATTGCAATATAGTCCCTAGTTGTAATAATCGCGGCACATTAGTCCAAATTTTTTCGGAGATCATAAGACAACATTTTTTACTTTCGGAGACTATATAGCAACAATTGTACCATTTCCAGAGACTAATCTACAATATTATAACTATCTTTGAACTAAAATATAACTGCATCCCACTATCTATAATCAAACATGCAATTCCCTCAATCGTTAAACCACCTCCAATAACAAATAATTAAAGATATAATTGCATGCAATTGAAAATAATTGATATATGGGTAGCTTTGTATTTTTATTTTCTAAGGGTTATTGGATAACTCCCTAATTTTGATGATAATAAAATACTATTGTCATCTGCTTTGTACACACTCGACAATATCATCTTTATATTTGACACCTTTTACATACTGTTTTACCAAGTTTAATTTTTCTTTTTTCATCAATAATTTTTATTTTTCAAGATCTTCAAATACTGATTAGTATGTAAGTTTGTTTGATTTGGACATTATGAAAAAAATTAATGTTCTTTCTGCCTATCTATTTCCTCAAGACAAAGTGATGTGGAAGAGAAATAAAATGAAATAATTTTTTCGAAATCTTTTGTAGTGGGATGTGAAGAATTTTAAAACATAAATGAAGATATGTAATGATATGAAAGATAAAGAATGTTATGTGGCAAGGAATGTAGGAGATAAGTTACATGCGTTTGTTTATTATGTGCATTTGTTAGCACATCCGAACGTAAATCTTATACACTTTGCATTCGAAATACGATCGACTATTCACCCTATGTCGCAATACGATCGACTATTCACCCTTTTATCATAGACTGAAAAGTAATGCATGCCAAATTTAGAAACACAAAATGTAGGTTTAACTTTACTTTTGTTTTCACTTATTATGAGCAGATGGTCCAGGATTGCTTCTCATCTTCCTGGTAGAACAGATAATGAAATCAAGAACCATTGGAATACCCATATTAAAAAGAAATTGAAGAAAATGGGAATTGACCCAATTACCCACAAACCACTTCCTAATACTCCCCAACCACAGCAAGAACATCCAGAAAAAACAGAGGAAAAACAGATTGATGAAAGCTCAATAATGCAGTCAACGACGACGAAGTCAAATGGCGAACAGTTCGAATTGATGGAAGTCAACAATGGATTTTGTCTAGATGAAGTTCCCTTAATTCAGCCAAATGAGATTTTAATCAATGGTTTTGGTCCCACCCCAACAAATTCTTCAGCTTCTTGTTCATCCTCATCACACAACAATAAAACCATGTTTGAGGACATGGAGAATTTTGAAAAGTGGCAACCAGAACTGGATTATATCTCCACAATGTTTGATGATGATGAGTTTCTAAGCAACTTGGATTTGTTTTTAAATGATAGTAGTAATATGGATGGAAGCGATAAAAGCGATGTTTTCTATCCTGCACTTTATCAAGAATTACAAGTAGCTATCGGGGAGTAGAATGTTGGGGGTTTCAACCTTTCTTCTACTTTCTACATAATTGTAATAACTGAACATATATTATAGATACGAGTTTGGATCACCTGTAACACTTTTGTGCGACACTCTCTGTTACACTTAAGCATATTATTATCAGCAAGAATGCAATTAAATGTGGTTTAACCTATCATTACTTCTAAGCTCCACCAGCAAGAATCCTTTCTTTTGCCAACAGTGCCTGTAATGCCCACGTTTGTAATAAAAATATGAAGATTTAGTTATAACAAATATATGTATCCCCTCCAAACAGCAACCATGGTTTAGTATTCAGGTTACTTATATCAATTCGAATACAAATGTTTGAAATGTGTACCTGTTTTTGCCAGTCAGTGAAGCCTGTTATAAGAGAAAGCGAAGTGGATTGTACTACTGATCCTGCATTTAGTCCGAGCCATAGGCCAGTTCCTCCCATATGAAGTCCAAAACCCAACGTTGCAGCCACCGGTAGCGCCACGACATAATATGAACCGAAGTTTATGTATGCTCCAATGTGTTGCCACCCGCATCCTCTCGCAACTCCTGAAACATAAATGAACAAAATATGGAAATTGAGCTCGTCATTCTATTTGGTTAGCGTGTACTAAATTTTCTTGATAATGTTTATGGACGAAGGTTGACCTGAAAGTACTGCTTGAAAGCAATCGGTAACGAGGATGAGGCAAAGAAAGGGCATTAAATGATTGAGATAATCGACGACATGTGTTGAATCACTGAATGCAAATCCCAAAATGTTGCGCAGACAAAATAAAAGTATGACAGAAACAGTAGTCTCTGCAACTGAGAGGCAAAGTACTGCCAAGATAATGACCTTAGCTCGTTCGGGGTTCCCTGCTCCGAGTTCATTTGACACTCTAATACTACAAAAGTGAATTCGTTAAATATGTATATGCTTTCTTATATAACTAGAGTGAGTAAGCAATTGTAAATGAAGAATTGCGAACCTTGCAGCTGTACCAATTGAAAATGGTAGGAAGTAGTGTACTGAACCGATCAGGAGGCTGTTACAAACATAATTACATGAATGATGAATGATGAATGCCTCCCTATATTCAAATTCCTATGAACAATGTGTGAGTAAGAACATAGAAACTCAGATATACCATATTGAAAGTACTGAAGTCTCAAGTTGAGGATTCGGCAGAAGTCCAGATAGCAATACCACAACTTCAAATATCCACCACTCAAGACTGTTCATAATCATTATTACTCAAGAAAATTAATCACGAGCGGGTTATGTTTTAACAAGACAAATATTAAGATTGTGACTAAATGAACTTACCAAACCATTAGAGCAGAAGGAATAGCCAACTTCATGAATTTCCCAATACCAAGGAAAACTTCGGGGGAGAAAGTGATACGAGTCTTTTCACAGGCTGAAGAATATTTCACATACAAAACTAGCAAAATTACATTTAGCCAGTAAGATAAACCTATTGATAATGCTGCTCCTGCTGTTCCCAACTCAAACTTGTAAACGAAAATCCAGCAGACAGGTATCTGAAAAATCAATGCTGCTACAGAAAATAAAACCATTGCTACAATCAGAGACTGCATTTGAAGGTAGCGAGTCAAGGGCTGAATTATAGCATATGGAAAAATGGCAGGAATGAGCCAAATCGCGAATCTGCCTGCTTCTTGAGAAATCATGGGGTCTTGGCCTAAAAAGATCAGTACGTCGTCCAAGAAGATCCATAAAATACTTACAGGGATGCAAGCACCAAGAAGAGAAACAATTGCGCCATATGTATATATCCCAAGCTTGTGGTATTGTTCTGCTCCATAAGCTTGCCCGCACAGAGTTTCCAGTCCACTTGACATTCCAAACTGTATGCAAAATAATCTATTAACATCATCAGATAAGATAGATTGCAAATAATTATATACATATAATGCCTCTATCATCGGAAAGTTAAAGCAATCAACTTAATTAAACTAGACCCAAAGGTCGGGTCCAGCACCATTTACTGAGTTTGGTTTCGGTGCATCAATACTTCCATGCATTCATCAATGTACCCACTTAAAAGCTTCACGTGGGACTGTACCCACTTGAAACTTCATCATTGGTACAAGAAACAATATCAATATAACTTTTACCCAAATTATACTATAACAATGGTACAGTACCAGTGTACCACAATATTTACCAACCCAAAATAAAAGTAGTAAATATATATGTGATTTGCAAATTGACCCACAAATATATAGATAATTGCAACGTGGCCCTTAATTATATAGATAATTGCAGTGTGACCCTTAATTTATGAGATATTATGCCCCAACCCCCTTGATGAATCTGATGCATGGAAGTATTGATGCACCCAATCTTTTCACCCATTTACTACTCCGACCGATATATTTTCCACCAAATACCATACAACATAAACAAATATATTCGACTTGGAAATCTAAAAAAAAGTCAACTATCCGACTTCAAACTTGACAATCTGTCATCAAGATGGAGGTAGTATATGCTAAACAGTGAAACATATAATTATGCAATGAAGTTGATCATCATATGAATCTTGACTAATAAGTTAAATATAAGAACATATTTGAGCTATCGAAAAAACAGTAAGAATGAAAGCATACCACCAAACTGAAGCCAAGAACATTAGTGAGAGAGGTGGCAACAGAGCAGCCAGACAAAGCAAGTTCACCAAGATGGCCAACCATCATCATGGAGACAAACCTGGACATGTATTGTGAAACAGTCATCAATACTATTGGTAATGCAAGATTACTACTCATCTTTAGCTCCTCCAACAAAACATCCCATGTTGCCTCTTTTGCCCTTTCTTGCTTCTCCAGCAGATGTTCTTCCTCCATTTTCAACTGTTTTTCAAGAAGTCTGAATTTCGGTGAAAATAAATAGGACTATTCTATTAGTCTATTATTACGATGGGTTGAAGATTTTTATTTTTTAGTACTCCATATTACGAGACGACACGACATAGGCTGGTTGCTAACTTGCTATATCCACACCCACATAGTGTTGTGTAGGACTGAACATAGTACTATTTTACCCTTGATGGCCCGACCAGATCGGAATCTTAAACCACCTTACGTTCTTACCAATATAGATTGGTTTTTTCTTGGAAAACATTATACACACACTAATAAAGTATTCTCTCCGTCCCTAAAAGATTGATACGGAGTATATTTTAACTTTTGGTGGTCAAACTTTAAAAAAATTAATCAATAATTCTCATTAAACGATAAAGAATAATATATTCATTTGGCATCTTGTTAGATTCGTCTCAATATATATTTTTGAAATATCAACATAATTTTTTCGGATGTAGAATAAGAGATATTTATGTTTTAAATTGTGTTTTGTTCACCACCAAAAGTCAAAATGTATCAATCTTTTAGGGACGGAGGGAGTAGTACACATCTGTTTTGTGATTCTCAATCTTCGGTTACACTTGTGTGATACAATCTATGTTACACTTTATGTGTTTGGTTTTTTGAATTTTCAAGTATATCCTATTCAAAAAAATCTCATTTTTCTATGCAAATATTTAATTATTCGTAACTTTTGTCATTAAAAATAAAAAGTTACAAGATTTTGTCATAAAAAGCAAAAAAAAGAAGTTACGGTAGAGGTGATAGTAAATAACGTTATGAAAATTATTTATTAAGGGAGTATGCTCCAAATATTGAAAAACTAAGCAAATAATTGATGTGTAGCAGAGATCGTCTGTCGCATAAACCGATAAACGTGTAACAAGTCATCAAAACTCGTGTTTTGTTTAGAAGTAAAATTATAATTTGACTAGTGACAGCAGCAATCACCTATGTTTGTTAAACCTTTTCAATCAATCACCTGTGTTTTAAAAGGTTCCAACCTATCACCTATGTTCCAAAAGTTTCAGGTCCATCACCCATTCCATTAACATAACGCTAAACATGTCATGTAACTTGCATGTGACTTTTTTCGGGGGCATTTTAGTAGTTTTACACATGTAAATAAAGGGACATAACATGCCATTCGTTCCGAAAAAACTTCGTTTTGAAACAGACGAAGTTAACTGTTGGGTCAGGAGAAAGCTGCAGGCATTTGAGAAGACGAAGCAACTTCGTCCACTAAAGCATATAATAACTTTGTTTTGAAGTAAAAAAAGAAGTTACTATTCATTTCGGAATATATTTTGTTACAAATTGAGATGGAAATTTAGGGAGTATCGTTCAGTAATAGAAGATGAACGCAAAACTAACATTAGTCTAAAACACAGTTTCATGTATAATGTTCTTTGAACCTCAAGGCTTTGAAAGACTTGTATAAGTTATATGTCACAACAAAATGCGAACCAGCTCCATGAAACAAGATAGTAAACCCCGGATTTGTGTAACTAGGTCAATTTCAATTACTAAAAAATAACTCTCATTTTGCTATAGTGTTCAAGCTTCACATGTGGCTGGTACAAAGGCCTCGACTGCTTCATGATAGGTTAAACTGTGCCAACATTTCGTTAAAATCCAGGGACTGTATGTCCTTGGAGAAGAAAAGAGCACTAGCAGCCACTGCTACTGTGACGAGAAGGAAACCCTTCGCGCAACCGTCACGTCCCAGAAGCATCTTGCAGTATTTTTCTGATTCTTTAATAGTGGGTAGGAGAGGGAGATTATCACCCCCCAGACTCATCATTTGGTCATTCTGAAAGTCACAGAAAACATCAATTAATTAATCAGATTTAAAATCGAATAGCAATACTTGTGAACATGAAATAGACTTGAGAATGACAATATAGTTTGAAGTGTAACAAAAAATGGCTAAGAATGGTGGGATCAACTACTACTATTAGACCTTAGATACAAAATTAGGAATCGTGCAGATCATGGAGAAATTAGCTAAAGTACCCAATGATAAGCCCCTCCTCCCACATCTCCCAAATAAGAAAGAAAGTAAAACAAAACACAGTGGCACAGTAAGTTACCTGTAATCTGAAATTTCTCAAGGTAGCCTTCAAGGGGCCAAGACTAGACTTTATGGATGGATTCACCTTAATCTCATCAGAAAGTTTCTTCAGAATGATGACACTGGCTTCAATATAGTGTGTATATATTTGATCCTGAAATATAAATAAATTTGAGAGAGCCGTCGATATGACGTCACTAAATTATAGGATCAACGGATAGATGCATACCCATTGTTCATAGCACTCCGGACTATTTATCAGACACCAGATAAATAACTCACTTCCTTCCCTTGATTGATCAGGAACACCTGCAAACAGTTCATAAGTCAGATGTACAACTTGGAAATCTTGTCGGTCTCTGTACGCATCAGAGCTACACTTATATAAACTCCAAAAGTGTTGTGAACTTGTATAGTTACCTCCTCCAGCAGCTTTGATGGAAATAGGTAGCAATTGCTGAGTTAACTGCTTCATTGCTTTACTTCCAGGAGAAATAGAAAGAGCTACATCTTTCAAGGTTGGATATACTGCTTCAAACCTCTCAGTTGCCTGTACAGAACAGATATAATGTGTAAAAATATATATATATATTAATCATTGCCAGCAGAGTTGAGAGGAAGTATTTAATATGAAAGTATTAACCTTAATTCTAGCTGATGGTGCAGGGAAGGTAGCCCGGATTAATTGCTCTAATGCTGAGGGAGGCACCAAGCGCTCCCCCTTCCTGACAGCACCATTTACTAGAATGGTTTTAGCCTTGTGAGAAGACAAAATTCTGCAGTAAAGAAAGAAGACAAAGGAAAACATGAAGTGGTGAAATAATAACTAGACAAGACAAGATACAAAGAAGAAAATTGTCAAGAACAGAAGACATGCCTCTCAACCAACTGCAGAATCAGGTCTCTGAAATGAGGATTATTATATGCTTTAGCATTAAGCAACGGTAAAAGAAAATGTGCCCATGCAAATAGACCAACAACCAAATCCTTATGTGCGGCCTAGAATTGTCAATCACAAATTACTGAACATCAGAACTTATGACAATAATGACAAAAAAGAACACCCACCAAATAAAAATCATCAAGCCTGTTCACAGGTTCAATGAGGCTGTAAAATTCTCAAAGTTACCTGTGCTATCATCCATAAAAAGACAAAGAGTTTATCAGGTCCTTGGTATTTTGCGTCCTCTTTCAATGTTGGCAACAGACTAATCAACACATCTGGCTTATGTCGTAATACCATTGCCAGAACCACGAAAATGGCAACCTGCAACACAGTCATGAAGTAGGGAACGATAATTAATCTTCATAACAAACATAATAGCTGTAGTTTCATGAACTTTTCTATGAGGCGTAAAATTATTATACGTGCTAGAACAAAGTGTTAAATCTCAGAGTTCTAGCAGCGAAAATATAAAACAGAAAGGCTTGAATATTATAAAAGGAACAATTTTAAAAAAACACTATAGCAAAAAAAATAAAACAAACACACATATATGCAAACTAATACAAATAAACTTCATTTTCTTTAGAAAAGGTAAATGCAAATCATAAATATGAAAAATTTATTATGAAAATTTATAAACAAACTAATAAAAATAAACTTCATTTTCTTTGTGATCTTTCAAGGCATTGACTACATAGTACATCCTCTCCAAAACAGTAACTCAGTTAACACCTCAGTCACAGTCAAGGACATACACGAAGTAAGTAATGTATGGTATTTATAGTTCGACAATACTTTATACTCATGCATGAAATTCTAATACATCCTCAAGCTTCCATTCTTCCATAATAAATCTTTTTGTGCACGAAAACTAAAGGGTAGGACCCTCAATAACATATAATCAGGTTTGATTTCTTGTGCTAACTATATAATCAGCTAATTACACTCTTAGGTGTTACAAAATGAAAAAAGGCTCACTCACGAAATCAAAGCGTTGAAATGATTACGATGACAAATGCTATATACCTGAGATTTTGAAGACGCTTGTTGTGTTGCTTTTTTAGATCCCTTTGCAGCACCTAGATGAAGAGAGAGGTCGGCCAGAATGCTGTCCAGCGACCACTTAACAAATTGGGCAAGCGCTTTAATGGAACAATTACTAAGCCATTCAGTGGATGTTTTGTAGACATCTTCCGATATGTGGGAAAGAGGGATCTGCAGGAAACAGTGATTGGGAAGTGTTGAGAACAGCTAAACTTCATTGGTACAAATCCCTGATTATTGACTGAAATATACCAACATTTCCAAGTTCTAAGATGTATAGATGTGATTATACTATACATATACCAATAGGCATGGAGTTTAAGGGAATTTTAGTGAATGAAACGAAGGAAACTTATCAATCGAAGGCCTACATTGACAACAATGTCTCCTGTAATATCTGGGACCAACACATACATAGTTCATCAAAGAAACATATAGATCCGAACTAATGAAAAAAACAAATTTCCTGCATGTTCATTCATTAAAATACCACTTCTTACTTCAGGCATTAAAAGTTAATCGCCAAATAAATCATCAAATTTAAGATCCTTCCAATAAAAAGATCACTTTTTTGGACATAACCCTCATCTACTTGCAGTCCAATAAGCAACCTACAGTTTCACTTTTACAAAGTTTATTTACCAAAAGTAAAGACTGGACTTTTATAACATATTCATTCTACATAAGAAACAATCTGAGATTTAACATTTTTGAGTACTCACGTCCATCTTCACAAACGGAGAATCTTTCAGTAACTTCACCCATGGAAATTGGGATGAATTCACCATAGAAAATGCCCGTCCAAAATAATCTGCAAATCGCGTTAATAGTATATCCTGCTGTGTCTCACTCTCATATGAAGCCTTGTGACACACAAACAAATAACATAAAGATCACAACTTTATCAATAATTAAATAGCAGAAAACCCCAAATAAGAAAGATTCAAAAACAATATCAATAATTGAAGTCTAAAAAAACTCAAAATCATGAAAAGTTCAAAACACTAACAGTGTTTAAAGAATACAAAAATCCCAAAATAATAAAGACTTCAAAACCTTATCAATAATTAAGCAAATCAAAACCCCAAATAAAAAAAAGTTCAATACTTCCAACTGATCACCAATACCAAACCCAAACAATCACTCACAGAGATTTCAGCAAGGAAATTTTCAAGATCAGATGCATCAATCTTCTCCGCGGCCTCAGTAACCGTCACTTTTGGCTTCTTGGGTTTCTTCTGCTTTACCTTCTTCTCCACCCCACCCTCACCCCCACCCCCACGGCCCTCCCTCTCCTCCTCCCCCTCGCTTCCATCATAATTATTATACATACTGGAATTCTCCTCAGCTTCAATAGCAGCAGCCTTCTCAGCTTGAGCCTTAACAATCCTCTTCCTCCTCCCTTCTGACTGCTCCTCAAGTGACCGGAACACATTTCCGGCGCCGGGAAGTCCGTTATCCGTAACGGAAACTCCGTTTTCCGTCACCGGAGCTTTAGGGGTACTTTGTTTTTTGCTTTTCTTGTGGTAAGTAACCTTTTGCCATCCCTGATCAACTTCAGAATTTTCAGCCATCTCAAGTTTACTACTAATAATAATAACAAGAATGATCAAGACTGGAAAAAAGTGAGTTTTTTTTTTGTTGATTTTGATTGTGGATGTGTGATTTGGGTATTTAAATTTAATATTGTTTTTTGTGAAAATCAATAATTAATAGGAGAAGATGTGAATTTATGAAGTAATTTATAGTGGGGTGGTTGTTGAGAAAAGGCATAATATTATCTAAGATTTCGATTTCGATTTGGACTTGGATTAGAATTCTAATATCAGCGATTCAGCCTACTTCACAATCGTAATTACACAAGATAAGTCAAAATACGATATTCCAAATCAAATCGGATTCTTACTATAATACTTAAGGCAAAAAATATACCCAGAAAATATATTTTACATGCCTAAAAACTATATGTACATTAATTACATTTGTCATCGTGTACAGTTAATGACTGCATAAATTAATATTTTTTTTGTTTAATATTCATTTACTCACAAAATTATTGATACACTAATTTTGGCAATAATTAAAATTAAACTAAGAACAAATTAAAGTAGTTCAATCAATTAAATTGATCTATATATATATATATTCCAAAAAGAACTAAAACTGGAATATAAAATAACTTTAGATGAAATTCTATTATTAAGGAGATTTTTGTAATTGAAGTAGCATATCATGTGGCTTTTTTAGCTCAGACATTATAAATTGTGTACATATTTTAAAAAGTTAAAAATAAAATATACAATTAATATTAAACTTAACTCTTACTATAAAGAAGATTAATGTCATAAAATTTTATTTAGATAACTATCAACTAAACAAAATTAATAAAAAAAAAGGCACCTGTTAACTGAAAATAAATAAATAAATTGAAAAAATGAGAGCATTTTATATAACTTTTTTAGTCCTTACGTATTGATCATGTTTGAGGGCCTTTCGATTCAGGTCAGGGAGCTGTCAGGACCTTAGTTTGAGGTATTAAATTTTTAATATGGATCATGTTTATGCATAAATTTTGACAAAGAAAAAATATTGATGATTTTTTTAAGTAGTGCACTATAAAACTCAAATTATTGAATAAATATTAAATGAAAGATGGATGAGATTAAAAGTAAAGTTGGACGATATTCGGGGTGTTAAAGTATTAGTACTAAATATCCTAAACACCTTTTGACTTTAAAAAGAAGTTAAACAAAATGAAGTTTTTTCAAAATCTCTATCATAATCTCGCCCATAATAAAATTTTAGGGATTCCAACTCTTAAAGATTTAAACTCCCTCCAAATTTCTCATTCTCCTCCATTGCATAGATAGCTTCAATATAAAAATTACGAATAATCAAATATTGCCTCTAAAAATAAAAATGATATGAATTTTAAAGTAGATATAATATAGTATTTCTTCCGTCCCTAAATGATTGATACATTTTGACTTTTGTGGTCAAACTTAAAAAAATTTGATAATGAATTTTCATTAAACGATAAGAAATAATATAGACATGTATGATCTTGTTAATTTCGTCTCAATATATTTGAAATATTAACTTTTTATAATCTTTTCGTATGTAAAATAAAGAATCTTTACATTTTAAATCATATTTTGTTGACCATAAAAGTCAAAATGTACCAATCATTTAGGGATGGAAGGAGTAGTATATACTTGCAAGTTGCAACAACATAATTGGATAAGATGTGGTGGTTGAAAGTTAAAAATATAGAACATCTTTCCTCTTCCCCTTCTTTTGTACCTTAATCCAGTTGTCCTTAACGGAGCTTATTTATATATATATATATATATATATATATATATATATATATATATATATATATATATATATATATATAAGATTAACACCTTCTAATCTACTTATACTTTTTCACTAATTACCAATGATATTGATTCTTTTTTTTTTGATAATTAGCGATGAATTGTGACTACAATGATATTACAAACATGAATACAGAAATTGCTAACTAATAGAAAGTTAGAGTATAATATGAGACAAATATGTCTCCAACAAGGTTCGAACCCATGACCTCTTACATGAAAGGTTGGGCCGGATGCCATTAGGCTATTGAGCCATCGGCAATGATATTGATTCTAATACACATAAAGTTGAGGAGGGCCAATAGGAAATATATACAAACACCCACACATCACGAGAAAAATCATCGGCTATAGTTAAAAAACAACGAGCACCACAGGACGAATAGCATGATAAGGCCCCCAAAGATCACAGTGTAATAATTCAAAACAGTAAGACGAAGTGTGTTCACTATGCGGAAAACTAGCCGAGAGTGCTTAGCTCGGACACACACCACAAGCTTTATAGTCAATGGTCACTAATGCTAATAATGGTCATTAGCCCTAACACTGCGGGCTTATGGGCTAGGTTACTTGTCCATTAGCCTAACACCATTGTTTCACATTTCATTTATGAATTCTTATGTTTTGTAGAACTGATTTACATTTAACTACATTAGACTGTTGATGCCACACTTATTCAAGAAGAGTTGTTTTGTTATAGCTAAAATGATTTACTGGCAAGAGCATTGGATAATAAGGAGTATCACGGCCGAGTAGTCACGACTGGTTTCGGGGTGACAAAGCATGACTACTTCGGGAAGAGACATGATACATGAATGAAGCCCATGCGCATCAGTTGACCCAGTTAACGATGGTCATGGGAAGTCAGATTAAGGCACTAGGATTGCAACGTCAAGCACGGAAAGACCAAGTAGCAACCGAGACGAATGGTCGAGCCATCTTTCCATGAGCCTCCCATTTGCCAGAGCGTCCATGGTAGTTGTCATTTGCGTTATCCACTTATTCCGGAGTTATTTCTTTCTTTATTAGTCACTCTATGCATGGGCACATTGATGTCATAAGTTGATTTATTTATGTGATATAGGCACATTGATGCAATAAGTTGATTTATTATGTGATATGGGCAAATTGATGCAATAAGTTGATTTATTTATGTAATATGGGCACATTGATGCATGATTTATTTATGTTATATGGTCACATTGATGCACTTATATCTTCAATATTGTGTTATATTTGTGTGCAACTTGTTATTGTTTATAATGGTTTGTAGGTTAGGGTGAGACTATTTGCGACATCTTCATCCAATCACCAACTTTTGTTCTAGTAGGGTCAGGGTGAGGGTCAATGCTGAGAATATTATTAAATCGGTTCGGTGGTTTCCGCCGAGTTTTTGGTGTGAATCTGGTTCTATTGGTTTTTTAGCCAAATGAACTCTTTCGGCTGAAAATTATTTCGGTTTCATTCAATTCTGTTGATATCAATTTTGAAGCAAAATCAGTTCAATTTGATCAATTTTTCCGTTTTGGAACAAAAAATGAAAGTGCATGATTTGAAATTAAAATAAAGTCAACACCGGGCCACTATCGAAAGGGTGGCCGGTCTGGCCAACTAACTTCCGTAGATCCATCTAGTATTTGACAGGGTGTGGCCCGGTTCGTCACTTAGGATTGGACCTTCCAGCTCGGCTCAATCGCCAAGTAATATAGTGCTACTTGAGATGAATTTATTTATTTGATTACCTCATCTGAATCAATACGATTTCAATTAGAGTTGTTAAATATTTTCCACAATTGATCCACAACCAACTATTGCTTAATTGTATTAGTGAATTTATATATAATCCAACTTAATATAAATTCATTCGTTTTATTGCTCTACTTGAAGCAATATCGATCTGTAGAAATTAATTTTAGATAAGTAGTTGGTCGAAAGTGTTAAGTGAAGTTAACTTTAATCATCACTTCATCATACACGTAAACTTGGAGAAATTGGGTAAACTAGCACTTTTGAGATAAAAAATTAACTTGGAGCACCTTTTTACAATTTTTAGCAAAATGGCACAAAAGGGGATGAATTGACAAAAATACCCCCTTATAAACTTAATATTTTTTTCAGTTTTTTTTTCGATTTTTTCCTGGTTTTTTTTTCAATTTCTTTTTGATTTTTTTTTTTGTTTTTTTGTAATTTTTTTTTCAAAATCTTTTCAACTTTTTTTACGGTTTCTTTTTTTTCAATTTTTTTTTTCTTTTTCTTTTTCTTTTCGATTTCTTTTTTCGATTTTTCGATTGATTTTTTCGATATTTCTTTTTTCGATTTTTTCGATTTCTTTTTTCGATTTCGATTTCTTTTTTTCTATTTTTTCAGCTTTTTTTTCGATTTATTTTTTTGAAAAAAGAAATCGAAAAAAGAAAAAGAAAAAAAATCGAAAAGAAAAAGAAAAAAATTGAAATTGAAAAGAAAAAGAAATCGAAAAAGAAAAAAATTGAAATCGAAAAGAAAAAGAAATTGAAAAAGAAAAAATCGAAAAAAGAAATCGAAAAAATCGAAAAAAGAAATATCGAAAAAATCAATCGAAAAAAGAAATATCGAAAAAATCTATCAAAAATCGAAAAAAGAAATCGAAAAGAAAAATAAAAAGAAAAATCGAAAAAGGAAATCGAAAAGAAAAAGAAAAATCGAAAAAAGAAATCGAAAAGAAAAAAAATTGAAAAAAAGAAACCGAAAAAAAAGTTGAAAAGATTTTGAAAAAAGAAATTACAAAAAAAAATCAAAAAGAAATTGAAAAAAAAACCAGGAAAAAATCGAAAAAAAAACTGAATAAAACATTAACTTTATAAGGGGGGTATTTTTGTCAATTCATCCCCTTTGGTGCCATTTTGCTAAGATTTATAAAAAGGTGCTCCAAGTTAATTTTCTTCTTTCATAGGTGCCATTTATCCCAAATTCTCCGTAAACTTGTGCTTCCTCCTTTTATTTTTAGTTATCGTTTCAATCACTTTCACATAGATTAATAAAAAGTAAAAGTCATCCAAAAATACATTAAAAATATAAAAAAAAATTAACTGTCACTATATCATTAAATAATTGACAATTTCAACGCATAAAATAAGTAAAAAATACATTGAAAATGTAAAATTACAATTTATTTTAGTAAAACAATAAATACTTTTCAAGAAAAAAATATAAATGGTAACTAAAAACAATGGAAGAAATCATCACTTCATATGATAAGTTTTTTTTTTTTTTTTTGTAAATTAACAATGAGGTGAGATTCGAACCCATAACCTTCTGGTCACTAGCAAGAGCCTTTTCCACTAGAATATTCGAGTATCTCCATATGATAAGTTAATTGAATCAGATTGTTCAATTTGTCACAATGAGACTTAATTTCTCCACAAATATTACAATAACCATTAAACACATTTATATGAAACTTAATTACATTATAAATGAATCTCAGTGTACTCAACATATAATCATTATATCTCTCATTATTTGGTGTATATAGTAGTTGAATTTGTGGTCGCAAAATCATGAGTTCGATCTCTTCATGACGAGTGACGTGGATTGTAACTTGCAAGCTATTGCGTTAATTCTGCAAGTAGCAAGCTACGAGTCCCCGTTACAAGAGAAATGTGTCATTAACCCAATAATATTACATTCACGAACATACCAAATATACAATTTCAATACTAATGTAACCAAAAAAGATAAATTTAGTAAATAGGCAATTTTAGTCGTATATTAAAAAAATAGTTAGATAATAGGAATAATGATAATGTTACAAAATTTAGCTTTTTGCACTAATTTTATTTTAGCCAATCTTAACATTTGTGTTTTCTTATGGATTGTCATTTCAAGCATGGCTCCTCCTAGACTTGTTATATCGAGGATGGATCAAACAATAACTCTTCCTTTCACTAGAATTTGAAGATTGTGTATTTACTTTTTAAAATTGTTGGTACTTGGTAGAGATAACTAGGTTTAACAAAGTAGAGGAACACGTTGTATAAATTGACTTTATATGGTTACATTAAAAATATTAAAAGTCACAACAATTTCTATTACATTACATGAAATTAAGGAGCTTTTAATATCGTTGCGAAGAAATTAAATGAGTCAACCCGTGGATGATGGATTGTCGATTGTCAACAAGAAACTGAAAAATGACTTCTCGAATTGATGATAAATATTTCACTTTTTTCTAATATGTCCTTTACGTAAGTTTTGGTGATTGAACTAATCAATTTATTGATCACTTAATAGCCTAATAGTATATCATACATATTGATGTTAAAAATTGAGCTGTTTTTTTCAATCAAACGATATGATTAGTATTAAAAGTTAAAAATTGATTTGTAACAGAGAATTTTTGCTAGAAAATTAAGAACGTGATATATTCAATAATCAAGGCTTGTGAAAATCACAATTTTCTTAAAACAGATTTGCTCTCAACCCAAAGATGTTAAAGTTTTTGAAATTCTGTCTCCCAGGATACAATGGTCGTAACCAACACTGTCTTCGAAGAACTTAGAGTTGTGCGTGAGCCGAGCTAAACGAGCGGCTCTTTTCGGCTCTTAACAAAATGAGCCGAGGCGCGAGCTGGGTTCCCGGCTGGTCAGCTCGGTAGTACACATGTAAGTACTCCCTCGATTCTTTTTTATTTGTCTTTCTAGCAATTTGCACATAGATTAAGGAATAAAAAATATTCAAAAAATACATTAAAAATGTAAAAGGACAATCAATTGAAACTATATAATTGGTTGGTTGATAACTTCATAAGAAAAGGACATTGAAAATGTAAATTTACAATTAATTGTGCTACAAAGACAAATATTTCGAAACAAAAAATTAAGGCTAGAAAGACAAACAAAAAAGAACGAAGGGAGTATTAGTTTTAATTAAATCAGTTATATTATTCTCTATTACTCATTCCAATTACTATGATTAATGTTAATTTATATTCAACTTAATGTTTCTACTTACTTTATTACATGTTAATTAATTTTATTACTTGTTACATGTTAATTAATATTATTAACTATTTATGTAAATTAAATTTTAGGTAATCTGATTTGAACTCGAACTTTCGAAATGAGCTAATGTGAGCTACCTCGGAGCTCGTTTCCGCTTGGCGAGCTTTCACCAAGCCGAGCCTAAGGCTAGTTTAGTAATGAACCAAGCCAAAAATTCATGAGTTTGGGCTCGGCTCATGTACAACTCTAGAAGCGCTCTAAGCAATGTATGTCGAACTAAAACCGAGCAAGAAACTATCACTGAACAATATTGAGAAAATATGTTTATTTTGATTCGTTTTCGATGCATTTCAGGGATGAACCATTTCTCCAATTTGAAGAGTCTCAAGGGTGGTAATTTGTGACCCCTTATATTTGGACCCTCACCAGGTTCAAACTCATGATCTCCATTAAGGAGGTATGGGTCGATAACCACTAGGCCAAGTTACTTGATTCACCTTCTCGATAATGTAGGATTTCCTCACTTGCATGATGTCGATTGATTTAAGAAAAAAATGCAGTTGAGTCTATTCACTTAAAACGGAAGTATACCAAAGGTTGTGCAAAATCTAATTTCCAGATTTCTGAGGTGCAAAATATAACTCCGAGTTCAATTAACACATCTCAAAACCCCGCTCCCAGACTAATGTATTATATTATATCCAGTCTAATATTTTACATTAGACGTTTGTCTTGGACTTGCGCCGCTCATGTACCCGAAAGGCTTAAGTATACATGAGTATTTAATTTATTCAATGCGTAAGTGACCAACTATAAAGTGGTAAACTTCTATGTTGTTCTCTGTTAAGATGTACATCCCACGTCAGAATTCGATGTATTCCTCTTGGGCTATTCCTTCTATTGTCAATTAATTTTAAAGTGAAACCACATAGTCTCTTAACATCCTCTTATTTGATATTTTCCTATGTGATATTTTAATTTTACATTTACTTTAATTCTAACATATACTAGTATAAAAAAGGTCTTTCGACTAAACACTTGACTAATCCGAAGGAGTATTATAATTAAGCAGTCAATATATAGGATTTCATGCTTCACTTATTTGGTTTAAATACGTAAAATTAGAAGCATATCAAAAGGCGAATATATATCTATATAGCTTCACATAATTTGTAATTTGCAATTTATAATTCGTAAGGTTATTAGAAATTAATTTATATTTTTAAAAAAGTTTCTAACCAACAAGCTAAGAAACTTAATACGACTAACTTAATCTTTTTAATTACCACAGTCCAGTTAATTTCACATGTACTCTCACGACATATTTTACAAAATACACCTAATTATTTTACCACAAAGTTTTAATGAATAATGATGGCTCTATATAATATATATATGCACATATATATAATGTGGCTCATGCCAAGTAGTAATAGACTTTCATTAGGAGTGAAAACAGAGTGGTCCGATGTTGTAGTAACTCTTTCTCAACCCTCCCCACCACATTTTATATATTTCTTCATCTAGTTTTAATTTCAATTTAAATAATTTATCTTCCCCACCCAAAATTAAAAAACCCAATAATCCCGATACAACTTTTCTGGGTTCTAGTTGTTTGAGAGCCAAAAAACAGAGGAAATTGTGAGTTCATAACTTGTTGAAGTTGTTTGTTTCAGTTTTGTTGGATTGTTTTTGAATTGATAACATATTCATGCACACACACACATACATATATAATAATGACGCTTTATTTTGTGAATTTATTTTTTTGTTTTCTTATGTTACTGAAGATGAAGAGCATGTGGTGGAAGAGACAATGGTGTTCAATTGGAGTGTGTCTTTTGGTTTTATCTCAGCTCTTCTTGCTTATTGAGCCTGCAGCAAATATCCAGTTAAGTTCTTATATCCTACTCCCTCCGTTTCTTTTTATTTGATTGTTTGAGCATTTTTTCTATGTTTCTTTTTATTTGATTGTTTACAATTTCAATGCACTTTTTACAATCCCAATGCACCTTTTTACAATTTCAATGCACCTTTTTACAATTCCAATACACATTTTTACAATCCCAATGTAATTTTTCACAATCTCTTAATAAAGTACTTTTTTCTCAAACAATCAAATAAAAAGAAACGGAGGGAGTATATTTTTATTCTCGCGTTAATTTGGAAACATCCTCTATGTTATCACTAATGTATATTGAATCAAAATTTCGTTATCGTGCTTAGGCGAGAGTCTTTCAAAAGTATTAGAGTATACAGCTGTTGCTATAATGTTTTGTTCATTGATATTAAATGAATTGAAGTGTCGAGTGATCACATATGTTACAAAATTTCTGCTCTAAAAATAATTTGAAAATATGAAGGAGTTTAAGTCCTATTGGAATTTGGTTATATTTATTTAGTTGTCATGATTATAGTTAGCTAAGAGCCTAAGAGTTACTTATTCAATGGAGATCGATTTATCTGTCTAGACAAAAAATAGATAATGATAATATTAACATGCCCAATGTATCTTATTTGGGGCTGCATTAAAAATATACTTTTTCAACTTTTTATATAAAATGTGGAAGGGGATATTGATTTGTATACAAAAAAAAATTGTGAAGAATAATACGTTCGGAAAAGAAATATTTTATTGAAAAATAAAAATTATATCTACAAATTAGTTTTCGTTCTCTTTCTTAAATTTTAAGACAAGTAGGACCTTTTATCCTAATAAAAGACATGTTTTAGAATTTAAGAGATGTTTTATTGCTCTTCAATTTAACACAATAAATAAAACACCATTGTGTATGTGTGTCTTTTTTTTCTTTTTTGTAAATTAGCGATAAGGTGATTATCGAACCCAAGACCTTTTGATCACTAACAGGAGTCATCACCATAGACAGACAAAGAGATTGCTCTTCAAATTAAGACAATTAAATAACATTAATCGAAAAGCAAGCTTAATCCTTAGTCTTCATTTTTTTAATCAATTAGCGATGAAGTAAATTTCAAAGTTAAAACATTCTATTTACTAGCGAGAGTATTTTCGAGTAAGCTATTTATTTTCTTCATTTTTTTTGTATGTTAGCGATGTAATTCGTTTTCTTCATTTTAAACACTATTGGATGGGTTTGAACTCTTGAAAGTAGGACATTCACTAAGTCACGTTCCTACAGGGTACATTATTCCATTCTCGTGAACATGCCATGCTCAAAAAGCAAAATTAATCCTCTGTCTTCATTTTCTTCTTTACACCAACATATTACATCTGTCCCTTACGGTACCTAGGATATTTTGTTTGCTCCTACTCATATATATTTCATTTAGCTTTCACTTCTACACTTTTTTAAGTCTTCCTGTTTCAAAAAAGAATATAGAAATATCTATAAAAACATAAACATCTACTACTACTATTATTAAGTTTTGAGAGCACAAAAAGTAAAATTTATTTAAAAAAAAAACTGGGGACGAATACAACATGAGAATTAGACCTTTTCAATGCTTCGTGCACCCGTGAAGAGATACAACGTCGTTTTGTTTGATCATCTTTTGGACAACATAAGAATTTCTGTTGTATGATGCTTCCATGTGTGGCTTCAACAATCACATCCACATAAATAAATTTAGATAAGTAGGAGTAAAATGTGTGGAGCACCTATATATTTTTAACGAAAATGGTTTCGGTACATTTGACAAAGTTGTAGCCAGTACATTTCAATCGTAAGTAATTAAGATAATTGAATGATCCAGCAGTTGAGTTATTATTCTTGATCATTCGAGACACGTTGAGTTATTTTTCGTATACTTTAAAACATATAGGGAATATGTGAGGGATGTTGGGATGATGATTTTATTTGTTTTTAATTTATTGCAGGAAAAATCGGAAGCTTAAGAATGAAGACGACACGTCCCCTTCGGTCCAACTACATGTTGTCAATCATGACCATGTAACTCTTCGATCCCAACTTTTTTCTTTTGTTTGGCATTTCATTTTATTTAATTTGAAAATACTTAGTACTATTATTCTAATAATTGTTATAATATCAAATAATAAAAAGTTGTTTTCGTATTAGTCTTAATTGCAGGAGTGATGCATACACAATGATAAGAATTTAGTTGTTTGGTTAATGTGTTTGACTAAAAAGATGTTAGGAGACATCGAAAATAATTACTCCCTCCGTCCCTAAAAGATTGTCACATTTTGACTTTTGTTAGTCAAACATTACAAAATTTGATCATGAATTCCCATTAAACGATAAGAAATAATATAGTCTTGTGGGACCTTGTTAGATTCGTCTTAATATATATTTTTCAAATATTAACTTTTTATAATTTTTTCACATGTAGAATAATAGATATTTATGTTTTAAATCGTGCTTTGTTGACCACCAAAAGTCAAAATGTGACAATCTTTTAGGGACGGAGGTAGTAATTGTTAAATTTTTGGCAGATAATGGTAGATAATGGGATATTCAGGGTTACTTTCTCTACCCCCGAAGGAATGGTTACGGCGGTTCAGTACAATGGAATTGATAATTTACTCGAAACCGAAAATAAAGAGGACAATAAAGGGTATGTTTTTCTTTGCCATGTATATTTTCAACAAGCTTTCAACACAAAAATTCTTCAAATTTTATTCTTAACCTGGGACGTGCGTTCGGTGTGCAACTGAAATACATGTTCTATGTATAATTGAAATACATGTAATATGTGTTCGTTATGTATGACGAACACATGTGTCGTGCGTTCAGTTAATTAAACCGGTCATGGAGCTCGCGCGTGTTAAGAATAAAATGAGATGAAATTATTGGGTTGAAAGTATGTTTTGCCTTTTTTTTGGGAGATATGAATAATTCTTGCCTCTTTATTTGGATGTGAATTCTCTCTTTTACCCTTTCAGTTATTGGGACATTGTGTGGACAAAGCCACCGGAACAACCAGAGGACATATTTGACAAGTCAGTAACTACTTTCTTCCTTTCCACAAACAGCCAAACTAGGTTTTCCATATTTATTAGTGAATCATACATCATCAACTTCATTTTCATTGGCTTTTTTACTTGGCTAATTAGTTGATTGCACCTCAAAATATTGATTAATTTTGCTCTTTTCTCAACTTTCATTAAATTAACTATTTTGCCCCTAGCATTACACTTAAAAGTTAAAAATAGGAGACACAATTTACAATAATCAAACTAAAATCCTACCTCCTATTTCCTCTCTAGTGTTACACTTTTATCTTTATAGATGTTTTTTGTCATCTTGAAGCGTAAATTAACTTAAATTAATGAAGGACGAAAGAAAAAAGTTACATATATTTGATAAAGTACTTTTACCCCGAACAATCACTTATATGGTTACGATCGTGAAACTATAGTTAAAAACGCAAACATAATACGTCATTTTTTTGCAAAAATGATACGTCCTTATTAATTGATCACAACTAAATACTGTAACAAATCTCTCTCAGGCTTGAAGGAACTAGTTTCAAGATTATAACACACGATGAAAACAAAGCAGAGCTTTCATTCATCAGAACATTTGATCCTACCAATACCGAATCTACCCTCCCTTTAAACATTGATAAAAGGTGAGTGTAACTCCTGAACAACCTTTTACACATTATCAATTCATCATGTGCAGTTTGATTAACATAGCTAGAAAATTGAACAACTTGTGCAGATATATCATTTTGCGTGGCAGCAGTGGGTTCTACTCGTACACCATCTGCGAACGCTTGGAAGGATGGCCTGCTGTAAATGCCTACCAAGGCAGGATTGTATTCAAGCTTGCACCAAACTTGTAAGATATAATAAACCTGAAGTAGACGGGGTAAACGGCCCTAGTCAATAGTTCGAGGGGTGTGTACAATTAAGCCTAATGAAACCACTCGTTCTGGTTCATTTTCAGGTTCCAGTATATGGCCATTTCTGACGAGAAACAAAGAATGATGCCAACAGCTGAAGATCGTCTAAATGGGAAGGTTCTCGACTACAAGGAAGCTGTTCTCCTAGAAAATCCCTCTAATTCAGACCTTGCTGGAGAGGTAAGATCATGTTTAACACTCTTACATTCTGTAGATGTGTGCATATATTGCATATACTCTAGATTTTTCTTTCTTGGAGTTGTTTGTGATAGATAATTTGTGATTTGTCAAGTAGGTGGATGACAAATATCAATATAGTAGCGATAATAAAGATAATCGCGTCCATGGATGGATCTCCCCATCAACAACTACGGGGTTTTGGATGATCACACCGAGTAATGAGTTTAAAACAGGAGGACCTGTCAAGCAAGATCTCACGTCTCATACAGGACCTATAGTACTTTCGGTAAATCCCACAATGATTTTCTTATGTCTATCTTCATTGATCAGACATACTGAGTTGAATGATCATTTGTTTACTCGTACGTCTAGATGTTCTTTAGCACGCACTATGCGGGGGAGTCCATGGGAATCAAATTTGAGGACGGAGAGCCATGGAAAAAAGTATTTGGACCTGTGTTTGTGTACCTAAATTCTGCACCATCTGATGATCCAGATTCACTTTGGGCAGATGCCAAGGAACAAGTAAGATGAATTACTTCATACTAGTATTTAACCAACTGAATAAGTAACAAGACAATAAGATTAAGACTAATCCTTATTCTCACTTGCTTATATGTTATTCAAGATGTTGATCGAAACAGAGAATTGGCCATATGAGTTCCCCGAATCTGAAGACTATCATAAAAATAGTGAGCGTGGACGAGTTAGTGGGCGTTTACTCATCAGGGATAGGTACATTGTTCGGCTCTAGTTTTATGCTTGCATATGTTGTGTATATACTTTGAAATTACTAGGATTAGCAAATAATGCTACAAACTATTAATTGTGGCAGCTTCATTAGTGATAGACTTATCACTGCAAATGCTGCATTTGTCGGGTTAGCTCCACCAGGAGAGGTTGGATCATGGCAAACAGAAAACAAGGTACGAACTTACTACAGCTCCATTACTGGAGGTTTGGAAAGGAAAAATCATCTTTATTTTGTTTTGGTACAGGGTTATCAGTTTTGGACTCAGGCAGATTCTGAAGGGTACTTTCTGATTCCAAAGGTTCGTCCCGGAAACTACAATCTGTATGCTTGGGTCCCTGGTTTTATAGGTGACTACATGTATGATGCCAATGTCAGCATCGCACCAGGTTCGTTCAATAATTACCAGACTCTCGTCACCCTCTTCCATGGTATTTTCGAAATCATCATAACCTTTTCTGATAATGAACTTCTCTTTAGGAAGCAACATCAAAGTTGGAAATCTTATATTTGAACCTCCATCAAGTGGTCCAACGTTATGGGAAATCGGTGTCCCAGACAGAACAGCGGCGGAGTTTTTTGTCCCACCCCCAATTGCTACCCTTATGAACAAGTTATACGCCGAAAACCCAGAAAAGTAAGGTCTCCCAAACAAACATGCTATGCTACTACCAATAACCAGTCCTACCTAACTTGCATTTTCTGTGACTTCAGGTTTCGGCAGTATGGATTATGGGAAAGGTACACAGAGTTTTATCCTAATCAAGACTTGATTTTCACCGTTGGTGAAGACAATTACGAATCAGATTGGTTCTTTGCTCACGTGAATAGGTAAACATTAGGCACCATCACCATTTCTTCGCCTTTCAATCAACGATTTTCATTTTCATTAATTCCAGCACCTCATTACAGGGACATAGGAAACAAAACTTACGTGCCAACCACTTGGCAAATTATATTCAATCTAGATAGCGTAGACTCAACAAGGGATTACACACTACAACTAGCACTGGCGTCAGCCAATGAAGCCGAATTACAGGTACGCAAAATTTCTACCTAGTAAGCCAATGTTTCGATAAGCCTAACCACTAAGATAATGACATGGTTTAATAATCCTATCATGCAATGGTATTGAAGGTACGAATCAACGATGAGAATGCACAACCTCCACATTTCACAACAGGACTAATTGGTCACGACAACGCGATTGCTCGACATGGAATTCATGGTCTTTACTGGTTATATAGTATAAGTATATCACCCTCTCAACTATCAGAGGGAAGCAATATAATCTTTCTAAGACAGGCTAGAGGCTTGAGCCCTTGGAAAGGAGTCATGTACGACTACATTCGTCTTGAAGGTCCATCGAGTGTAGTTTAGCAAGCGTGACACTAATATTAGTAACAAACTAAGAGCATTTACAACAGATTACCTAAATTTTTTCCCTAAAATCAACTCTTTATATCAGTTTATCAAATTTATGAGCTACCTTTAGATTTTACACAAACTCAAATCAACCTTTTTCATATTTTTAACTCCAAACCAAAGACAAACTCAAATTAATTTAATATTGAGGATAAATTCAAATTATTTTAATACGAAGATGCAAATAATAAAATTTGAAATAAATTAATAATTAGTATTTTAATTGAAAAGAAGAAGATGCAAATAATAAAATTTGAAACAAATTTATACTTTTATGTTCCAATATAACTTTATAGCTCCAATATGAAATAAATTATAATTAGTCTAACTTTATTTGATAAAAAGAAAAAGAAAATAATAAAAAATAAAATGAAAATACAAAAATTGATGCAATAAAAGAGAACAGGGAAGTTGGAGGGAGTCCTCATCTTTAAGATTTATTATAGAGATCTCTAAATTTTTTTCGTAGGCCAACCTACAATAAGGAAGGTGAAACTGTTCAAATTTTCATTCTTTTCACTCATCTTTATATTTGCACTAAGGATCATTTTAGGTAGTCTGTTGTGACTTGTGAATGCTCTAACAACCATTATAGGAATATCAAAACTTTACTCAAAATTGCATTATTGTCGTAGATGATGGTAACATAAGGTAATAATGGCTCAACATTTCTTTTTCGAACAAAGTTTCTAAATGATAAAATTATGAAATGTTTTAAAAATATTTAACAAAACATTATAAAAAATTAAAAATCAAGATAAGTTATATATGTTAAAAGAAATTTGAATAAACATAAATATTATAAAAATATCTATAAATATGAACTAAACTAAAATAAAATAATATTTTAAAATCAATGCAATATAAAAGCTGGAAATAAGATTTTAACAAAAGAGTTAAACTTTTATATGAAATATTTATATCATTTAATATTATTTGTAAAATATCTCAAAGGTAGATCTAAGAAACGAACACACAATTGTAATTATCTAACACATTGAAAGTGAGATCTATGTGTTATATTTATCTATAGTTCAAAAAAAGTAATAACTTATATTAAATCACTATATAAAATTATATATATTTTTATTTAAATATATATTTTTGAGAAATTAATGAATTTTATTTAGTTACATTGTTTCTATGAAAATTTAAAACATTAAACGTAGTTCTATGAAATAAAGTTGATTTTGAAATTATGTTAACATTTAGTTTCTACAATTTTAAAAGATAAAAACTTTTTGAATGTTTTGTAAGAAGTATTTGGAAATTTTAATCTATGATGGTAATTTTATTGTAGATTTTTTCTAATTTTTACTAAGATTAGATATGTAAAAACATTCAATTGGTGGTTTTAACTAAAATAATTTATAATACGTTATTTATCGAATAATTTACATATATAAAGATTAGCATATTATTTGTTTACCTTAACCTTGATAATGAGGATGTCAACATTTGTACATATTTCTTCCTTCATATTTTAGTAAATAAGATACAAGTATTTTTTTCTTCTTCGTGTTTTACTTTTGACGCTATTATATTACATTGTTATTGAATTTTTAAACAACAAACTAGTAGTATTAGTTTTTTGATTTCTTCAATTGTTTTCATAACATTTCAACAAATTAAATAATTGAGCTAACTAATTAATTATTGAACAATACACTTAGCTTCATATTGAGGCACCCATAAAAAATCTAATAAACTAATGACAACCTCATCTATGAAGTAGTTTGGTGGGAGAAAATAGATTGGAAATAAATTGAAAGAAATAGTAAAGAAGAACGGTGGCGGGAGGGCACATAGAGTTTTAAATCAAAAGGTAGGGGTTGTGAAATGGAGATGAACAGTGGAGATGGGGAATAGGGGTGCAGAAAACGGCGGGGATGGGGTGTCATCCTATCTTTGAGTTGATTCTATATATATGGTACGACACTTGATACAGATGGGAATGCAAGGTACAAGAGAGATAGCTCATTTTACAACATGTTGATGCAGTCTTGTGTCTAATGTCCACGTATGTGCTTCACGCGTTTTTGGATTTTATATTACTATAAACATGGATATGATAATGCGAATTTATCATTTTGTAATTTTACCATTATGTTATATTTAACACGTAACAAATTATATTGTAAAAAAGTATCAAAGTTTCGTATATTTTCTAATGTTGGACATTTGTGAATGAGTCATGATTTTTGTACCGGCGAATAAGTTGATATCAAACAAAAAAGAAAAAATATAAAAATTTAGGAGGGAGTGAATAACACAATTTTTTAAAGGTTGAATTTCATCTATGTGTATTTTTTTGGCATATAAATTTTTGAAAATCGTGACACCTGAAGTCACCAACCTATTTAATTAACTTGACCATAAAATGACAAAATAATAAAATCAATGAAGTTACTTTATCCAATATCTTCCACTAAACTCTAACTTATTCAATTAACTTAACTATAGAATGAGAAAATAACAAAATCAATTAAGTTATTATGTCAAAAATAATTTGTACATTACACCAAAATGACAACATAAATCATTCTAAGAACCACAGGCTCGTTGATTTTGCTTCCAAAACTGTAAAAAATTGCTTTCAAACACTACTCATTGGTAATAAAGTCACGAACTCACGGAGTCACGGTAGAGTGAAACTAAATCACAAATAAGTTCATTTTTTTGAGCCACTTCTGATTGTGCTTGGGGCGGATACAAATATTTGAAATAATATATCCCAAGTGCAAATACTTTATACTCTCTTCGTCCTTAAATGATTGTCACATTTTGACTTTTCATGGTCAACAAAACACATTTTGACCAATGACGAATCTAACAAGATTATAGTATTATTTTTTATCGTTTAGTGATAATTGAAGGTCAAATTTTATAAAGTTTGACCAACAAAAATCAAAATGTGACAATCATTTAGGGACGGAGGGAGTATAAAATATGTACTTCCTCCGTCCCTAAATGATTAGTATATTTTGACTTTACATGGTCAAACTTTGAAAACTTTGATCAATAATTCTCATTAACCAATAAGAAATAATATAGTCATATACTCCCTTCGTCCCTAAAAGATTGTCACATTTTGGCTTTTGTTGGTCAAACTTTACAAAATTTGATCATGAATTCCCATTAAACGATAAAAAATAACATAATCTTGTGGGACCTTGTTAGATTCGTCTAAATATATATTTTTGAAATATAAACTTTTTATAATTTTTTCGCATATAAAATAGTATATTTACGTTTTAAATTATGTTTTGTTGACCAAGAAAAGTCAAAATGTGATAATCTTTTAGGGACGGAGGGAGTAATATTTTTGATATCTAGAAAATTAAAACATGAAAAAAGCTCGAGTAATAGGGGGAAATATATTTCGACATTCCAATTCATGACATCAACGAATGAAACGTGTATTTAGTTTTTGTTTTTTGGAAAAGTAATACTGAACGCATGACAAATGGATTATGTATCATAAACGTACGCATGATAGCAAGCCACTTCATTGATGTTCGAACTTTGAAGAGATATTTTGGGACACCGAAACAAATAGTGGGAAAGGGGGGATGAATCATAACTGGTGAGATTGAGATGGAGATGGAGACGGGGAGAGTACTGTAGATGATATTTGTGGGATTATTATTTAGTGGCTATGACTCCTATGAGGTATGTACTATTTAGGTATCTTTCTATCTCCATTATTATTGTATGTTATGGTAGGGCTACATATGTACCAATAATTTACCATTATTAAAACTTAGAGGCCGGTTCATAGTCAATTTTAATTGGGAAAATATATCATTAGATCATTTTTAGGAGTTTCGTTTCTAATATTGCATAATATGTTTATAAATAATTCATCGTCATATTTTTTGAGTGAAAATTAAAAACGGTTGAAGTTGAATCTAAAATTTGAGAGTATGTAAAAGCAAAAGCCCAGTATTTTATGAAATAGTAAATTAATTTATGCAGCAACTAGCAGCATATGCATGGGATTCATGGAGAGTAATGGCCGAAATAATCCTAGATATAGTAGGTCGAAATTTCTATTTGACCTTGAAAGTCTAAAAGTTGTAAATCAAAATCACAATACTGAACAAAAATTGCAACTAAAAAATCTATGGATGTGTTAAAATTGAACGGAAATTTTATTCTCGAAAGTGAAAGTCAATTACACAATCGCCGTTAAGTTTAACATCTCAGTTAATCTTTAGAATAAATCGCACCTTTTGTCTAATTTCAAAAATTAATTGACAAGTAGTATTAAACTTTTGAACACCAAATGATAAGGTTATTCCTTTCTCGGACCATATCAACAACTTCCTCTATTCATTTGACATTACTTCTACGAGGCAATGCACTAGCACAATATATCAATATTCATTTAGCATGATAATGCACTAGGAATTAATTAGTTGCTCCTAAGAATATAGTCTAGTGGTAAGTGACAAGGTGATTGTGATGGATATACTCTTATTAGAATCTATATGAAGGGCATACTTTATTGAAATATTACAAGAGTTACTTTTAAGTTTTTGCTCGGTCGATATTCTCCAATGTAAAAATATTATTAATATACATTCCTCAATTTATAACCCATCTCGCCCTTACCCATCCAACTAAGGAGCCAACGCCTTTAACATAACTAGCGAAGATTAAACTTAATTACAAAAAGAACAATTAAGAAAAAATTGAGCAAGTCCATTATTGATGGTTCAAAATATAATATAGTATATAATTAACGTGCATGTTCAAATTACCTTATGAACACATAATTATGTAAACTGAAACGATAAAAAAAGATCAATTTTGTGTAGGTTGAGCCATTGTTTTAATAAAATATGAAACTGTCTTGAATGGCCTCACTAAAATTCTACTAGAATATTACTCCCTCCGATCTTTTTTACTTGTCTTTTTAGACATTTACACATAAATTAAGAAAAAATAAAAAATAGTCAAAAAGTATATTGAAAATGTAAAATAACAATTAATTGAAACGATATGATTGGTTGATTGATAAATTCATAGTAAAAAGTAATCAAAAAGTATATTGAAAATATAAATTTGTAATTAATTATGCTAGAAAGACAAGTATTTAGAAATAAAAATTTGAGGCTAGAAAGACAAGTAAAAGAGAACGGAGATAGTAATATTGATTTCAAATCGTCCTTCTCACTTTGGGTGAAGATTTTTGAGAGTTCATTTAGTGACATCTTCATTAATTACTCTCATCTACAGTATTTATACATATTAGTCTACTGTCTAGCAATCATAAATTCATTTTAATGATATTGAATAATAATAGGAAGTGATTTCTTATACTATTAACAAACAATAAAATAGTTACCTATTGATAACTCTTCTATTAAATAAA
This sequence comes from Echium plantagineum, assembly GCA_003412495.2. NCBI lineage: Eukaryota > Viridiplantae > Streptophyta > Magnoliopsida > Boraginales > Boraginaceae > Echium > Echium plantagineum. Next base: position 232,822 of record QFAX02000241.1, on the reverse strand, counting down.
TCATAAGACCTTTTCAAATCTACAAAGAATTAGTCGTTCTTATAAGTTCAAAAAATTTAGCATTTGTTCATAATAAATTTAAAGAATATAATATTTCTAATAAGAAAAAGGAATATACTATTTCGAAACTTCCAAAGGAATCTTTTAGCAATCAGGTATTTTATGTACCAATATTATAAAATATACTCCTATATGTGCCGACAATCCCTCTATATAATAATAGGGGGAATATATTGCGTTTGTCAATATGCCATCTGGTCAGCTATTATATTATATTTTTAACGCGACATTTACAAATCATTGTTCAATTATGTACTGACTCAAGACTCATATGATAATTTACAAACATCATTTAAAACATAAAAATAAAGTTTCATATGACAAACATGAGAAAATTTTTAATAAAAAGAACAAAACTCATAAATTATAATTTTTCTATTCGGCCAACTTGATCATTCTTATCGATTTCATCTATTCTATCTTGTAACTGTAGCCAGTGTGATATGACCACATCACTCAGAGAGTCTCCGTCCTTAAATTTATCTATAAATTGATGCCTGCTGTATTCATACTTCCACTTGATTGTTTTCTTTCAGCTCTGAAATTTGAGCACCATTTTTTATAGTCTAATATGGCAAAAACACCAGAAACCGAGCACCCTCTGAAAGCTTTTGGCTATGCTGCAAGAGACACTTCAGGATCTCTCTCCCCTTTCAACTTCTCTAGAAGGTTTATACATTTCTCATCATAGTTGCCTCTTTTTGTACTATGTAAAATGTTCTCCTAAACTAATCCTTATTGTTCAACAAGATTGTCTAGTTTCGAGTTTTGATGGTTGGTTTTTATACTAGAATAGTTTCTATATATGTTGTAGTACTATCATATTCAGTGTTTGTTACTATGTTGAACATCATACTTTCGATTCAATTATAACTTTGCATATCAATCTAGACGTCGAAGTTTGTTAATTTTGATCGTTAAGTCGAACAATCAAAATCGATTTGAGGTGGTATAAACAAAGATGATCTGCAGGGCTACTGGAGAGAAAGATGTGCAGTTCAAGGTGATGTATTGTGGAGTCTGCCATTCAGATCTTCATATGTTGAAAAACGAATGGGGCATGACCCAATACCCAATTGTCCCTGGGTAAGAAAACCCAACAATCAAAATCGATTTTTATTTCCAACCCGAATAGTAATTTATCTGAAATCTGAAAGTTTTTGGTTAATATATTGTATTCCAGACATGAATTTGTGGGTGTGGTAACTGAAGTTGGTAGCAAAGTGGACAAAGTCAAGATTGGTGACAAAGTAGGAGTGGGGTGTCTCATTGGATCTTGTAGGGAGTGTGAAGATTGTGTTGTTGATCTTGAAAATTACTGTACAAAACAAATTCAAACTTACAGTACAACTTACTATGATGGAACTGTTACTTATGGAGGATATTCAGATATCATGGTTGTTGACGAACACTTCGCGGTACTATTAGAGATATTATTGTATTATAGATATTATCAGTTAGTTCGAATAGGCGATATTGTTTAGATTGACACGGATATCTCTAATAGGTACGTTGGCCGGACAATCTCCCGATGGAAGCAGCACCTCTGCTTTGTGCTGGAATCACGACTTATAGTCCTTTGAGACACTTTGAACTCGACAAACCAGGGAAGCATGTCGGCGTGGTTGGTCTTGGTGGACTTGGTCATATGGCTGTGAAATTTGCAAAGGCTTTTGGTGCTAAAGTTACTGTGATTAGTACTTCTATTGGTAAGAAAGAGGAAGCTATTACGAGACTTGGGGCTGATGCTTTCTTGGTTAGCAAAGATCCTGAGCAGATGAAGGTAATTTTTGGTTTCAATATATTAATGCTATTAGTTGACTGTTTTAATAAATTATGTACTTTAGCATTAATCATAAGAATGTATAGTAGTTCAATGATTAGAAAGTAGTGTGCATTAAGTTGATTGACTTCTATTATATTCTGTGAATCAAGTATTTTATAATAAAACACTAAAGCTCAAGGGACAGATCAAGAATCTTTAAGATTAATTTATGAATTATTATATTGCTTTCACTACTTCTATAATTTATATGTTATTTAGCCGGCGCCTTTTGGTTTATGAGATGTTAACAAAAGACATGCACTGAAGTTAATTAATTTACTAACTGGAATTATTATAGATATTATTTTGTTGTGATTTGATATTGATTGCGATTTGATGTAATTATAGTAACTACTATTATTAGAGATGTTATTTCATTATATCCATGAAGTAAACACTTGCAATGAAGCAACAAATTATATCTATGTCCTCTCTTGTTACCAACCTCAGACTCTGCATTGTTGTTTGCAACAATACCAACCTTAGCAACTGTTGTTTGCTTTTGGCATCCCATGAGACTTTTGACTTGCACTGGTTTTCAAATGGTCTCGGTCAGATTTAGAATTTGACCACCTATACTCATGTTGATGTGGAAGACGATGCCCCGTCGAAATATGAGGAGCGTGGATTTTGAATCTGAATATGAACCATATGCGAACTTGAAAATAAATCTACTAGTGTAAGGCAAAAGTACAATGTGGCTTCAAAAGCCAAAACAACACTTGCAAATGTTTCGACGTTACGAACAACAATGGAGGGTCTGTGTTGTGTATAAGAGAGCTGAGTAATAGTAATTAATTGGGTCTATGTAATTGTTCAGATCATCCAATGCTCATGCATGACCTTCATCTATATTTGAGTTACAATAATATCTAAATAATTTAGGTAATAGAAATACTACTGAGAACTGTTATTAGCTTTTACAATTAAATATAAAAAAAATACTACTTGTCATGATACTACTTTCACACAAGATGTTATCTTCAATTGTTCGAACCTGTCATGTAAATAGGCTGCTGTGAAAACGCTGGATGGAATCATTGATACCGTGTCTGCAAATCACTCTTTTGTGCCACTATTGATGCTACTGAAGACAAATGGGAAACTTATCACAGTTGGTGCACCGGAAAAGCCTCAAGAATTGCCTGTTTTCCCCTTGCTTATGGGTAAGCTGCATAATATATTTTCTATGTTTTTTTTTCTCTTCAATACAAGAGTGCAAAGAGAAATACAAAATGTGAGAATTTTCTGAAAAACAGGGAGGAAGACGGTTGCTGGGAGCGCTATTGGAGGAATAAAGGAGACTCAAGAAATGGTTGATTTTGCTGCCAAAAACAACATAACCCCAGATGTGGAAGTCATTCCAATGGACTACATCAACACAGCAATCGAACGCCTCCTGAAAGCTGACGTAAAATATCGTTTCGTGTTGGATGTAGCCAACACATTGAAGGCATGAGCCTTTAAGCATCAACGACTTTTACCTCAAAGTGTGTTGAAAATTCAAGTTTGAGTTAATATTTTTATATATTGTGAGACATCAGTTTAATATTCTAGTAAGTATATGATGCCACTGCTTTGAAATTTCCATTTGAATAATACTTACTGCTCATAGTGAGCTTTAAATAAGTATTTTGACACCAGTCTACTTGCTCCACAAATGTTTAAGGATCTAGCTATGTTATTGTTAAGAGTATATGGGGTTCACTCTAAAATCAATTGCCAATAGAGGGAGTAGCCCAAGATCTTATATATTGTTCCGGGGGACATCCACTTCCGATGTGGAATGTGCATCTTAACATTTATGATTCAACGATTGACTTGAAGTGAATTTTATGGAATAGGTTTTTCAATTCTAACATTAAAAAGTACACTGTATATATAAAACTATTCAGGTAAAACTAAGAAATTACAATTACTAAATTGCAGGATGGAGGGGGTTAATGAAGTCAGGTGTTGCAAGGGTTTGTAGGGGTGTGTCTGTAGACGGGGTTTGTGGCGGCAGGGGAGGGTAGGTGGTGTTTAGTAGTGTTACGGGAATATGATGTTAGTTGGTTGTGGTGGTGTTGATGGTGGAATGGTGTTTAGTAGGAGTGGTGGTTGTGGTGATGTTGGTAGAATGGTGTTATTATACCAAATGTAGTTACGTTTTAGTTCAGTCTGCACGAATTCATAACCATAGGTTCGATTTGGTCCAAAATTTATTCAAATTGTAAATCGAGCTAGTTTTTGGTCCAAGGTACCCTAAACAAGCCGGAATTTTAGATAACCTGGGCCGATCCCATCACTGTCCAATAAAAATAACAACCAGCCTTCGGACTCGGAAACTCCACTCTGCATCTGCATATTATCTCAAAGATTATTCTCCAACATTCTTCAATTCGATCTTCATGTACATTTTGTTAAAAGAGAACATCCAATAAACAAACTAACTATTGGAAAATGGCAAACTCTCATAAAGCTCTAGGCTGGGCTGCAACGGACACATCAGGAACACTCTCCCCTTTCGATTTCTCCAGAAGGTCCTTTCGATCCATTGATCTCAATAATTGCAGCATTTATTTTATTCAGCATTCGTTATATATAAATCTCAATAATTATATAAATTCAGTTGAATTAAGAAAGACGATTTTATGACCCCGTGTTTAATAAGACTACGTGCATGCCAATTGACAATGCAACATGTAATTTTTTGATGCATAAATAAAAAATGGAGTATTTGATATTTTAATTTATTTGTTGATAATGTGCATGACGAATTTATTATGTTGTGTTATGGGTGTAGGGCTACGGGTGATAATGATGTGCAATTCAAGGTGATGTATTGTGGGGTATGTCATTCAGATCTTCATATGTTGAAAAATGAATGGAAAATGACCAGATATCCTGTTGTTCCAGGGTACTACTTATTCTACCTTTTCGTTTTATGATCATAGACGGAACCAGGATTTAAAAATTATGGTGATGTCGTTCAAATATTACGAAAAATCTAGAGATCATAATGCCTACTATTAGATCTTTCAAAGAAAAAGTTTATTTGTTCACTTACACTACTATGGTGTTTTAATCCGTCTATATGATTTATGCAGGCACGAAATTGTGGGCATAGTGACTGAGATTGGTAAAAACATTACGAAGGTGAAGGTTGGGGACAAAGTAGGCGTAGGAGTAATCGTTGGGTCGTGTCGCAAATGCGATAATTGTGGCGATGATCTTGAAAATTACTGCTCGAATAACATTCAAACATATAGCAGCATTGACGTTGATGGAAGTGTCACATATGGAGGCTATTCTGACCTCATGGTCACAAATGAACACTTTGTGGTACGTTGGCCAGACAATATGCCTATGGAATATGCACCTCTGCTTTGTGCTGGAATCACAACCTACAGTCCCCTCAGACATTTTGGGCTCGATAAACCAGGGCACCGCGTTGGGGTTGTTGGTCTTGGTGGTCTAGGCCACATGGCTGTCAAATTTGCCAAGGCGTTTGGGGCAAAAGTTACTGTTATTAGCACAAGTATCGCTAAGAAAGAGGAAGCGATTGGTAACCTTGGAGCTGATGAGTTTGTAATTAGTAAAGATCCAGAACAGATGCGGGTAAATAGTACTATTAATATGTACTGTTTTATTGATTGATGTCATTTGATAGCATAAGAGGGCGGGTATGGTTCCCCTGTTTCTTGGATGGTTTAGTGTTTTATGGCGATAGGAATTGCGATTCATTTCTTTGATGCATGACATGTACAGGCAATCGCGGGCACATTGGATGGTATCATCGATACAGTCTCCGCAAAGCACCCTCTTGCTCCATTGCTAATGTTGCTCAAGACAGATGGAAAGCTTGTTATGGTTGGTTTACCAGAAAATCCTCTGGAGTTCCCGGCTTTCGCCTTGCTCTCTGGTTAGAATCCTGTATTTTAATTTTCTCATACTATAAGAGTCAATTGCATTCTTGAAATTTCGAAAGTAGTTTGTTATCATTACTTTATATTTTATAAAGTGTAAAACCGTCATACTAACGAGTTAACGCTATATTTATGAACAACAGGAAGGAGGACGATTGCAGGTAGCGCATTTGGAGGGATGAAGGAGACACAAGAGATGGTTGATTTTGCAGCAAAACATAACATATTCCCAGAAATTGAGATAATCCCAGTGGACTATGTTAACAAAGCAATGGATCGTCTCGTGAAAGCTGATGTCAAGTATCGTTTTGTGTTGGATGTAGGAAACACAATCAAAGCATCATAAGCATCTCATCTTTTACTATGGTGATAGTTTTCATATGAGATCTTGCTCAATAAATCACACCAAAACCTAGTTGCTTCATAAAGAATTTTCTCGTTATAGAACATTCATATTTGTATTTGTGATTCTCGTTTAATACAAGTTTGAAAAATGAATAAATAAATAATTTTAGTGGGGTTATTTTGAATAATGTTAGTAAATAAAGTAGACGGTTTGATGTAATGGTTAGACATTATCTTATGAAAAGTTAAGGTAAAATGTAAATTTTAGCAGTTGCCAGTATTTTCTAAACCTTGTATCACTATATATTTTTGAAAAATGTTTTTTAAAGGTGATTTAAGGTCACATTATATTAAAATACTGAGACTTTTTATATTTTGCTAATTGATTCAATCAACTTATAGTTAGAGAATGTCCAACTATTATTAACTACATTTTTTGTTTTTTCTCATCCAAAGAGATGACTTAACAAACAATTTTTGTAATAATTTAATTATTCTAGAGCATAGATTTGCCAAATCTAAGGAACATTAGATACTTAATATGCATTCTTATAACACATGTTCAAAAAAAGTATTTTTGAAATATCTAAAATTAATATCATTTTAATACAAATTGTTTATGTATTTTGAATTCCTTGACAATTTTTATATTTTACTTAATTATGATGTTATTTTATTTATTATGTAAAAGTAGATAAAAAATAATAATAAATGACATCTTACAAGGAAAAAGTCCGTGAAACGAGTTTGGATGCATTTGTTCAAAGTTGGAAAGCTCTTGAAATTATTATGGTTTTGTAGATTAAATTGGATTGGATTAAGTATGCTATGTGTGGAAAATTATGAATCATTAAGCTTTTCGTTTATTAGTGCTTCATTAATCATAAAAAATGTATATTGTACTCATTTAAATTATATTTTCTTCTTCTTTTGGTACATTCTAGGTAATAACGTACTATTATGTTAAAAAAAGTTCATTGATATCAATCATCTAAGCTTATTTTTTCATTTTAGTTAATTTGTACCAACTTGTTTAATATATTTTGGTATACAAAACTATATCGGTGTGTAATATCATTTTGGTACATTTTTTTTTTTTTTTGTAAATTAGAGATGATGTGAGATTCGAACCCATGACCTTCTGGCCACTAGCGAAAGCCTTTTCCACTAGGCTATTTGAATATCTCTTTGGTACATTTCTTTTGAACATTTTATGTTGTACCAGGAGTATAATTTAATAATGGATACCATCTTTAAATTGAAAATAATTGTATATATTGATTAATAAATATTAATAAACAGTATTATTAATGAACCGTAGCCGTTCTCATTCTTATGCTATGTCAATGCACGCAACATTTGACTGCACTTCTTAGAAGCCGTCCCAATACAAATATTTATCAAGTTCAATCTCTCACATATGTAAAGATTTTTGGTCATGGGATTTATTAGTAGCCTTGTAAAGAAGATGATCAACAAAGTATAAAATGAGAAGCATTTTTGTACTCCCTCCGTCCCTAAAAGATTGTCACATTTTGACTTTTGTGGTCAATTACAACAAAATTTGATCACGAATTCTCACTAAACGAAAAGAAATAATATAGTCTTGTGGGACCTCGTTAGATTCGTCTCAATATATATTTTTTAAATATCAACTTATTTTTTGCATTTAGAATAAGAGATATTTGTATTTTAAATCGTGTTTTATTGACCACCAAAAGTCAAATGTGACAATCATTTAGGGACGGAGGGAGTAATATTTAAATACGGGTTGAATTGGACGGGTTTTTAAAAAATAGATCCAAACCCGACCCAAAAATAATTTAATCGTTATTTCGGGTTATTCGATTTTCGAATTTGGGTTCCAGTGATCACAGTGATTGAAATGTTCCATACATATTCAATGTAGACCAATACACCTTACCTGGGCATATAAGCATTTTGATTCACCTCAGTATCATATGTATAACCATGGCAAGAAGGCAGATGTTAAAACCCATGTTGTTGTGATCGTTGGTGAATACATTGTTGAGATTAATGATCATGGTTCAAAGTTTTTTTTTCAAACATAGTTTAAAATTATAAAATTAAGAAACGTTTCGAAAAATATTATGGAAATATTTAAGAAACGTTGTCTCAAATTAAAAAATTAAAATAAGTTATATATGTATATTGAAGAAATTTAAATAAACATAAATATTATGTATATAAATATGAACTAAAACTAAAAATAAAATAAAATATTTTGAAATCAATGTTATATATGTTAACAAATGATTAAAATTTTATGTAGATTCTTTACATCATTTATATCATTTATAAAATTTCTAAGAGTTAGATCTAAAAAACAAATAGACAATTGTAATTATCTAACAGGTTAAAAGTGTGAGCTATATATTATATATATATATATATATATATGTATATTTCCAAAAGATTATGAATTAGTTATATTAAATCAATATATGAACTCTTTTTCAACAAATTTCTTTAGTTCAGTATATTTATAAGAAAATTAAAGCTGAAATTTAAACTTATTCTAGTAGAAAAATTAATTTCGAAATACAAACATTTTGGTTTCATAATTTCAAAAATGGAAATTTTTCGAATGTTTCGTAGGAAAACGTTTAAATTTTTTAATCTATGCTAATGCTGACAAGTTTGGTCTATAATCGGGCACCTACTAGTTGTCACAGGATAATGTGCGTACCTAACATTTTTGTGAAACTCCTCTATATGAAAGTTTATTTAAGTCTCTGGTTGGTACGGTACATCCACAAGTTGTTCTTGAAGCATATTATGAAAAATTTGAAATCCGTAAAGTGTACCGAATAAGTTAAAGCTATCAGATGATGAGAAAATGAAACGCATAATTGATGTCAGGTTAAAGATCAAACTGAGAGAGCAAGCTGAGTTGTTGGAGTGTCGAGAAAATTATCAAGGAAAACTGCCGAAAAACAAAAAATCTAATCAAATAGTTGAACTTGTTTTTGAGGATTTTGTTATGGAACAATGAGGATTTACTATTGGAAGCTAGTGTAACTATTTGACTTTATTTATACTTTTAACTGAAAGTATATTGAATTATGGTCTTCATTATATTGTAATTACCAAAGATGGTTTATGTATGTCATTAGGCTTTATGGCTGGCACCCTGTAGTAAATTTTATTTACATGTTAATCATATATAGTTACAAGAAAATTTTAATATTAAACAATCTTTATAATATGATTAAAAAAAATTATTTGTCTAAACAATTTGTAATATAATGATAAACATTTTTTTTATTAATATCAAAACTTAATAAGTAAAATTCAAGTTGTAGTATAATGATTTTATTAATACTAATACAAAAACAACACAAATGAAGTCATGTCTCAATTTTTAAGTTGTTTCTTATCTATGCAAGAGTTCTATGGTTCAAATCCCACAAACAACCCTTCTTTAGTGGCCCTGACCGTCCAGCCCGTTTCATTTAACACGTCTAATTACAAGTATGTGTCTAGAGCTAATTTAGTTGTAATAGATACACTTGACTAGCTTCGGGCTTCTATTGATTTAAATTGAGCACTTAGGGGATGTTTGATGAAAATATTCACAAGTTAAATTTAGTGGTTTCGGACTTTTTACTTTATTCAGAAGTCATTAATATTAATTTTTCATATATGTCCTCTTCCAGTCTTCCTCACGTCTCTTTCTTTTCGTCCCCCTCATCTCTCTCAATTCCTTCTCTATAAACCTCGTTTGGAATCCTCTACGTTAAGACGAGATGATGATAGATGCTTGCGTGATACTGTTTGTATGCATGTTACTACCATTATAATTTTCATTTCAATAAAAACTAAAATTGTGAGATTCAATTGAAATATTAAAATTTATTATTAGTAGTTTTTTTGATTTATAATTTTCATTTCACTAAAAACTAAAATTGTGAGAGCCATTAAAATATTAAAATTTATTACTAGTAGTTTTTATTATTGAAGAATAAATTAAACGATCTTGCTTTTAGAAATAAAAAGTCCATATATATATAAAAAAGATTAATTTTGAGGTAATTTTGGCTAAAATTAATACAAAAATTTACTCAATTCTTAAATTTTGGAACCTTTTCTTTCGAAACGGTTTCAGACTTTTAAATTAGAGCATAAAAATTGACCTTTTTTTTGAAATTGCAACATATTTTAATTTGAAGTAATTTAAGAAAAAATAATGTTTCATATTAAATTTAAAATATTTATTTAATCGTATTTATCATTTTGTAATTATTTATAAGTTAATTATAGTATTTTAATATAATGTTTGGAAGCTGAAAGTGAAATATGTGACTAAATTGTTAATTGATTAAGGGTGGGACAAAATTATCAATATAACTCAAATTCTGTCTTTCTCTTTGAATTGTTATCAAAGAGCTAAACAAATTCAGTAGATTCAGTTACAGTTCAGTTTCAACAATTCAGACTTCAAATTTCAATTTTTCAGATTTATCAAAAACATGTCCTTAGATTAGAAATTATTCTAAATTTAAAATTAATATTAGATTCTAATTTAACCACACCGAATAGATAATTCAAGTCAAACACAGCGGACCATTTGTTTTGACTTATTAGGCTCTTTGGGAGCAAGCATACCATTGTGGACGCATTTTATGTTCTATAATATGCATTCGATTATCATACCTATATTATATATTTATACTTGATCAAAGTCGAAACAAGGTATAATTTCAAAACTAGAAATTGGTGTATTCATAAATTTAATAGACTAGTCTCATAAATGATTAAAGATCTTGTTAAAATATTTTGTCCTCACCTACTCGTTTTCTCGAATTTTTTTTAAAATATCATTATCTCATAATTATTGTCTGTTAAACACGCTTAATTTTAAATTTTTTCGGATTGAGCTCGCGAAAAAGCGAATAAAAGAGGATGCATGTGAATTGTGATGGCTTGTTTGTATCTAGAATAAGTTAAAAGAAAAAAAAAGTCAAGCCATCACTTGTGGAACTTATTCCTCACTTGATTAACATAATGATATTGATGACCTTGTAGCCAGCCAAACTCATATTGTTACTCTTTCTTCCACTAAACTATAAATAAATATCACTAATTCATCAACTCATTCACTATAATCTCCAATTTCTTTTCTCTTCTCAATCATTTGGAATCTGCAAAAAATGGGAAATTCAGCAGAACATGTTCATCCAGTTAAGGCCTTTGGCTATGCTGCTAGGGACCCATCTGGTCTTCTTGCTCCTTTTGACTTTTCAAGAAGGTATATTACTATATTCATCATCATATTATGATCAAGATTTTGATGCTTTCTGAATTTTTATGTAGCAAATAACTAAGTTTCTGTTGAAATAATTGATATTGAAATGATGGTTATTTTTTTATAGGGAAACTGGAGAAAAAGATGTGCAGTTTGAGGTGAAGTATTGTGGAATTTGTCACTCTGATCTTCATTTCATCAAGAATGATTGGGGATTTTCTCAGTATCCAGTGGTTCCAGGGTATGTATATTTCATATATATGTTTGGCTAAGTATTTACTCGAGGGCTGAGCCGCTGAGGTGCGTGGGGGCGTTAGGATGATAGTGTTCTATCATCACTTATTTATTTTGTATGTTTTTATTTAGGCAGAGAAATTCTGCTTTTCATATTCTTATTTAGTCAACGTTTTGATTCAAGTCTCAAGAACAGTGAAAACTGTGATACATTTTAGATCTTGGACTTTTCTTATTAGGCAGCTACTTATGAGTCAGAGGTGCATTCATATTCATCTTTGATTCATGTACTGATCACCAACTAGTCTAAGTCCTAAACTTTATTAATTTCTTGGATTATGTTTCTTCAGACTGATTAGTATGCTATCGAGGGTAGGTGGTATTAGATGACTATCTAATCATATGAATAAATTGATAAGTGTAGGCATGAGATTGCTGGTGTTGTGACTGAAGTTGGAAAGAGTGTAACTAAGTTCAAAGTAGGAGACCGTGTTGGCGTTGGGTGCTTGGTTGGATCTTGCCGAACATGTGAAAGCTGCACGGATGATCTTGAGAATCATTGCCAAAAAGTAATTCAAACCTACTCTGGAATTAACGTTGATGGAACACTTACCTATGGAGGCTACTCTGACATCATGGTTTGCGATGAGCATTTTGTTGTCCGAGTTCCTGACAACATGAAACTCGAGGATGCTGCTCCTCTCCTGTGTGCTGGGATCACAATGTATAGTCCCTTGAGGTATTTTGGACTCGGAAAACCTGGAAAACATATTGGTGTTGTTGGTTTAGGAGGATTAGGCCACGTAGGTGTCAAGTTCGCAAAAGCGCTTGGAGCCAAGGTGACGGTAATCAGTACTTCGCCCAAGAAGGAGAAGGAGGCCCTTGAACTTCTTGGCGCTGATGCCTTCTTGATCAGCACTGATCCAAACCAGTTGCAGGTTGAAGTTTGTAATCTTGAAATTCTTGTTCTATTACTATTTGTAAGTTGTGGAAAAATATCGTCGCAAGACCTTGACTAATAATTGAGTGGCTTATGTAAATGTTGCAGGCAGCTATGGGCACACTAGACGGTATTCTTGATACTGTTTCTGCAGCACATCCTATTCTACCATTAGTAGGAATGTTGAAGACCAATGGAAAGTTAATCCAACTTGGGGCACCAGACAAGCCGCTGGAGATACCAGTCTTCCCGTTGCTACTGGGTGAGTGGTGTAACAAACTAGACATGAATTAAAAGGAAGAACGACTACATTACATTGATTTCAAAAGCGTTATTATGATGTGTAATGAGCTAATGATCGAAATTGGAACTGCAGGAAGGAAAATGATAGCAGGAAGTGGCATTGGAGGACTAAAGGAGACACAAGAAATGCTTGATTTTGCTGCGAAACACAACATTACGCCAGACATCGAGGTTATTTCTATGGATTACGTCAACACTGCCATGGAGCGTCTCGCTAAAAATGATGTCAAATATCGATTTGTGATCGATGTTGGCAATACTCTTAAAACTGCATAAGTATTGACACCATGATAAAGTTTCCCTAGTTATATATGCAAGTGTTTCAACTCTTGATAAGAAGATTTAGGAGGCTTTGTATTTGTATCGCTCTTTCACACGATCTAATAAACTTGTTCTTCTTATTATAGCTTAATTTTTTATTGGTCTAGCAATTTAGGATGTAAGGCAGTAAGGGGATATTACTAAATATGCTCAAAGCACTCGAGATCGTTTACGTATTAACTGGTCGGATGTTAGCCAAGGCCAGCCCAAACATTTTTAAGGCATAGTACGAAAATAAAAAAGGGACCTTAATATAATGAAAAAATGGTCCCTCTTTTTATTTAAACAGATAAAATATAAGATCAAAAAGTTAAACAAAAGGAATATTTCCATGCATTATTTGATCCAACTTTGTTACTAATTAGGCTTTATTAATTTGTTGAACTCAATTAGGCTTTTATCTAGCATCTATTAAATGATCAAATTATTCAATATTTTTTGTGACATTGTTGAACTTAATTAGGCTTTTACAAATTCAATTTATTAAAATTTGGATAGGAACCAACATGATTGTTGGACTATTATTATTTTTAGGTTGGCGATAATGCCAGAGCAATTTTTATGTTGCCAGAGCAAAATTACCTTTAATTCCTTTTATGCCCTTTGATTATATGACTTATAATTACAATATTGATTGTTAATGATAGAATACTATGATTGTTATTTGAATAATGAAAACAGAAATAAATTATATAATTAACAATTGAGATTACGTTGAAAATATAGTTTGATAAAAAGGGTATAAAAGGAATTCAACATGATTTTGCTCTGGCAACATGAAAATTGCTCTGGCAATATCACTAGCCTTATTTTTATTTATGATGTTTCTAACTAATACCTAGTAGTTATATTTGTTGTAACTCTTATATTCGTTGTAATCTAACAAAGTACATGTTTTTTTTACAAAAAAAAAGGTCCACCCACCACCCCTTATAATGATAACCGAATCTTACAATGATAATCGAACCGAGGATCTCTAAATCACTGAAAGAACTAATACAATTGTAAAAAAACAAAAGAATCAATACAATTGTACTTATAAGCCCCAAACTAATTAAGGAGTCAATATTAATTGATGACATAAATGTTTTATTTATATGGAGTATTTAGTAGTCATTCAAAAAATCAAGGTAGGTTCAATAGAGATAAAAACAAAATAAATATAGTAAGAACTGAATTGAAAGAATAAGATGGTAACTAATATGAAATTGAGCTACAATAACTAACAAACAGAAAAATAAAAGTATATATTAATTATTTTTAAAAATTTGAGACCCCTTTAAACGGGGCTATTGTGATCGCGTTTTTTTAAAAATGACTATTTTGCACTTAAATATTACACTTTCAATAATGAGGGCAAAATAGTTTTTTCACTTCCAAAACAACTAATAGATGTGTGTATAAGAGTATATATTAATTCTTTTTATATTTTTGTTGGGTATTATTCTTCAAAACAAATTCTCGGAAAATGTTATTCGTCCAAAATTATCGTGTGTATAAAACACTGAGCACATTATCAAATGAAGACATATTTTTGTTCTAAATGCTCATTATTTTCAGTAATTTTACTACTCCCTAATTTTTTTCTTGTCTCTCTCTCTCTCTGATCAAATTCACACTCCTCACCACTCTTTCATCAATCTCCGTCAGCAACCACCGCAACACAGCCGGCAATGTCGGCGGCGAAACCATCACAACCAGCATCTTCAACAACAGTCTGCACTCTCCGAAGCTCAATCCTCACACTCTCAATCTTCACATTAATATCATTCACTTTCTTCTCCCTCAAATCTCTTCAATCACCCACTTCTACTACTATTACTTCCTCTTCACTTCCCAATTTGTTATCTTCTAAGGTACCCTTTTTCAGGAATTCGTTAAGCAATTTGTTGTTTCCAAATTAATGTGGTATTTTTCGCTTCATTAGTTCAAGATTCAATATTTTATTTTATTTGATTTGTTGGTGGGGTTATTGTTAATTTTGCATATTCTTATGCTTCATTCTTATGAACCTTAAATCAAATACATATGCTTTATGCCCAAAATAAAGTGATACTGTATTTGTTTGATTTGGGGGTTGTTTTTAATCTAAATTAGTTCAAGATTCAATATCTGATGTGATATTTTGATGGGAATTATTGTTAATTTGGAAATTCATATGCTTTATAACCAAAATGAAGTGATATTTGTTATTTGGGGTTCTTGTTCTTCATTATTTCAAGATTCGATAGTGGTTGTGATTATTTTTCGTGGGATTATTGTTAATTTTGGAAATTCAAATGCTTTATTACAAGGACACTTATTCAAATTAGGCAGTTTAGTAAACAAATTAGTAAGTTATCTAGATCAGGTCGTGCGTCCCATATACAGTTTATTATATTCTAAGGTGGCCATTTTGAGGAGTTGTTGAGGAGTTCCTGTTACGAAATGGAAGTGGTATTTGTTTGATTTGAGTTGTTTTACTATTAATTCTTCAAGATTTATGGCAGTAGTGTTTGATTTGATTCGTTGTTACGTCAACAAGATCTGCTTGTCCCTTACTAAGCATGCTGATAATTAGAAGTTTTAGTTATATTATTGAGATTATTATATATTATATAATCAGTTTTAATTACTAGCTTATATTTAATTGCTAAATTTGTAGACATTTCACTCTAAAAAGATCTGGGCTTGACCCAATTATACTTGATGTATTGTAGATGTCTCCTAATATATGATTATATTTGGTGCGCTTTCAGCCGATAATGTAGATGATTTTAGAGGAGATTGGCCCAACCAAGCCAAGTTCTATTCGTTTTATGTTGAAAGATGATTTCACTTGATATAACAATATACTTTAGCATTTTCTGGTTCTTTGCGTTGAAAAGTCTAACTTCAATTTAATACTTCTGTTATTAGGTAGTTAAAGACGACGAGGCTGAGAATATTGATAATGAGAAGGTCCTGACAGATGTTTTTCATTCTCCGGAAGTTTTTAGGTTGAATTATGCGGAGATGGAGAGAAAATTTAAGGTATATATATATCCTGATGGGGATCCAAAAACTTATTACCAGACTCCAAGGAAGCTCACAGGGAAGTATGCTAGTGAAGGATATTTCTTTCAGAATATAAGAGAGAGTAAGTTCGTTACAGATGATCCGGAGCAGGCTCACTTGTTCTTCATTCCAATCTCTAGCCATAAGATGAGAGGCAAGGTAAAACCTGAAATCTGGAGAATCGTAAATTTGTTAATAGCAAATGAAAGTTCTATATGATGGATTATAGTTCTTCTCGTGACCTACCTGTGCAGTTTGCTGATCTGTTCTGTACTTAAAGTGTTGATTTACCTTCTTCAACTTGGATTTCATTAGTATCTGTTACAACGTGGTTATTAAGTTTGTCTAAATATGGATTCTGAATTGTTAGTAGACCTTTAAGATTGGGCTTATTACTTGTCGTGCAGGGTATATCATATGATAACATGACTGTAATTGTTAAAAACTATGTGGAAGGCTTAATGGTAAAGTATCCTCATTGGAATAGAACCCTTGGCGCTGATCATTTTTTCGTTACTTGTCATGATGTTGGGGTTAGAGCAACAGAAGGACTTCCATTCCTTATAAAGAATTCAATTCGAGTAGTTTGCTCCCCAAGCTATAATGTTGGATTTATTCCTCATAAGGATGTTGCTCTTCCTCAAGTGCTACAACCGTTCGCTCTACCAGCTGGAGGAAATGACATCGAGAATAGGTACTTCACATTGTAATTCATGGTTTGATCTAAACATGCATTGAGCTATAAGTTTTCTGGCCTTTTGTGATCAAGCTTAGGTACTTAACATATATTTTATGTTTTGTTCTAACAATTAATTGGGGCTACATATGGTTTCTTTTTTCTGATCAAGTTTTTATCTGAGCATTCTTGCTTTTACTATTAACACATTTTGGCTACGAGAGACGAGAGTGAATTGATGAACCCATTCCTTAGATAAGAATAGAGGTAGGTCACATAAGGAAAAGAAGAGATATTTAGAAGAGATTTGGGACTCTTTATTGTTGTAGATTCACATCATCTTAGTATTGCTACCTGAAAAGTTGAAAAGCTTTACCCAAACCATAAAACTGGGTAAAAAATTAATAATTAATTGAATTGCTATATACATTCAATGAGAAATAAGAAGGAAACAAGAACCACTTTTTCATATTTTCTAAATATCATTGCCTTTTCTTTGCCTCCTTTAAATGCAATATGGTACCTATCATTCAGATGTCATTTGTGTTATTACATGATGAAACTTTGCTCTGTATAGCTAGTACTTTGCTCTGTATAGCTAGTTCAGCGTCAATTTCTCTTGTACTGGAGGTAGCTTCATTTAAGTAAATTGCAACGTTACACATTGCTCAGACTGATATTATTATTACACAGGACAAATTTGGGCTTCTGGGCAGGTCATAGGAACTCCAAAATACGAGTTGTTCTGGCACAAGTTTGGGAGAACGATACAGAACTTGATATCTCAAACAATAGAATAAGCAGAGCTACTGGACCACTTCTTTATCAGAAAAGATTTTACACAATGAAATACTGCATTTGTCCTGGCGGTTCTCAAGTCAATAGTGCTCGTATTACAGATTCCATACACTATGGATGTGTTCCTGGTAAGATCTTTGTTCTCAGAAGCCGCTGGAAGCCTTCTAAATGTTTTTGCTTTAGTTATTGGGTACCTGGCTTCCACAATATAAGACTAATCTAATTGCATTGTTCTTGTTAATTTATAGAACTTGCACTTGTAAGAACCACATAGTTATCTAAAAAATTGATGGCCTTATGAGGCTAAAGAATACCTATAATTCCTAGCAGTGCTATCTGATTGGTGTTTCAGCTTATTAGCAGAACCTCAGTGTTTGATATGATGTAGATTTGGTATCAGGCATACCAATGTATATTTGACATAATATGTGCTCAAGTTATTGATGGAACTTGTGTTGCTAGAAATGGACTGTAAGCTGCATTGTTGACTTAACATAGCCTCTACACTCACAAGCATGGCAACAAAAGTTGTAGTTTCCATAAAAATATTTGCTACAAATTTTTCCTCGAAGATTGACTTTATAAATAAGTTTCCTACAGTCAAGATTTCATTCTCATTATTTTCCTTGCGAGTAACAGTGAGGAGGCCTTTGACTGCAATCGCCTTGCTGAGAATAAACAACTGTTACTGGAAACCCCCTTGGGAACAAATTTAATTAATAGTGTAATACAAGAATGGTTGAATCTTGAAATTTAACTTTTTCACAATCTATGCAGCTAATTGTATCATTGTTTGATATATATTTTTTCATCTTTTCCTGAAATTAGCATTCCTTCTTAAGTTTTTCTGCTTTAAGCAGTCATTCAGCTGATGGCTTTTTTAGTAACGTTGTATGTTCTATTCGCAGTGATATTGTCAGACTACTATGATCTTCCGTTTAATGACATACTTGATTGGAAGAAGTTCTCTGTCATTGTCAGAGAAAAGGATGTTTATCAGCTTAAGCAAATATTGAAGAATATATCACAGGAAGAATTTGTCACTCTGCACAACAATTTATTGAAGGTACGATTCTTTGGCTATAATTTCTCTGCCATCCTAGAGTTTCAATTTCGTTAAAAAGTACTTACTCCTTCCATATATACTTGATTTTTTAGCCAAATGAACGCCAATTGAAGATCTTTCATCTTTACCTTCTTTCACTTAGTCAAGTAATCAAACTAATTAATATAAACAAATAAATAAATAATTTGTGTGATTGATATGCTAGATTCTCGTTGAGAGATCATAGGAAAAGGGAAGAAAAGAAGCATTAGAAATGTCGAAAGTTGGAACATCATGTAAAAAGAATCAAAGTCATTGTGCTAAAACATTAACTTCATATAATAGGGTATCTACTGATAATACATGTTTTCTTCGTCTTTATCGTCATCTTCTTCTTTGCAGTAGTCGTGAATTTCAAGCTGCAACTTAGGTTTTTTGGGAAACTACTACTTGTATCCTCTGTTGTTCTATACACACTGAAGTACAAGCAGTCCTTATCAATACATGTTTTATCTGTATTTTTCTCTCGTACATATGATGCCAAGATGTATGTCTGCCAGATGATTATTTTTGCCCCTCAAACGTTTATACCTCCAAAACTTACAAAGAGTAATATTATTTGGCTATGGTTAGATATTTAACTAGGTACTTGCAAGTTAATATGAAATACTAGCTACCTGAATTACCAAACCACTGAATATCTGATCGCAAGCTAAGTTAGATTTTCAAATTAGGGTGTGATTTTCATACAATTTGGTTGGTCTTTCTGTTTCAGATCCAGAAGCACTTCCAGTGGAACTCACCCCCTATCAAACATGATGCTTTTCACATGGTCATGTACGACCTCTGGTTGCGTCACCATGTGATCAAATACTAAACCAAGAGCTAGACGTTGCTTACTTGCCTCAGCCTTACACAGAAATGAGTGCCACTTGGCGATCTTGATATTGTATATTAGTCTGTAGAATGTTCTGTTTAATTCATTCAATCTTTCAATCTCTTTACGAGGTTTTGCCTATTTGTCCACCTATATTAATCGATGTTTTGTACTAAAAAATGATCGTCACATAGTTAACCACTCTGCATAATTCTTGCTCAAACTTCAGGACTGTGAAGTACATGTTTGTGTAACAGAAATCGATGAGATCGTATTATCCATATATTATACAATTATGCATTTGTGCCCGAGCACTAATCGGGGTCGGAGCACTAATCGACGTATGGGATGAAATGTGATGTAGAAATGGAGGAGATCGTTTGCGACAACAATGAACTGCTGCAAAATGTTGGACGAAAGGACACTCAGTTTTTTGGTAACTATCGATTTTTTATTACATATTTTTGGTTGTTGCTTATACTTATCTGTTTATAATGACAGGCGTTATTATTTAAAGCAATGTAATTATCGTAAAAATAGATGTAATCACTCTTGTTTCCTAGTCAGTGGCATCTGTTTCACATTCGGGGTTTGCCGGACAATAGAATCTTTAACCACCAATAAAGTTAGAGAATGAGACGATTTAATTTTGAAGTTTTGGAAGTGGCCAAAATAAATATTGGGGATTTCTTCATTTCAAGTTCTGCGTAGGTGTCAAAAGAAACACTATTACATTTCAGTTTTGTTTTTCTAATTACGAGAATTCATCGTCGCTATTTATTTAGTGTGCACTGAACGTGCCTAGTGCCGAGCAAGATTATTTTTAAATGAAATCAATCATAATTATTAACTATCTTTGTTAAATTTTTTTATTAAATTAGAAAAAAAAAATATGAATCATTATTACAAATTAAATTTGCCATAATTAATGATTGTTTTCACGTCTTATTTAGTTGTATATATTTTCGTCCATATGTACTTATTCATTGATGATAGTCATAAAACTATGTTAACATCGAATGGAATTAATAATAATTGTTTTAAAATTAAACTAATCACAATTAATTATTTTCTGAACGTTTTGGCTATTTGTTAAAATGAAATTAATGTATTATTATAAATATTGGATGGTTATGAAAAATTATGATGAAAGTTTGAGGTTATTGACTCGAGTCGATTACTAATAAGGAATTCCTACATGCCAAGGGGTACGTACAAGTGTTTCGCACAAGGAAATATTGTTTAAAAAAAATAATTGGACCACAAATTGTATACTCTTAAGTCACTGTTATTACTGATAAGTCAATACTAGCTACTATAGGCTTATAGCTAGGATTACATACGGATTGGGATGTTTTTTTTATTTTATTTTATATTAGTAAAAGATTCACATCAAACGTTAACTTATTATGATCTTATATATGAGCATAAGTGTGTACTGTACCAATTTGATCACCCTATAAAATACGTATTTATACATTATTCTATTACTAGTGGTTTGAGCAGAGTCTCGCCTGTGCAGTAATTTTACTTTTCTCGTAATAATTTTTCAATAGTTGAAATTATAATTCATTGTTATAAAAGCAGAAAACAAAAAGATAATTGCATATGATCTAAAATTGTTACTATTATTTTTAAAATATTGAACAATTAATACATAATAAATACTTACTTATAAAAATACTATTAAATATATCTGCATAAATAAATAAAACATATATATAATTAAGATATGTTGGACAATATAAAGAGTTATTTATAAAAACATGACTTAACATATATGTTTATATAAAATGGATGAAATGGTTGTTATTTTCAAATTTAAAAATGAACACATGTCAAAATTTAGTTGTGCCACATGAATAGCCTAGTTAATCTCTTAGGCTTCACCAAATAAACTCTTATCACATTATAGTATAGATTACATACAACAATGAAAGCTGAAATATGCTCGTTGCATATATACTTGTACATGCCTGCGTAAAATACAAGAAACATGAGTATTAATTAAGATATATATAGAGATATCATTATGTATAAATTCAAGGAGGATGAAATAACATTCATGGAGAAATTAAAGTTTATACACTACCAATTCTACCGTTACAAATAAAATTGGACAAGTCTAGAGGGCAACTAACTTCATGAAAATGTGAAGGAAAATAAAGTACATGATGTACTTATAAATACAATTTATTACTCTTGTACAAATTTGCAAGTGCAGGACACTATTTAGCAAATGAAAGTAAAACTTGGATATATATAATTCCAAGGTCCTACTTTTCAAGGCCCCAAATTTTTCCACAAAAATTTTTACCGAACCAGTGAATTCAAGGTTGGAATGAATATCCAACCTTAGATTCACTGGTTCGGCTAAAAATTGAATTGTTGTTTAGAACCGAACCAATGAATTTGAGGTTGAGTATTCCCTTCCAACATTAAATTCACTGGTTCGGTGAAAAAAATATAGGCCTTGGAAAGTAGGGACTTGGAATTGGTTTTTACCGTAAAACTTATAATACAAACAGTACATCATAAAGCCATACCTCCGTCATGGCCGATTCAAATATTTTCTAAGCCTTATACGAAAATTAAAAACAGAACCCTTAATCATATATAATATTCAACATGCGAAAAAATTAAATTATAAAAAGTTAATATTTCAAAAATATATATTGAGACGAATCTAACAAGGTCCCACAAGACTATATTATTTCTTATCGTTTAATATAAATTTATGATCAAACTTTGTAATGTTTGACTAACAAAAGTCAAAATGTGACAATCTTTTAGAGACGGAGGGAGTATATTTTAAATTTTTAGTAATTCATTACTAATAAAACTGTCTTGGTATGTACGTAAGAAAAATAACAAAAAGTCTTAAGTATTGTACAACTTCTTTAAAATAAGACTAAAGTAGTATATCTTTATTATTTAAGGCCCTAAAAACTCATATGGTAATCTATCATTTCTTCTAATTGATAATCTATATATAATAACTGCTTATTAATTAACATTTTAAATCCTACAACTAATAAAAACTATCTTATTGAATCAATCTAATATTTATTCTTAATTAAAATATTTTATTGTCAATGTTCTTTAATCAAAATGGTTTATAATTTGTGAGATTCAATATTGATTATCATACGTTATACATTAATTAATGATCTTTTTATATAATAAAGTAATTCGCATAGGTTAAATTGTGCCCAAATAACTCAATAATTTATGTAAGAAGAAAAATTTACATCGACTAAACTGTGCCTAAACAACTAATACGTTTTTAAAAAATTTGAAATCATCTTAAAATGGCAATCTACTACAATCGCCCTCCGTCCCAATCATGTCCAAGGGCCGCTTTTGACCTCTATTTTACATTTTTAGGTTATTTCATTGATCTAATAACAGAAAATTCATTTATTTAAGAACAGTTAACATAAACTAGTCGCACTAACTAAGTCTAACTTATATTTGTCAAACATTTATGGTGACAACTTATATATGAGATAGAGAAACAATTTCCGCCAATCTTGAAATAAGAATATATACTCCTATAATTTAATGAAAATAAAATAAAAGTCATCTTTGTGCAACACATGCAAACAAGTTTGCTATGAAGTGTGTTGAAATATGTGACTTATCAATTATCATAAACATGTTAGTAACTTGAGTGCTTGACCATATCATCAGGATTCCTCACCATCATATATGGATCGGATGCATGCATGCATGGAAATATAATCGACATCAGAGCTGGCAATAATTAGTGTTTATGCACAATTGGAAGTGATCAAGAAGAGTACTCATTGCTTGGGTGAAAGAAGAAATAATGGCTGAAATAGTCCCCGATAATGAGAGTGGATTGCATTTTGGTTCGCAATAATTACGCGGTTGCGCACTTTAGTTCCCATGTCAAGTTTTTCGTTAACATTTTAGATTAAGACGTTAAAATTGGGGTAAAAATATAAATTTTAAGACTTAAAATTGATTTTTTGCACTACAACATGAAATTACCCCCTCCAGCCAAAACTCCCTTTCTTCCTCACCCCAATTGAGATTTTGGAGTTTCAACTTGTCACCAATGGGGCAAACAATCAACTTAACGTCTTAAAAATTATATTTTTACTCCAATTTTAATGCCTAAACCTGGAATGTTAATGGAAAAGTTGACGTGGGGACTAAAATGCAACTTTTTGGTCACTTTCGGGGACTAACGTGCAAAACGTGTAACTGTTGGGGATCAAAGTGCAATCCGATCTCACTATCGAGGACCATTTCTACAATTTATTCGGTGAAAGAAGGATAGTGATTATTCATCATTGGAGACATTCATAGTGAATAGGAGTCTAACAATATACTAGTTCAATTAGGTCTATCTCTGTGTTTAGTACTCCCTTCGTCCCTAAAAGATTGTCACATTTTGACTTTTGGTAGTCAAATATTATAAAATTTGATCATTAATTCCCATTAAATGATAAAAAATAATATAGTCTTGTGGGACCTTGTTAGATTCGTCTCAATATATATTTTTAAAATATTAACTTTTTATAATTTTTTCACATGTAGAATAATAGATATTTATGTTTTAGATCATGTTTTGTTGACTATCAAAAGTCAAAATGTGACAATCTTTTAAGGACGGAGGTAGTAATAGATATAAATAGTTAAGTTTACCACGGGCTCCCAAAAAATATCAGGACCAGACCTGTATTGATCGAAAAGGTGTATTTTAATTTATTTTTCAGTTAAAATTTAAATCTCCTTCGAAAAAGGACTAGAGTTCATTTTTACGCTAATATTAGTAATCATTTGCATAAAATTTACACTTACAATGACTAAAATACAAGCTCTACATATTATCTGAAATTATTTTGACAATTTTCTCAACACTAATTATATCCTACCAAATGGCTGGACCCTCAATTAATTGTAGACTAAAATCAAGAATGTAGTACGAATAACCTAGTAGTGGTGCCTTCTATATATGAAAGCTAGAGTTAGTTGTAGTGGAAAATACTTACTGGCCATTGTTAAATGATGAGGAGGAATATAATATATGTTGATTCTACCTATGAACTAGACATGCATGCACACATGGCTTTCACACTTAGCTTATCTCTAACAACATTCCTAAAAAACTCTTAACTTTTAATATTTATAATAATAATTGTATATATTATATAAATAATAACTGGTGATAACAAATATCACAAAACCTCCATTCCAAAATAGTTGACTTTTTAGCTATTTGCACATAAATTAGGAAAGATTAAAAGTTGTCAAAAATTACATTAAAAAGGTAGAAATAATACAATTATTTGGAACTATATCATTGGTTGGTTGCTAATTTCAAGAGAAACAATAGTAAAAAAGTTCATTGAAAATGGAAAAGTACAATTTTCAGTGTTAAAACGATAACTATTTTGGAACAAAAAAATAATACTAAGACTTCAACTATTTTGGAACGGAAAAAATATTTAATTTTTGACGAATTTTACTATTAACATGATATTTTTATTCGATTCAAAGCAAAACAATTGTAATTTGGTTGTATGCCTTTTGAGATGACAAGTAAAATTGAAGTGGTTTGAACTGTGTAAGCAGAAGACTTTGTGGTACATGCTAATAAATCTTGATTCCTCTTGCCGTGATGAGACGAATCGTTATAATGCGTTAATCTGTGATTCGGATGGACAAGTATTTCACATACTTCACGAAGAATTTCTTCAAATGAATTGTGATAGTGAATTATTTAGGTTTCACAAATGATCTAAATGAATCAGTTCCTTATCTACTCACAATATCGTTTAGTTATATTACTCATTTACTCTATTCATTTCAGTTAGTAAATGGATTAGTGTTGTACTTTAGTTTTACTAATTAATATTGATGAGAAAATGATCCCTCTAAATATATAGTAAGTGTGAAAATAGTCCCTAATACGCTTCCGTTAGTTGTTAATGGAGGAAAAAAATTTAAGTCTATTTTGGGGTTAAAATTACTATTTTAAAATGTAGTATTTGAGCTAGTTGGAATAGGAAGAGGAGAGGAAGGTAGAAGAAGATGACATAAAGTTTATAATATTATTATTTGTCTCAAATTTATCAAAATTATAAAAATATCCAGAAGTAAGTTATAATTGTTAACAATTAACATAACCATTATTTTTGAGACTATTTCTACATTTATTCCCAAATCGTCCGAAATATGCTTGCAGGTGCGTGGGAGTCTCTTGCAGCAGGCAGGTGCGTGGGGGTGGGGGATGTTGCAGGGGTGGGGGGGTTGCGGCTGTTGCATGGGTGAGGAGGGTGGGGGGTTGTTGTAGGGGTGGGGAGGGGGGGCTGCGGCTGTTGCAGGGGTGGGGAGGGGTGGGGGGGCTGTTGTAGGGGTGGGGAGGGGAGGGGGTGCGTCTGTTGTAGGGGTGGGGAGGGGGGGTGGGAGGGATGGGTTTTTTTTTAAGTTATTATTAATAATTATATTTACTTTTAAAAAGTTTCGATATATTTCTAATCTAAAAAATCGAATTCGAATATCAAATACAACTAGAATATACAATTTAAATACAAACATGAATTCGAGCTTTAAATACGAGAATGTGAAATATTTTTTTTTGTCTGGCACCTGAACTTTTTTTTCAATTTTGGCGCTTAAATATTTTTTTTTCCGGAATGGCACCTGAACTTTTCTCGAATATTTCCATCCAAAAACTCATATTTTCAATATGACTAAGTTGCCCTTGGGTTAAGGATTTTAAAAAGTCAAAAATCTGAAAAGTCAGTAAAAGTGTGAAAAAATGAAAGTTCAAGTGTCATTTTTGGGGTCCAAGGACCTATTTGAGAAAAAAAAGTCACACGGGCAAATTTGAGAATTTTTAATTAGTTCAGGGGCCTAGATAAAGAAAAGCCAAAATAATACTCCAATCATTTTGGAAAAGTTATATACTCCAAAAAATACTATATGGAATGGGTAATTTTCAATGGTTTTTCATTAGAAATTATCATTTTTAAAAGGTAGTAAAGTTTCATTAGAAATAGGTGGTAACCAAATATCAGTCCAAATGTTACCTGAGAGGCTGAGACACCAGATTTAATTTTTCAATGTAGAAAAAGTTGCATAGATTGAAAACTACTCCCTCCGTCCTTAAAAGATTGTCACATTTTCACTTTTGTTAGTTACACATTACAAAATTTGATCATGAATTCCCGTTAAACGATAAGAAATAATATAGTCTTCTAGGACCTTGTTAGATTCGTCTCAATATATATATTTTTGAAATATTAACTTTTTATAATTTTTCCGCATGTAGAATAATAGATATTTATGTTTGAAATCGTGCTTTATTGACCACCAAAAGTTAAAATGTGGCAATATTTTAGTGACAGAGGGAGTAGTAGATAAACTACGCCACATTCATTACGTATTTTGTTTATTAATGACGTGTAAAGGTGAGGAGTTTGGATAATATTTTGCTTTTAAGAGCTTACTAATTAAAGAGTTGGAATTGGATAAAATATTAAAACTATAATCAACTAATAAGGTGATAAACCGTTGGTGTTTAAAATATTACTCCCTCCGTCCCTAAAAGATTGTCACATTTTGACTTTTGTTAGTCAAACATTACAAAATTTGATCATGAATTCCCATTAAACGATAAGAAATAATATAGTCTTGTGGGACCTTGTTAGATTCGTCTTAATATATATTTTTCAAATATTAACTTTTTATAATTTTTTCACATGTAGAATAATAGATATTTATGTTTTAAATCGTGCTTTGTTGACCATCAAAAGTCAAAATGTGACAATCTTTTAGGGACGGAGGTAGTACTAGTTTTAGTATAATAGTGAAATATATTTTTAAAATTGTATGTTAATTTATTATATACCAAATATTACACAACGTGTTAAAATATTTTATTATACATATCCTCATTTAATCCTTATCAATAATAATGATGATTGAATATTAATGTGAGTACAAAAATTTGGTATTAGAAATTGGTACATTCATTGATTAAGAGCTTATCTCTAAACTCTATCCATATTTAATGAACATTCATCTTTATACTCAAAATTTTATAGCTATACTGTACTTTATTATTTTGTATAGATTTTTATAGAGTAAAGTGAATGATAAAACTAAAAATAGAGTGTACAATCAATGATTGGAATATACAATATCAAAATCTTATTTAATAACCATTTAAATTGGTATTGAAAAATTGATATGAAAAAACGAAAACATTTTAAAATGAATTGAATGTAATATACTGCCTCCTTTTTTATATATGATGTTTTAGACATTTTCACATAAATTAAGAAAACAAAGAAATAATAAAAAATATATTGAAAATGTAAAATGTCAACTGATTGTCCCTATATTACTGGTTACTTATAAATTCAATGAAAAAATTAAACAAAAAGTACAATGAAATTGTAAAAAAGCACATTAAAATTATAAAACGTCATATAAGGAAAAACAAAACTAAAAATTTAAAACGTCATATAAAATAAAACGGAGGTAGTATAAAATAGAGGAGTTGGTATTAATATATTAGTCTTTTGTCATTTCCAAGTTGGATGTATGATATAAGTGTTAGTATATGCAAGCCTCCTCATTCATGCTAACAATAAATTTTGTCTTTCTGTCGGCACTCTCCACCTTCTTAAGGGCATCTTCCTCCCTCTAATTCCCATTTTTTGATCTGCTATGGCTCTCTCTCGGATGTCTCTCGTCAACCTAAACCAATCCACTTCGAATCTCTTTCAATTTCCATACCTTAATTCTACTTCTAGAAACCAGGTTTGTCTTTCATGCTCTGCTTCGTTCTTACCATGCACCCAGCTTTCGGTGATCTTTTACCGACGCCTCCTGTCTCCGTCCCTAAAAGATCGTCAACTTTAAAATTTCGATCAGTCAAACTTCAGATTTTGAATTCAAATATTTTCGAATAAAAGATTTTCTGTACTAGTTCATGAATATATTATAGAGCTTTTAACGGATTTTACTGTTAACATCATAATTTTGATTCAAATCAAAACCGTATGTTTTAGTTAAAACTGTTAAGTTTGTTAATCGTGATCATTGGAAAAGTAAATGATTAGTCGTTGATCTTGTTCTCTTGAAAGTTATTTGGCCGTTGCTTATGTTTAAATGCTCTGCTCCTACATTATTGGTCGGAAATTATATTGGACTTTTATGTGTCTGAAAGTCTCCTAATCATCAAAGCAATTTAATTATGGTTTTGATAATCGATATGTGATTGATTAATTTAGTGATTAAATTTCGAAGTAAAATCTGTATATTCCATTAATCATTTTGTTGATGTGGTAGTATAAGGTAATGTTCGTTAAGGTAGAAATACTCGTAATACATATGTCTCATTTAATTTGTCGATTTTTATATGTCAAAATAAGATTATAACAAGTGTATATTTCTTATATAAAAAATGGGTCTGGAAATGCTATCATCTTATTAAGAAGTAAAACTTGATTCGGGACATAATTTCATGATTTAGAGAGATTTCTCAATTGCCTCATCAACATAAAGGAAAAAATGGTTGCCCCCTTGTTTCGAAATTTATCACATCAACGTTTTTAAATATCAAGTTTCTATAATTTTTACGTTTATAAAATAAGAGATATTTACGTATTAATTTGTGTCTCAATGATTATGGAAAGCCAAATGGTTTTGGGAAGGAGAAAGTATAACTTTCCACCTTCTCAACTCTACTTGTTTGTTTAGAAGAAATTGTTTCATCCATGAAATCATGATTGGTCGCTCTTTACCATATTGTCCTTCATTAAATCAAACTTTATAGAAATTGATTGTAAAAATAACATTACCATTTTTGTTTTAATCAATCAAGTATTTGGTGTAAGGATTTTTTAAGAGAGTGAAGACTAGTTTATCATCTAGTATAAATAACATACTATTTTTGTTTTAAGCAATTAAATATTTTGGTGTAAGGAGTTTTAATCAAGAGTGAAAACTATAATTTATCATGTCCTAAAAATAACATACTATATTTGTCTGTGCTATTAAATATTTTGGTTTTAATTTTATTATTAAATGATTATACTCTAGAAAATGTAATCAATTAAATGTCCTATAAGATTTTTGTTGTGTGTAAAATTAGAGAGAAAAGTATTACAAATAATGAATACATAAATTCATAACTAATAATCCTTACAGAGTTACAGTAGATGCTAACTAATAGACAACTAGAATAAAATATGAGGCAAATTATCTTCAACGAGAATTGAACTCAAAACATACATTTGAAGCTTTGGTCAAATGTCACTAAACTATTAAGTTATTGGCTCCTATACGATCCTTGCACGTGGTGCATCAAGTAAAATTCCCATATTAACTAGTAGAGGGCCAACTCCCACGAACAAGTTTAAATAAGTTATTTTATAGTAAATGATACTACATGCGACATAATGAAATGTCTAATGGAGATAATTATTCGAAAAATAATTGTTAGGATAATCATTATTGGTCTCTAAATAATTGTCCTAAGACCTATGAAATAATTATTATTACGCAATGATTGATAATAATTATATTCGATAGAGAATGCACTGAGTAGACCTCGAGTTATCTTAATAGATAATACTCCTACTTCCGTTAACAGTTTATCATCTATATGTTACAGTTCTATTTGAAAGCTTCTGCTAGTGGCTCAGACAATCAAGAGAGGGGACTGCAGATTAGGAAAGAAAAAAATGGATGGAAGATTGATTATTCAGGAGATAAGCCACCCACACCATTACTGGATACAGTCAATTATCCTGCTCACATGAAGAATCTCTCTGCACCGGTACACTCATAATTCAAAGTCCGCTTTAGTTGCTTAAGGATGGACTTAAGTTCGATATTCAGCGTGCTTAATTACATTATCGCGTACTAATACTGCTTTTGTCCCATAAAATGCACCTAACTCAGATACTACATGTTTGGTAAGATTGTGGCACGGAATAGATAAGTACATAATGAATACAAAACTCATAATAGGCAACATGATTAGTCCATCATTAATCACCTAAACCGAAACTTATACTCCCTCCGTCCCTAAAAGATTGTCACATTTTGACTTTTGTTAGTCAAACATTACAAAATTTGATCATGAATTCCCACTAAACGGTAATAAATAATATAGTCTTGTGGGACCTTGTTAGATTCGTCTCAATATATATTTTTGAAATATTAATTTGTTATAATTTTTTTTGCATGTAGAATAATAGATATTTATGTTTTAAATCGTGTTTTGTTGACTACCAAAAGTCAAAATGTGACAATCTTTTAGGGACGGAGGTAGTATATCATATCATATCATTACGAGATCATTTTTTGTTATTTCTTTTAGTGGTTGTTTTTGTTGACTGATTCTGTTACATAGGATCTTGAGCAATTAGCAGCAGAGCTTCGAGCAGAAATTGTGCATAGTGTAGCCAAGACTGGTGGACATCTGAGTTCAAGCTTAGGAGTGGTGGAATTAACAGTGGCTCTGCACCATGTTTTCAACACCCCGGATGATAGAATTATTTGGGATGTAGGCCATCAGGTTAAGAATCTCGAATTTGTTTTCATCCCTTTTTATTTATATGACATATATAGAAATAACATTAGTCATTTAAATAAGTGCCAATGAAATATTTTATCTTGGATTTTAAATATGCATTTTCGTGAAATTTATCTAGTTGCGTTGAACTAATTTAAACCATTTTAATTCATCCAATTCAAATTAATTGTCATTTTCACTTTCCATGTGAAATTTATCCAATTGCATTGAATTAATTGTCCCTGGTCTTTTTTTTCATTCGTCTTATATTTTCTGTTTTGTCCAAGTTCAGGCATATGCACATAAGATTTTGACAGGGAGGAGATCGAAAATGCATACTATCAGGCAGACTTTCGGGCTAGCAGGCTTTCCAAAAAGGGATGAGAGTGTCTATGATACTTTTGGTGTTGGCCACAGCTCAACTAGCATATCTGCCGGTCTTGGTAATGCCCTTTAACGTTTTGATTTTGATGAATTGAATGCATAATTCAGTATAATGAAACATGTGGCTTGATATTTTATTGCAGGCATGGCAGTAGCCAGGGATCTCCTAGGGAAGGATAATAGTGTTATTAGTGTGATTGGAGATGGAGCGATGACTGCAGGGCAAGCATACGAGGCTATGAACAATGCAGGATTCCTTGATGCCAACATGATTGTCATACTGAACGCTAACGACCAAGTTTCGTTACCCACAGCCACTGTCGATGGGCCAGCATCTCCTGTAGGAGCTCTCAGCAGTGCATTGAGCAGGCTCCAAGCAAGTACCAAATTCAGGCAACTTCGTGAAGCCGCAAAAGTAAGATATTTTATGTTCGTTGCATGAATAGTTTGTTAGGGGATCAATCACCCATGTTCCTTTCTTCTTATCTAGTCCAAGAGTAATGTGTGTTAGTTTTAATCTTTTGGCAGAGTATTACAAAGCAAATTGGACCTCAGGCGCATGAACTTGCTGCGAAGGTGGATGAATATGCCAGGGGTATGATGAGTGGTACTGGCTCTACATTCTTTGAGGAGTTAGGATTATACTATATTGGCCCTGTGGATGGCCATAACATTGATGATTTAGTTACTATTTTCGAGAAAGTGAAGGCGATGCCTGCACCAGGGCCGGTTCTTATTCATATAGTAACTGAGAAAGGGAAAGGTTATCCTCCTGCTGAGGCTGCAGCTGACAAAATGCACGGTGAGACGACAATCTCATTGTAGTCTTTGGTATTGTAGAATTTTGTTATTAGGACACCGTGGGTTTATGGTTCAAGAAATTCTTGGTTAAATTGTGAAGTATTCGAAGCAATTGTGAATTTATCATTTCTCCTCTTGGCTGCAGGAGTTGTCAAATTTGATCCGAAAACTGGAAAGCAATTTAAGGCTAAATCACCCACACTTTCATATACTCAGTACTTCGCGGAAGCCCTCATAAAAGAAGCAGAAGTAGATAACAAGATTGTAGCTATACATGCTGCAATGGGTGGTGGGACTGGTCTTAACTACTTCCAGAAGAAATTCCCAAATCGATGCTTCGATGTTGGCATCGCCGAGCAACACGCTGTTACATTTGCAGCAGGATTAGCCACTGAAGGTCTAAAACCCTTCTGTGCTATTTACTCATCATTCTTGCAACGAGGCTACGATCAGGTGAACAAAAAGAACTGCCTCATTATTATTTATTTAGGACGTTCTTGAACGTTTTGAGGTCCACCGCTAACGTGTAATGAATAATTGAATGAAGGTGGTGCATGATGTGGATCTTCAAAAGCTACCGGTCAGGTTTGCGATGGATAGAGCCGGTTTAGTAGGTGCCGATGGACCAACTCATTGTGGAGCCTTCGACGTTGCATACATGGCTTGTTTGCCCAACATGGTAGTCATGGCTCCATCTGATGAAGCAGAGCTAATGCACATGGTTGCAACAGCAGCTTCCATAGATGACAGACCAAGCTGTTTCAGGTTCCCCAGGGGTAATGGTATAGGAGCACCTCTTCCTTTGAACAATAAAGGAACTCCTATAGAGGTAAGCCTCATGAAACTCAACATAATACTTTTCGACACTTACAACTTTATCATTATTCTTACAACGTCGAATGCGATTACAAAACCAGATTGGAAAGGGGAGGATACTGAGAGAAGGGAGCAGAGTTGCGATATTGGGATACGGATCAATAGTCCAACAATGTCTAGGGGCAGCTGATATCCTACTATCGCATAATGAATCGGTAACAGTAGCCGATGCAAGATTTTGCAAACCATTAGATGGCGATCTTATAAAGAGGCTAGCCAAGGAGCATGAGATTTTAATTACAGTGGAAGAAGGCTCCATTGGTGGTTTTGGATCACATACAGCACATTACTTGAGTTTAACTGGTCTTCTGGATGGACCTCTCAAGGTATAATATTTTTTCCCACCACATAAATCCTTTTCTATATGACGCGTACTTGCAACGAAGAACGAATGGAACAGTTAGTATAATGCACTATGGCGCGTTTTCTGTGTATGCTTTTCTAATTGAACTTCGAATGTTTGTTGTAGCTGCGGTCAATGGTACTTCCAGATCGATACATCGACCATGGAGCACCGAAAGATCAGATTGAAGAAGCAGGGCTTACCGCAAGGCATATATGTGCAACTATATTGACATTGCTAGGAAGGCAAAGCGAAGTCTTGAACATCTTATAGATTTACAAAGGACTAGATTCAATATGCAATGTAAGATGTACTTTGTACCCAAAATTTGGACACTTTACAGACTTAGAAATACTGTAGATTGTGTGCATCTATATGTGGTTACAGGTTTCAGAACTATGATCACTAAGCACTGTCATCTAGAGTTTCATGTCCACATAAACCTTCGTAATTTTTCATAATCTCATTCCATGAGTCTAAGAGGATATGTACTAAAATCAATTGATTCAGAACGGATAAAACTCAAGAACTTGACTTGTGCAAGTATTAAATTAATATGAGATCGAGTCATCAATACCTAGACCATATAATAATACACATAGGGGTAAATTAACAATTGAAAACATTGAAGTAGGAACAGTACTTTTTCTTGTTTCCTTATATAGTACGTACTCACATACGTATGATAGGTTTGACTCGATCTTTAGATGGCCCTACTTTTTGCAAATTAAGCAAGTTTATGGCCTACCAATTTCACCAACCCCTTCATTTTTAACATTAAAGTACTTACATTAATAGTTATCGTACCTTATCCCAAAATACTAGTGCAGTTTGATCACATAACTTCATCAGATTTTGAAAGGTGTATATTATGTTATACTCAATTTAAATATGCTTGACATGAAGAAAATCGTGAAATATTTTTTCATGATATGATGAATGAGGACAAGTTGCACTGAAAAGTTCGTTAGTGATTTGTGATGTCAATCCATCGCGATGCATAACTTTATCGATTGTCATATCCTAAAACACATAGGCGGATCCATGTAAAGTATGGCGCATCCATGTAATCAGTGTTACGTCCATGGACACATCATTTTGTATTTTGTACATTGATGTTGTTAAAAGGTATAAAGAATATTGTAAAATACTTGCTGCGTTTTTTAGTTGACATTTCAAACTTTTTGTTTTTGCTTTGTTTTCAGTTGACGTTTTGCATTTCTGAAGTAACATCTGATGGATCTTTTTTTTTAAGTATCTGTTTAATGTACTTAAAGTGCAATAAGTATAATACTAATACATGAATTTAATTGTTGATCAATTCTTAGTTAGGGATATATATGTGTAAAATATCATTGTTTCTATAATTGACGTGAAAAAAGCTACATAGACAACTAAAAAATCAAAAAAATATTTAATTGTAAATAATTTTCTTTGTATAAGTGTAAAATGCAAAATTAAAAAGTCAATCATGACTTCCCCTATGCTAATAGTTGCATTCCATTTCATCATTAGACCAACCTACTAGTCAAGTCAGTATTTTCCACCAATTACTTCTCTCACAAGAATTTCCTAGTACCTTCACAGAAGCCACTATAATTTGTCTATAAAATTTAGCATTGTTGTGAGTAGTTCATTTCAAGCTGCAAAAATGAACAAAATGTCAAAAGTCCAACACATATCAGACTGTTTTATTAAGCCTAAACAAATCCCTGAGGAATCAAAACAACCTCTGTATCTAGCAACATGGGACTTGGCTATGCCTTGTGTACACTACATTCAAAAAGGCCTTTTATTCAAAAAACCACAATCATTTGATCAACAAAACCAACTCCCTCATTTCCTAGACAAGCTCAAGGAATCCCTCTCCCTCACTCTCATCCATTTCTACCCTTTAGCCGGTCGCCTAGCCACGCTAAAACAACAAGATCCCCCTCTATATTCCATCGTCGTCGATTGTAATAACAGCCCCGGGGCCAGATTCATCCAAGCATATGCTAAATTCACCATTTCTGATATCCTCTCACCATCCGACGTCCCAGTTGACATTGTCCAAGCCTTCTTTGATCATGACAGGGCAATTGACCACGACGGTCATGATCAATCATTGTTGACAATCCAAGTGACCGAGCTAATCGATGGAATATTCGTCGGATGTTCCCTCAATCACATGATTGGTGATGGTACATCCTATTGGCATTTCTTTAACTCATGGTCTGAAATATTCAAAGCCAATGAGAATGGAAAGGATGTTACAAGTCATGGTTCGATTTCAAGGCCACCGATACATAAACGTTGGTTTCCCGAAGGGTATGGTCCTATATTATCTCTTCCATTTACACACCATGATCAGTTCATCATTAGGCATGAATCTCCAATCCTAAGGGAGAGATTCTTCCATTACTCAATCGAGTCCTTAGCCAAACTCAAAGCGAAAGCCAATGGTGAAGCTGGCACAACCAACATCTCATCTTTGCAGGCATTATCAGCTCACATCTGGAGGTGCATCCTCCTTTTCATTTTCACTAAAATAGAACTATGTCGTACTGAAGCTCGAATCAACGTTTTGTTAGCCGAATGAGACTCTATTAACAATATTAACAATGTAATTCCCTTTCCATACTCATGATCAATTTAATCCATTGAATTGTATAGGTGCGTGACTAGGGCTCGTCGTTTTCCACCATCTCAAGTGACCAGCTGCAGAATGGCTATTAACAACAGAACAAGACTGAATCCTCCACTACATCCAGACTACTTCGGCAACTGCATCCAAACAGTAAAGGGAACTGCAACAGCTAATGAACTTCTTGTTGAGCATAATAACTTAGGGTGGCCAGCATTGCTACTACATGAAGCAATTCTTAATCACAAAGACGAAGCAGTCCGAGAGATAGTCGATTCATGGGTTAAGAATCCTTTCATATATCAGCTAGCCCAGTTCTTTGATCCATGTAGTGTTATGATGGGAAGCTCCCCGCGGTTCGATATGTATGGTAACGAATTCGGATTAGGCAAAGGAGTAGCTCTTCGAAGCGGGTATGCTAACAAGTTTGATGGGAAAGTATCCTTGTACCCTGGATATGAAGGTGGGAATAGCATGGACCTGGAGATTTGCCTCTTACCAGAGAACATGTCTGCCCTCGAATGTGATCCAGAATTTCTGGAGTTCGTCAATATGTAGTTACCCATTGGCTTTGTTTATAATCCACTCGATAAATAAAATAAGCGCAAAATGCATGAATGTTCACCTATGTTTGCATAGTTGTGTTTTGAAGCGTCGCATTGATCACTTTTTTTTTTTTTGATAGATAGATAATGCAAAATTGTTGTCTTAATATATCCGAGTGAGCATTTGGAACGCGATTAGTACAATTCAAAGTAAAGGAATTAAAATAGCTAATAGAAACTTCCCCTAACTCCACTCCCACACCATCACCATCATTATCAACAAGAAACTATCAAGTGAATAACTTAGCTCAATCAAAATCAAACTTGATAATTTTTTTGGAACGGAGTTAATGTATAAAAACAGGCAAAATTTGAAAAAGAAAAAAATACTACATAAAAGATTACGCAAGAAAAGACTGAGCTCAATCAAAATCAAACAAAACTGTTAATTTAAGGAATGTTTTCACATCAGCTACACACTTACAAAAATTATTCGTGCATCAATATCACTTATATAAATCAAAGTATAACAGTAATTCACCTACTAAGATCATATCAATAATTACCTCCTAAAACAAAAGGGTCAAATGCAAAATCGATAAACGATCAATAGTACACCATGTAAGACACATGTGCATATCTGTATACTCCACGTACGTCATTACAATACTGCTTTTCATCGTCCTTTATGTCCAACACGTTGAGACTCACTACTTGTAAACAGTCCATCATATCCTCACCCAACCTCCGTCGCCCATCCCCACTCCCTCTCTTATTTGAAATGATAAAATCGTCATTCTAACAGCTTCCATGCATTTGTATCATGGAATATACAAAAAATATGAGTTGCAGGATGTATCGAACTCACACTACCTGAAAAACAAGACTACAAAACTAAGACTTTAATTCTATATCTAATAAATTATGCCCTTGTCCCTATCTTATTTCATTGACCTAGTCCTTTGTAGTATATAAAAATTAATCATCAAAAGGAAACAATTCACTCCACACTTCTCATCAAAATACATCTCAAAACAATCCTTCATATTTCCATGGAAAGTAGCAACAATTCAAAATTACACTTGGCCATGTTTCCATGGCTTGCTTTTGGTCATATGATTCCATTCTTGGAGTTATCAAAAGCTTTAGCTATGAGAGGTCACAAAATAACCTTCATATCTACACCAAGAAACATTGATCGTTTACCAAAGCTTCCACAATTTCTGTCGTCTTCAATAACCTTCTTCAAAATTTCACTTCCAAAAACTCCTCAGCTTCCAGAGCATGCAGAGGCCACTAGAGACATCCAAATGGAGGATATGATCCATCTCAAGAAAGCCTTTGATGGTCTCGAACATGAGTTGACTAAGTTCTTGAAAAATTCTGTTCCAGATTGGATTATATATGATTTTAATCCTCATTGGCTACCCCCAGTTGCTCGAAAATTCGGTATTTCTGGAGCTTATTTTTCCATAATCAATGCATGGTTTATAGCTTTTTATGGTCCAACACCAGATATGATCACCAACTCCGATTATAGAACCAAACCAGAGGATTTTACTGTCTCACCAAAATGGGTCACCTTTGAAACGAAAGTGGCGTATAAGCTATTTGAAACAGGGTGGTTTATAGGTTCTCGTCAAGTACATGGGCCACGGGGATCTGATACTAGCCGGTTGGGCCAAGTAATTTCAGGTTCTGACGCTTTGATATTCAGGCATTCGAGTGAATTCGAAGGCGAATGGCTGAAACTGCTTGAGGAAATGCATAATAAACCGGTTGTTCCGTTGGGGTTAATGCCGCCAGTTGTTGAAGATGTGAAAGATGAGACATGGGATTCAATCAAAGAGTTCCTTGAAACGCAAAAGAAAGGGTCTGTTTTGTATGTAGCTTTAGGGAGTGAGGTAACACTGAGTGAAGAGCAACTGCAAGAGTTAGCCGTTGGGTTGGAGTTATCTGGAGTGCCATTCTTTTGGATCCTCAGGAACCCCCGTGGACCGAGTCAATCAGACTCGGCTAAAATTCTTGAAGGGGTTGAAGAGAGGGTGAAGGGTAGAGGAGTGGTATGGAAGGGTTGGGCACCTCAGTTGAGAATTCTGAGTGATGCGTCGGTAGGTGGATTCTTGACTCATTGTGGATGGAGTTCATTGATAGAAGGAGTCATGTTTGGTCATCCTTTGGTGATGTTGCCTTTTGTGGTTGATCAAGGGCTGAATGCTAGGGTATTTGCAGATAAGAAGATTGGAATGGAGATCCCGAGGAACGATGCTGATGGAAGATATGTTCGATATTCGGTGGCAGAGACGGTGAGGGCAGTGATGGTTGGAGATGAGGGCATGGTGTTCCGGGAGAAAGCAAAAGAAATGAGCAAAGTTTTTGGTGATGCAAAGTTGCAGAGTAGTAATCTTGAGAAAGGTATTCTGTTCCTGGAAAGTTTCTGTGCCGAGCATAGTACGAGGTAGTACACAAAACCATGAACCATGTAAAACAGTGAATTTCCTATTTCATGTGTTTGAAGAAAGCTCAATGAAGGATTTCGTTATTTTTCTGTTATTATAAAATAAACCTGTTCATGTGTGTAAAACGTTGTTGATCATTTTATTGTACTACATATAAAAATTTAGTTCAGTGGTAGAAATACTTTCTTCAAATCAGAGTATGCCAACAGAATAAGGTGGTGTAAAAATATAAAGTTTGTATGTTTAAATATGTTGGACAAATTGTTTAGGTCAAAAAAATTTGTGAGTTGTAAAACGCATATTTTTTACTGAGGAATTTGGAAGATAACAGAAGTGAAGGGAATGACTTGAAGAAATAACAGTTTGCTTTTTTCTTTTTGCTAAAATATCATTCACAAAAATATCAATTCCCCTATCTAAAATTATGATTTTTCCCTCCATCTCTTCTTGCTCTTTCTCTTCTTTCTCACCTTTCTGTTTGACTCACAAAACCACCACTAACCACCCGCGACCATCCCCCCACACCCAACTCGAAATCATACCCCCCTTTTGAAATCGAAAATGGATGGGGGAAGGGGGTTATGTTTGGAAGGCATTGTGCAAGCAGGGCAAGCCGGCAAGG
Organism: Echium plantagineum; assembly: GCA_003412495.2. Lineage (NCBI taxonomy): Eukaryota > Viridiplantae > Streptophyta > Magnoliopsida > Boraginales > Boraginaceae > Echium > Echium plantagineum. Next base: position 192,960 of record QFAX02000241.1, on the reverse strand, counting down.
GGTAAGGTTATGTCTAGGGAGGAGCAGTATAGGTGGGGCAAGGGGTGGGGGTTGTAGGGCAAGTCTGGTGAAAGCGTTGTGCATGCAACCAAGGGATGTACGTGCAGAGCAAGGGTGGTGATGGCTTGGAAAAGAGAGGAAGAAAAAATAGAGAGACCATTTTGTAATTTCAACCGATGTGTGTTATTTTAACAAACAAAAAAACCAAGAGGTGCTATTTCAATACTTGGTTTACCCGTGTTATTCTTCGAAATTTCTCTATCGTTTGTTATCAATAATAAAATAACGAATCTTCATTTACGTAAACATTTAAAATAAACAACAAATTTGATAGTTGATTCAAGAGTTTCTTTGAGGGAACAGATGAGTGATAAAAGGGTAGTCCACAATCACATAGGGTCGTCTGTTAATCTGGTCCGAGAACCATCCGGACCAAGGAGAAACCATACGCAATCAAACGAACAATAATCAGGAACATTAAAGATCATAATTGACAAGCATTACTACCTGGAAATAAATGATAGTCCTTGTTCAACATAAAACTAAGAGTACACAATGTAAAACTTGGAAACATACCAAGTAAGATCACTCTCATACCCAGACTCTCTTACTCACAAAAACTCTTGCAATAAAATGATCAAATATTGACTTGAGTGTATGAGTGTTTTTAGTCGGGACACCGGTCAACTTTTTTCAGGTTAGACAAAAGACTTGCAGATAATATACAAAATGGAATTCTCGTCTTTTGAGTACGAAAGTTAGTACTGGAGAAGTCATTAGGGAAGGAAGTTGATGCAAAGTGCTCATATTACTCTAATAACTGCAAAATTGATGTTGAAATGATTTGCTGGTGAAATTTCATGAAGGTCATTGATTTGTCGATACAAATGCTCATATTACTCTAATAATATCAAAATTGATGTTGAAATGACTTGCTGGTGAAATTTCATGCAGGTCATTGATTTGTGTAATTTCATGAATACAGTGATTACTGTATTTCATACTACTGTGAAATTTCATGCAGGTCATTTGTAAGTTTCCAGTAGTAATTACGTATGAATCAGTTAAGGCCAGTTGGTAAAATTTCATGCAGATCACTCTCATATGCAAATGCTCATATTACTCTAATCAGTGTCATAGTAATTACTACACTACTCTATTACATGCATTTCAAATATTAATTCCTTCGTTAAATAAGAGACAAACTATGTGCCACAATATGAAAGAAGTAAATATTAAGACTGCTATGAAATCTATCAGGGAAAAAAAGAAAACAATGCCCCTGGAAACATGAAGGGTGAGGAAGGATGCCAGGAGATGTACCAGTCTACAGAAATATACAACACATGTACTAGTGAACCTTACGTTTATGTAAGAAATGAAAGAAGATATATGATCTTACTTTGAGGGAGACGTTAGCTTATTGTCTTCGGAGTCATGTTTCAGGATGGAATCGCCACCCATCAGTTCTTGAAACCCTTCAACCTTAACTGGTGGAGCCCTTGCCATTCCGGTGTTCCTGCAAAAAAAATTGAATAACTAAATGATTGTTTAACTATATTCCGTATTGATGCCTTATAGGGGTCCTTTCGAATCAATGTCGCGGTTGACAGCTGGGGAAAGTAAATGCAAGATAGTATCCAAATATAAAATCACGTACGGCGAGTGCATTTGAGGGGAACCAACTGGCCTAAACTGATTGGCAGACTGCGCTTGGAGAGATGACATTGCAGCAAATTGTTGCTGGCGAAGCTGCACTTGGGCTTGTCTGGCACTCATTGCATTAAAGGAATTGTTGTCGACAGGATAGTCTGATTGATTTTCAATCTTCACTTGCACCATTGGTCTCTGCTGGTCGATATTCATATTCATAAGCGAATTTGCACTCATACTCGTGTGCATATTTGAATTGATCCCCATAGCAGGATGGGGAGTAGGAGTAGGCTGCTGACGTCTTCGCATTTTTTCGAACTGCTGTTGCTGCTGGAAATATATGTTTTGGGGATTATTCATCTGCTGTATCTGCTGCATCTGCTGCATCTGTGGATTCATCTGTCTTGCAATCTGCATATTTTGCTGTACATATTTATGGTTTAGTGGCCACAACAGGAGATCAAGAGATAGACTAATACATGTTTAAGGGAAAGAACATGATCCTGCTCTAATCACTCAACCAACAAAAAAGGAAGATGAAATGGAAGCTCCCTATACCTGCTGAGATTGCCGAATGGAAGCATGTTGTTGTTGCAGTTGTAGCGGTGACTGGATTCCTTGTACATGTTGCTGAGTTTGTTGAACATTGCTCCTACTATTATCCTTGACAAGCTCAGTCAGTAAAGCAAGATTACTGCAACAAAGAAAACGAAACAACAAAAATCAGAATACCAAGCTAAATAAATGAGTAACTTTCAATGCTGACCCCAAAGAAAGAAGATCAGCTACCGATTACCACTGACAAGGAAAAGAAGGGGTCGAGTAGAAGTTCTAGATATTAAACTAATTGCATATACAAAATTTAATAAGCTACATCAAGGAAATTGTTAAATCAATCACATATTTTGTTTGGTCAAATCCCCACTGGAACTCGTGAACCAAGAAAAGGACAAAAAAAAAATCAAGAATGCTCAAATAAAAGAATCTCTTGATCACTCAGATAGAACTTGTGCATGGTCTCACTCGATCCTGGTTTTACAAATACAGATGTATAACAAGAGAAATACACAGAGAGAGACATCTGTTTCAATAATAATGAAAGTTAGGTATCTCCTTACATGCATAATGCTAGAAGTCACCATTGATTATGCACATTCAACACCTAAGTGAATGTAATAATGGTCTAGCATTACCAAGAATATAACCTCTTATAGGTTCAGGGTAACAATTGAATTACCTGTGTCCTGCTGTATGAAGAAACATCTTTATTAACTCATTAGCTGAACACTGCTTTTTATAACTGTCAGCAAGATGTTTCAAGATGCGTCCTAATTTGGAGATATGACAACTAAATAATTGGGTCAAAACTTCCAATGGAACTTCTGAAGAAGCTTCAAAACCCACATTTGTTAAAACACGTGCCATCACCTTCTGTGACATCTGTGACGCTTGCTTTTCACTAAGAAGCTTCTTACTTCCTCCTGATCCGTTCATTCCATGACAAGATTGTTCAGTGGTAAGGTAATCAGGTTTGATTCCAAGCCTCTCAATCATCATAGGGTTGATAACTGGGCTCTTCGGCGTAACCTGGGGCAAGGTGTCTAAAACCCCATTAAACTTTACTTTAGGATAGTCACTTATGTGAGCTGTTTGCAAGACAGCATTTTCTGGAATACAGTTCATACTGAACATCGTCTCAGGGAAAAATGGTGAATCATCATCAGCTGAATTACTTTCACCGCCGTAATTGCCTCGATTGGAGGAACCATTTTCTGATACTGAACTGCCAAAACCTGTATGCTGTTCATCAACAAAGGCTACACGCCTTCGCTTATGCTTCTCTAGAACTCTAAGATAAGTAGACATCTGTTCAGGTGTTCGTTTTTCCGATTCTTGATCACCAAATGATACACGATATGACTTGCTCGACTTATATTTCTCAAAAAACTGACCATACCATGTTTCAGGCAATTCATCGAGCTTGAACCTCTGGGACATGGCTTCAGCTTCAGACTCACTGTATCTTGAGCCTCCACCAAAAGTTGATTTAGACTGGAAAGGAAAAAAAAGATGAATAATGTCTCTTATGTCAAAATTATGAACTATGTCAAGACAGATATCGGAAGGAAAGAGGTCACATATCGAGGTGTAACATATATGTAAAACGTAACACTAAAGCTGAAGAATATGAGGTCATATTTAGCCATAATTTGTACTCATATTATATGGAGTACAACAAGCCGAGGCCACAGTACACTGCGAAGGCATTACATGAGAGATTAAGCAGCAAAGCTAACCTCCACCTTTGGACTGAAAAGAAAAAATGCCAAACATCCTAGGCCTACCTTAGAGAATGGTAATGGCAACAGCATCATGCCTAAATATCTGCTCTTTCTTCAGTTTTTCTTATTCATCAAATTTCGGACAGGACATTTAAAGATTATTTTTAAGGTTGAACTAGGATTTACCCTCATCTCTATGATAAACCTCACATTCATACAACCTTTTCTACATAGAGAAATTTACACTATCTCAATCTCATTAGAAACTACACTTGACATCGTCCTTCACATCTGAACAAAGTACTCACAACTTGTCCCATGTCGATTCTTTGTACTAGAAGACACTTCAACAAGCATTATACTATGTAGTTCCAGAGTTATCAGAGGAGACATTATTCATCTAGTTTCCTTTTCATCAATCTATACTACATTAAAATTAGCCAAGGAAAGCTATCACATACCTTTGACAACGAAGTTGATGTGGCATTTGAATTACTACTCGCACCTCCAGACGAATTGTCCAAGGTGAAGTAAATGTCATCACCGTGCAATTGCAAATCTAATCAAGAATAAAACACTACGTAAGAAGTCATCAAATATCCAAAAAGTACCCAAAACAGATCCTTCATTATTCGGTTGAATACCTTTCAGTATACACTTCAACAAAAAACAGCATTTCGCAAGTAATAGTACATTTTCTTGCTAAGCAACTAATAACCATCCGGAAAACCCCCAGAAAATCTTTGGAGTTGAAAACTCAACCATTCTCCATGTAATAATGCCAATCATAGATAAACATTAACATCCCCCAAATATTTTTCTTTTTGCCTCATACGATTTTCAGTACAAATCAACCATTTTCGCAGTAATAATACCAATGATTGCTAAGTTATTAATATACAAACACCACTACTTACCAAATCATTCAAATTACAAAATAAAACCTAAACTAATAGAAGTTTTTCTAAAAAAAACTCACAATTAGGATTCAATTTGTGGACCAAATTGGGATCAAGCAATCTCGAAGTTGAGGGAAGAAACAGCGAAAGCGAAGCTTTATCGAAAAGGAGAGCACGAGCACGAAGCTGGAGACGAAGCTGAGCTTTGGTTTTGGAATCATCATCAGCTCTCATGAAGTCTTGCCATGAGGAAGAAGAAGAGAGAAAGTGTATGAAGGATGAGTAGATTTCATCTCCCAACCAAACACGCCATACTCCCTGGGCTTCCAGCTTCCGTGCCAGATCGTACCCTCCGCCGTCGACGCCGAGTATGGAACTCATCGGAGAGGGGAGGGGGTTGTTCTGGGATTTTGGGATTTTATGTATGTACGAAAATTAATTTGTTGGTATTGTTTGACTGTGGAGATTGACTCAAGTGCTACATAAACTTCGGACTCTGCTATAACTTAGAGCAAGTTTTGGTTAGGGGTCGGGTAATTATTCGGTTGTTTGTGTATGAAGAAGATGGGAATAAAGTGATATTCAAGTATGGCTCACTAATATTTTAGAGAGCAAATGGCTTCATCGATCACTCACGTTTGTTAAAAAACACTAGTCGATCACCCTAGTATGACTTTGTATACTTTCGATCACTCATGTTGGGTATTGTGTGTACTTTTGGTCACTCACACGTTTTTTTGGTACAACTCTAAATTTTTTGAAATTTTTAACATTTTGTAAGGGTATTTTAGTCATTTTTTCATTAAATTTTTAACTTACATCAAGTAATATTCAATAACTTCCATCGCACTCTACATTTCCATGACAAAATTATGAGAAAATGACTATAATATCCTTATCAGAATGTTAAAAATTTCGAAAAATCAAGAGTTGTACCAAAAAAACGTGTGAGTGACCAAAATTATACATAATACCTAACATGAGTGATCAAAAGTATACAAAATCATACTAGGGTGATCGACTAGTAATTTTTAACAAACGTGAGTGATTGATGAAGCCATTTGCTCTATTTTAGACAGGTTTTGAGCTAAGTATTTTAGGTTTATAATAGTTATCTCCATAATATAGAGATTAATTATTAAAATAAAAATAGAATTTTAAGAAAAGAGTATTAGTTCAAAATCATGGTACCCAAACAACAATAAAATATATTCTCCCTGATTTCCCTTGATTCTCCTCCCCTATTCACCCTAATCCAAACGGACCATACATATTATTCCCTCCGTCCCTAAATGATTGGTACATTTTGACTTTACATGGTTAAACTTTAAAAAAATTTAATCAATAATTCTCATTAACTAATAAGAAATAATATAATCATATGATATCTTGTTAGATTCGTCTCAATATATATTTTCAACTTTTGATAATTTTTTTCATATGTAGAATAGGATATATTCATGTTTGAAATCGTGTTTTGTTGATCATGAAAAGTTAAAATGTATCAATTATTTAGGGACGGAGGGAGTATACTATTTCAAAAACTTTATATGTATTTGATTGAGCATGTTTGGGTGTAATAGATGGGGTATTGAATATACATATTCGGATGACTCTCTGAGCTTTCAAGCGGGTCATAGAGTTGGTAACTTTGAGTCTGCTACCGAACAAGTATTGGGTAACTTTGTCCACTCCGGCTACGTACTATTTTAGGAGTAAAATTATTATTCATGTTTAAAGGATGATTTCATTATGGATAAATAATCATTTACGCGATGATTGGCAAATTATGACATTTTATGATCAATAAAATACGATTTAAAACATAAATATTTCTTATTTTATATGTAAAAAATTATAAAAAGTTGATATTTCAAAAATGTATATTGAGACGAGTCTAACAAAAACTCATATGACTATATTATTTCTTATTGTTTAATGAGATAGAATTCATAATCAAATTTTATAAAATATAACAATGAAAAATCAAAATATATCAATTATTTAGGGGCGGAGAGAAGAATATAATAAAATTATTTTTGTAGTGTACAACTAGACTCAAAATAATTATTCTTAGACTTGACTTCATTGGAGAGTTGATTCAGGATTGGATTGTCGCTTTAATTTATTTTTCAATTTATGTTATACTACGTTTAAAAATTATCAACTCTACCGTCTTAGAGCATTCACATCAGTTTCCCAATAATTTCTCTATAATTCACTTGTAATCGTCAATTTTCTATTTTTGGCACTAGCTTTTTATACAATTACTTTATCAGCTTCCCTATTATTCACCCAAACTTCAAAAGTTAAATTTTCAACTATGTCAATACTTTTAAAATTTTTAACAATTATATTTTTTTTTAAGTACATACTGATTTAAATAAGTTGTAATTAAATTTCATTATCTCTTCTTTTTTTAAATTTTAGATGAATCCAAAAAAAATTCACTACCAAATTAAGTAAGTTTTATGGCATTAATTTTTTTAGCATAAATTAATTAATAATAATATGATAAAGAAAAGAGATGAAAATAATGGAGGCAAAATATGATAAAGATAATATCGGTTGGAGGAAAAAGGAGGGAAATATAAAATAACCGCTCAATACACCGTGTGAATATATTCACCATTTTGCATTGTGTGAATAATATTTTTGGGAGTTAATGTATTATTGGTGAGCTGATAAAGTACATTTTTTGATATTATTAATTTTTTCACTCCCTAAAATAACTTTTAAGGCAACTGATGCGAGTGCTCTTATATCTCCCGTTTAATGGGCTTGATTCTAGTTATTGTTTTGAGTTTGACTTTGGAGACTGATTTTAAGTGTTACTCCCTCCGTCCCTAAAAGATTGTCACATTTTGACTTTTGATAGTCAAACATTACAAAATTTGATCATGAATTCCCATTAAACGATAAGAAATAATATAGTCTTGTGAGACCTTGTTAGATTCGTCTCAATATATATTTTTAAAATATTAACTTTTTATAATTTTTTCACATGTAGAATAATAGATATTTATGTTTTAAATCGTGTTTTGTTGACCATCAAAAGTCAAAATGTGACAATCTTTTAGGGACGGAGGGAGTATAAGATTTGACTTGGTTTAATTTGAGAATTGAATTCAGAACCAATGGTAAATTTTACTTTCTTTGAGAGTTTATTTTATCCTTCATCAAAATTATAACATTTTGCTTTTTATTATTCGACATACATCTTGAAAATACTATTATAAAAAAAGGACTTAGGTAGTGCTTAAAAAAATCCTTAGACAACACAAAAGAGCGGAGCTGTTGTCTAAGCAAAAACCACTTAAACAGCGCTCCCATATCGCATTTTTACCTATTTTAAACAACAAATTTATAGTATTACTTATTTTGAACACACATTTTTACCTAATAAATAATAAAATTTGTAATTAATGAGCTCTCTAAACCACAATAGTAGGTTAATGCCTCTATGTCAGCACAATTGAATTGACCTCATCAACTTTCTTCCACTTAAAACACTTCCTTTTTATGTTTGCACAATATGAGTTAATGACACAAAAATTTGAGAACAAGTAAGAATTAAAAATGTAATTTGACATTATAATACATCAAATATATTGAAAGCAACATATATTTCCGTTTCATACAAAACTAAGGTGAAAAAATTGTACACTACCATAACAATCGGATATGCACTATGTGAGGTATTTTGGACTCCATGAGGGTTTATTCCACTAGCCAATTAATAATACAAACCACAAATTTCTTGGTTTCGCTGCAAATTCGTGATAATTAACATCAAAAAATTTCATTACATGCATCGGTTGGATGTATAAAGTTTCAATCTTTTATTCTTCATCCACATGTCACATCAAATGTTTCTCATAATCTGTGCTTCTGTACATACGTCTAACTCTGAAAATAAGTGGGAAAATAATACATCACCGTAGTCGGTACATATCCTCCCTTTTTATAACGAGGGCATCACAAAGTGGACATCATTCACACAATCATGTATTATTTCTTTTTTCAAAGTCTACAATTATACAAAGTTATAATTGGCAACTTTATATTGATTGGAGATTTTCTCTTGATGTTTTGGTGAACTAGTTGGGGAATGCTCATGTGCTTATGTATAATTCATAAATACAAGTTACTTAAAAAATATATATATTTTTCATTTTTTCTTAATTTGTATGACGATGCCTAGAACATCATATAAAAAACGAAGGGAGTAGTTGATACCTTCCAAGATACTCATTAATACTATTCACAGCAAGCGAGGTGCATGTATTTTAAAAAGTAAATATTCTCTATGTCATGTTAGATTATCTGATCTTTATCACATTATCAATCCTCAATTATTTTTACATTAACAGTAAAAAACGTTTCACAAAATAATTCACTTTTTGTCTTTCTTAGTACAACCTTAACAAATGTGTTAAAATTTTTATTATTTAAACTAAACAAAATAAATTTCAATATTTATACTTTTTGCAAAATAAAATAAAAAATTGATATAATTTTTTTGACTTTATTTTAAATTAGGCTAAAACAATATATTAGAAAAAGAACTGAACAAATTTATCGTAAAAAAATTAGCATATTCTTTCTCCAAAAATGCATTGCTTTTCACCTTTTAACACACCTTTTATAAGTTTACATAAGAATAATTCAATTTATTCCTTCAATTATATTATCCTTCAATTGTTCTTTACTGTTAGATAATTCTTTAAAAACATCGTGCTTCAATCATTCACTACTGTATGTAGATAGTCTAATATGTGAATTCATCATATTGTAGTTTTTACAAAAATGCCTTTCTGGATATTCATTTTCTCACCTCATCACCGCAAACCAATCAAGGTAAAATTATATTGCAACAGACAAAAATCACACTTAGAACAATAATATTATTCAGCATCTATCTAGGTCTATCTTTGACCTAATAAAGATATTATACATCTTACCTATTACTCCCTCCGTCCCTAAAAGATTGTCACATTTTGACTTTTGTGGTCAATTACAACAAAATTTGATCACGAATTCTCACTAAACGAAAAGAAATAATATAGTTTTGTGGGACCTCGTTAGATTCGTCTCAATATATATTTTTGAAATATCAACTTATTATAATTTTTTTGCATTTAGAATAAGAGATATTTGTATTTTAAATCGTGTTTTATTGACCACCAAAAGTCAAATGTGACAATCATTTAGGGACGGAGGGAGTATTAACAGTTAGCTCACAAGAAAGTAAAATTTTGTACATTTTCCTCACACCAATTACATCCAGGTAACTACTAATAACTATACTCTAATTGACAAAATCAATCAACTAATACCTATTTAATTTTTAATAAAGAAGAAAAAGAATAAGTAGATTATTAAGGACCAAACTATAGAGGTGGTGCAGGATGCGACGGAATCCCTAAACCGAGGCCTGAGAGTATCATCGACTCATTGTTAGAGAATCACTACAAAATAAAAAGGGCAAGATTATCAATTAATGAAGTTTCGCTATATATTTACCCTTTAATACACAACCAAGGGGACGATCTATTAGCTTTCGCCTCCGATATGGTTTCAAGCCTAGGTGACCATAATTGTTCCCTTGATCCGACCAAATTATCATAATGTTTCTTCAACTCCGGTGTGCTACAAAGCGTATCATTATTATCGCTATCGCCCTCAAAGCATTGATCTTCAATAATATTATTATCATCAATCTTTCTCGACGACATTAGCTTGATTATAAACTGCGGCGACACTTTGATCAAATTCTTCCCGTCTACGTCCTTCAAATATTGAAATGGTTGGTGAGTACTCAAATTAATTTGTGGAGTAGCTCTTTTGGAGCCCGAGGTAGTTAATAAGGCGAGTAGTGATGAAACCGAGAGGCGACGACCTGGTGGAAAACCATCAAGGGGGAGGACGAAGTATGTCTCCCCCTTGATAAATTGTTGGTCGAATGTAAGTAAGGGGAGAGGGCGACCGATGAAGAATGAGTCTGCATGGCAAACCATACAATCGGGAAACTCAAACATGATCTCCGCCGCGAGGCGTTTTCCATCAAGTGTTCTCGTTGTTCCGTCATGGAAAAATAGTTGTATGTTTGAAGTTTGAGGTTGTAATAAGCAACTAGGAGAGATTGCATTGCCCATTTTTCTTGCAAGAAGAAGGAGGAGAAAAGTATTAGTTGATGATTTAATTTAAAATTATTGAATAATGAATATAGGGAAGGTGTGTATTAAATAGGGAAGGGGGTTGGGTTGACTTTGAGAAGTCGAAATTTAATTTATTTTGAGGTGTTATTAACTAAAGGGCATGGTCATAGAAGCCGGCTGCTAATAACCTTGATCTTGATCTTGATCTATATACCAAGTTGTGGTTATAACAAATAATACGTATATAGTTTTGGTGTAGGCTTCCCAAACTTTCCATTTCATTAATACTTTTAATTGACCAAAATTGAATATCATCAAACCGGCAATCATGGACAAGGAGCTAAGCCTTCGATCCAGTACTAAGCCAAAAGTTTATTACTCCATCCGTCCCTAAAATATTATCACATTTTGATTTTTTTTAGTTAAACATTACAAAATTTGATCATGAATTCTCATTAAACGATAAGAAATAATATATATAGTCTTGTTGGACCTTATTAGATTCGTCTCAATATATATTTTTGAAATATTAACTTTTTATAATTTATCGCATATTGAATAATAGATATTTATGTTTTAAATCGTATTTTGTTGACCAACAAAAATCAAAATGGAACAATTTTTCAGGGACGAAGGGAGTAACTTATAGTATTAAATTGCTATGAGCACAACTAAATCATATGTTTTCAATTAATTCTCACCCAATGATCATTTGATTATTTGGACATTTGTAATCATTTATGAGGTAAAGCCGAACATTATGTGTATGCTATATACTTCCTATTTTACAGCAAAGATATCTGTTAGACATCCTATTTTTTACAGCCTACCATTTCCGATGAGATTATGTGATGTTAGTACACGAATGCAGTATTTAAATCGGGAGATGTGCTTTATTTGTTCAAAGAAATTAGTTAGAGCTTGTTTTTAAACTATTTCAACACAAGGTTTGCTCTTTAAAAGTAATCAAAGTTATGTTAAGTAAAAAGACGAAGATGTAGGTACACTTTGTACTCTAACTCTTTAATAGTTAAGCTATGTCGTCATCAGGCGATCATCTCATCATATATTGTTGCTGGTAGTTGATGAACATCTTAACTTTTCCACATTGATGATGCATCAATGATGCAATCAATGTGCTAACTACATCTCAACGGACCTCGAGTTTTATTGAATGTGAATGAGTTATCTTATATAGATTGATTGGAAGAGTTGCTTCGTTTGGGTCAACCGGATCTCGTAGTTTAATTGATCCGGTTGAACTATATATATGTTCGCTATCAGACGTACTTCGAAATTGAGCTTTTACACTGGCTCAAAATAATATTTTTGAAAAAAAGTTCGACCTAGTTGAATATAAAGATCAAAGAGTCGAGCCCACATTAGGGAATTCGAAACGGTACTACTCATATGGTATGCACATGAATATAATGTGAGTTAATTGCTGGAAGCCTGGAATGGTCCTACTAAGTGGGGGTTCGGTGTATTTTGGTCCTTGAAAGTGATACCGTTGGGAAATGGTCCATGAAAGTGTGTATATTGGTGCAAAATTTGGTCCCTATTCCATTAACTCCATTAAATTTAAGCGTGAATAGCAATTTTTGGGGTAAAAACAAAAGTTTTTACAACTTAAACGCTCTATTTAGGGCCTAAATGTAAATAACAAAAAGTTAAAGGTAAAAGTAACAATTAAATACATCAAAATTAAGAATCGATCTAGTTAAATCATTTTTTTTTTTCGATTTCTTTTGGAATTTTTTTGCTATTTTTTTAGCTAGTAAAAAGGGTTTGATTATGGGCGTTGTTTTAACTAATAGTTTTAGTTTTGGCAAAAAAAAAAATTGATTTCGTAATTATTTCTTTTTGCAAAATGGTTCAATTTTGATTGTTGTTTGTAAAAAAGGTTTGGTTTTCTAAGTTGTTTTAGAAAAAAAGTTTGATTCTTGACTTTTTTTTCGAAACAATTACATAAATCAGAACGTTTTTGCGAAATAACCACCAAAATCCAACATTTTTGGCAAAACAATTATCAAAATCAAACCTTTTGACAAAAAAGTACGAAAACATGACATTTTTACCAAAAGACTACGAAAACCAAACTTTTTGCCAAAACCGAAAGTTTTAGCTAAAACAAGTACCAAAATTGAACTATTTTTACTAGAGAAAAACAATAAAAAAAAAAGTAACCGTAAAAAATCGAAAAAAAATTGAAAAGAAATCGAAAAAAATCAAAAAGAAATCGAAAAAAGAAGGCAAGAAATAAATAAAAAAAATCGAAAAGAATTAAAAACAAGAAGAATTTAATGGAGCAACAAGAATCTTGGTCAATTGAGAGTATATTAGGGAGACACAAAAAGTGCACCAGACCCCCATTTACTGGGACCATTCTAGCAATTAACTCAATATAATGCACAATAATATGTATTTGGATGATGTTGTAATTTTGATAGACCGTCACAAACTGAACCTGAAATTAAATAAATAGATTGATTCATCCCTATATTTTTACGTCGATCGGTCTTGTGCGTGCATGATGACTCGTCGAGAGATCTGCTCGAGAGCGCCCGCATCACCTGTTGATTCTCTAACCGGGGCTGGTCTGATTCATGTTCGAAAGAGTCTGTTGGTCATGTCTGGGAACGTCTCAAGAGGTCTGCGTTTTTGGTTTGGACTTGATAAGGTTACGAGACCCTTGAGGTCGTGAGGTAGTAGTTTTTTTCCATGTTACTTGAAAGTGTAGTCGGAGTTTAACCACAAACACTCTGACGATCAAGTAGTCCCAAGTGTTTGAGTTTATAAGTAAAGTTGGAGAATTATGCATTAGCTCATCTAGTGGACAAGATCCGGTATATAGACAGAATTTCTCTGCAATTCTTACACATTATAGGGTGGTGTACTTATGTAATTGGTTGTGTATCACCCTAATCTAAAGCGGGCCGAGTTTTTGAACTTTAGCCCATGTGTGCTCAGATTGTATTTAATTTCGAAGTAGGGTCCATATTATATATAATAAAGTTATTAAAAATCACAATTAAGTAATAATTAAATAATATAAAGTTAAAATTTTATACTTCATATTAGTTTCTTATTTATATTTCTAGAGCTTTATTGTCCAACTTTGAACTTTTGAATGTTTTTTGTTGATTAATATTGGATGCAAGGTGTATGTGACTTTATTGAAGTCTTAAATAACTAATCTTGTGTTTGGTTAATGGAGTTATTTTTATGATGCAGATGCATACTTAACAATTTAGCCTTTAAAGTTGTCCAATGTAAGTATGTAATCAAGCCACGCGCCAATTTTGACTTCTTAAAAACTGTAAATGTCACCTCGGCTTAAAGATTGGGCAATAAAAGTTCAAATCGAACCATGCGCACTTGAATTTGACAAGATATATACATGCACTATACATATATATCCAATTAAAAGTGTAACAAAAGATCTGGACTCCACTCCGTATATAACATATATATCCAACCAAGTTAAGCCTTTGGTTAATTTTTGTACATGAAATTTAGGTTTAGGGTTGAATATTATTGTGAAGCTTGAGATCGTTTACTTGCCGGAATGAGGATAAGGATATTCTCAAGTAGAATAACTTGGAAAAACATTTCTTGTCACATACTCCTCCGCCCCATATAGAACATGACAAACTCATCTTCTACATACATACATATATACTATATATAATACAAAAACAACTTTATAATTTATCGGTTAGTCCAAAATGTGGAACTGTTAGATAATTAATATGCGGAGAAAATGTGGTAAATATGATCACATGCTTATTGATTTTCCGTCCACAATCACAATTGAAAGAGCAATCTTAATAACACTAAGCCCCCAAAAGGCAAGAAGGGGTCAAAGAATGAGCTATCAAACTTAATTTGTTTGATTAATTCTTGGAAAATAAGTTGATTGGTTGAAGTGGGGCATGTTTGTGGTTGTTTTGTAGCTAACTAATAGCTACTAAAAATAACTTTGACCTTTTGAATTCATCAAATACCAGGAGACAAAACTACTTGCATAAAACAAAAATTGTACTGCCCCAGTGTCAATTTTAATGAAATGTTTATTAAATACATGCAACAGGTATTTCAGACTTTGAGAAGGATGAATATAATATTTATTGATGACTCGATAGTTTGGTGACATGCGACCTAAATATTTAACTAGGAATTTTTATAATTTTGTTGGTGATAATTTGTCTTATATTTCATTTTAACTGTCCGTTAATTAATACTTAACTCTAATTGCCTACTATCTCCACCCATTCTTATTTATTAGTTGTCTTTTTAGTTTTAATTTTTTGTTTTCAAATATTTGTCTTTTTTGCATAATTAATTGTAATGTTACACTTTCGATTTACCTTTTTATTACTTCAATTATTTCTATGAATTTATCAACCAATCAAGTAATTATATAATTGACTTTTTTTTACATTTTCAATATAGTTTTGTACTATTTTTTATTTTTCTTAATCTTTTTTTGGCGATCCCAAAGGGGATTACGTGTTACTTCGAAAAAATAATACAAGGTCTTGCAAGGTAAGTACGTAAAATAAATACATAATTGAACTCTAGGTAATGAGATGTCAGAAAGTCTAGTGCACAGCGTCAGAGGATAGGGGAGGCCCGAAGGCCCCGTCCCTAAACAAGCACTAGAAAACACCCACCACCCCCAAAACAAGAGCCATAGTAAAGAATAACTAGTGCTCCTAATAAATATTACAATATGAATACGCTCAGCAAGACTATGAGGACTCTCTCTACTGCCTGATGCTTGCTTGGGATGCCAGTCACTTTCTGCCCTGTCCTTCCCCCCCCCCCCCTCCCCCCCCCCCCCCCCCGCTTATAATCAGCAACAATGTCACCTCTTTCCAGGACGTGCTTCTATTTTGACAAATAGCTCTCTGTATGTACTTGTAAAATTAACAAACTCAATCCCAAGGATGAACGGAGTATCAGTTACGAATTTATGTACTCGTTATTTGTAGTATTATTGTATTCATAATTTTGTTATTAATTTACGAAAGTAATTGTTGAGATGGTCCCAGTAAGTGGGTGACCGTTGCAGTTTGGTCCCCGTAAGTGCGCATTTGATCCCTAAGGTTAACAGATCTGTTAATTCTAAACGTTTTTGTGGTTTTACGTATATAAATGCTAAAATTGGGCCAAAAATGCAATCATAGCTTAAAGTCTCTTCAATGATCTTTGTCGAAGCTTGTATATGAGAGATATTTTTCAAATCATTTTTGACAAAAAAGACGATAAGTGATTCAACGTTTTTATGTATGTTTTGTCAAAAGAAATGTTTTGAAAATCTTAATGTTGATAAAATTGGGGTTTGAACTCATATTCTTAAAGATGATGAAAATAGCTTTCTAACACATTTTGAATCGTTAAAATCAGAGTTTTAACGAAGCGGGAATTGAAGTTTTAAATTTGTCGCCAAGCCGAACTCTTAAAACTTGCATTTTATTTGTCCAATTTTAGCATTTATTTACGTAAAACCACTAAAACGTTTAAAATTAATGGATCTGTTAATTTTAGGGACCAAATGCGCACCCGCTACGTACTTTCTAGGATCATTTGTTCATCGATCTCACTTACAGAAACTAAACTGCAACAATAACCCACTTATCAGGACTATTTCAATAATTACCTCTTAATTTACGGAGAGGAAACATGATGGATACTACAAAAATACAAATAAATGTTCTTAGTTTACATGCATGCATTGTCACTTAATTCAAATTTCGTGTAATGATGTTCATCATTGTCGATCACTCTACGTGTCTCTAACAAATTGCTGACTGGGGAGCGTTTCCCCTTCTTTGTAAAACCATGATAATTAATTCAACTATTCAAACACCTTTCAATACTACTATTTGTCGTATTTACTATATAAATTTATCAACTGGTGGCTTAATTAATACTCCCTCCATTACTAAATTATTGTCACATTTTTATTTTTGATAGTCAACAAAATATGATTTAACACATAAATATCTATTATTCTACATGTGAAAAAATTATAAAAAATTGATATTTCAAAAATATATATTGAGACGAATCTAACAAGGTCTCACAAGGCTATATTATTTCTTATAGTTTAATGAGAATTCATGATCAAATTTTGTTATGTTTGACCAACAAAAATCAAAATGTGACTATCTTGTAGGTACGGAGATAGTATTATATTCTTTATTTTCATCGACTACGAGTGGCCAAATCAAAGATATATGTAGTAATACTTTCTCTGTCATAAATGATTGGTATATTTTGACTTTTCATCGTCAACAAAACACGATTTCAAATATAAATATCTCTTATTCTACATATGAAAAAATTAGAAAAAGTTGGTAGTCCAAAAATATATATTGAGACGAATCTAACAAGATATTATATGACTATATTATCTCTTATTGGTTAATGAGAATTATTGATCAAAGTTATTAAAGTTTGACCATGTAAAGTCAAAATATATCAATCATTTTAGGGACGGAGGAAGTAATATAAATATAAAAATATGACAATTGACAAACTTAGATTTTGAGGTGGCATTAGTACGAAAAGCTAAAGGGTGAACTTGCACTTCAAAAATATACGACAATTACATAGGATTTGACGTGCGTATTTTCGTGAAATGTACTTGTTAAGTGTCAAATTGGACTCCTAATATCGTGTGGTGGTGAATAATATTGAGTGTTTTAATCCATATATTTCTTTGATAGTCGATCTCTTTCCGATTATTTTACTTGTCATTTTAATTATTTGCATATTAATTGATAAGAAAAAAGTATTATAAAAAATTGATTGAAAATATGACAATTTATTTGAAAATATCATTGGTTGGTTAATAATTTCATGAAAAAAATAGTTAATAAAATTCATTGAATGTAAAATTAAATTTTCTATGATAGAATGACAAATTTTGAACAAAAATTGTGTTAAGACAATAAGTGAACATGAACCTATAATTCTTTTTTTTAAATTAGCGATGTGAGTATTAACACAATAATATTTCAAATAACGAGTACATTGTTGAATTAGGTAGGTATTAACTAATAGATAGATAGAATAAAATATAAGACAACTTATGTTCGAAAATCCTACCATAATTCAACATTTAAATCACAAATTTAATTTCCTTATTGGAAACTTTAACTAAATATCACCACGCCCCCACGTGAAAACTGAAAAGTTACGGTTTATTAAGCTCTTTGTTTATTAATGGATCATTAATCATAAAAAATGTATATGTACCCATTTAAAGTATATTTTTCTTCTTCTTTTAGTATATTTTAGGTATTACGTACCATTTTTCAAAATAAATTCATTAATATCAACCATCTGCGCTTATTTTTTGCTTTAAATAATTTATACCAACTTATTTAACATATTTTGGTATACAAACTAAATCGGTGTATAATATTATTTTGGTACATTTTTTTTGAATATTATATGTTGTACCGTCTAAGAATAATATATTTTACCAATGTGAATCATCTTTAAACTAAAAATAAATGTATGTGTTGATTAATAAACATTAATAAATGATATTATTAATGAACATTTTACCACCCACTAAGCTACCTAGTCACCGGAAGAAAGTATTAATTACTACAATTCGCTTAAGGATCATGTGTGCAAATGGTGAACGCGGGCTAGAGATAAGGATTTATTATCCAACTATATATATTGACCCCAATTTCATAATTAAAAAAATGTGTTTGTGTTTGTTGGTATTCATTGATTTTATTATCACCTTCCAAAAGTCGCCAACGTCTATTTCAATTACTTCTAATTATAAACAATCGATATATCTAATTGATTAGTTCCACTTGGAAGTTAATATATTCCTATTACTATAAAGCATTCTCACCGTAAAAAATTATGATCTTATTAAGATTTTCTTATCATGTATTTGATGTAAAAATTTAGGAATCAAATTGTAAAACTAATACATTAAGAAAAAATTTAAAAGAAAATTCTTAAGAGAATCGTAACCCGTCCGTTCGCATCAAGTTATTTAAAAGATATTTTTAAAAAATAGTTTTTTATACTATCTAAAACTAGTACTTTTATATTTGTGAAAAGATTGGGTGCATCAATACCTTCCATGCATTAAGTGCATCAGGTACCCATTTAAAGGTTTTACGTGGGTACTGTACCCACTTGAAACTTCATCATTGGTACTTGTACCCAAATTGTACTATAAGTCTATAACAATGGTACAATACCACATATTTATCAACCCAAAATAAATATGTGGTATTGTACCATTGTACCATTGTTATAGTACAATTTGGGTACAAGTACCAATGATGAAGGTTCAAGTGGGTACAGTACCCACGTAAAACCTTTAAATGGGTACCTGATGCACCGGGTGCACCGAATTATTGATGCACCAAATCCGGACCCTTTATATTTTTTCCTTTTTTTTCTAAATACAAAATAGAAAAATATTTGAGGCATCTGCTGCGAATGCAAATAATATAAGCATTTTAAATGATGTGAAACATGGTATAGGCCTGTATGTAGTTGCGCAACCATGGTGTGAAAGCAGTTGACATACGGCGTTAGTCATCAAAATTCACACGCCTGCTTGCCGGAAAAGGAAGTTAAATTATTGAGGAAACCAATTTAAAATGTGCTTAAGTCATGCTAACGTCGTTAACAAATACTCCTAACAACTAAAGTTTGAATTGATTGGTAAGTATATGACTATATTCAATCGAGTACTAAACTTCGTCGAATCAACCTATTTATTATTCTGGGTATTAAACGTTTTTAACTCCAACCTCAATTTGGATTCTAGTAGTCTTTTTTGTCGAGAATCAACAAGCTAATGTGAAAGAAGTCGGGTTTAATAATCCTTCAAATTGTTAATGTGATAGAATTAAAACATGACTTATTATCAATAATTAATTCAAACTTTATTATGAAGTCTAAATTGGTACATGAAATGAAATATAAAGGGAAACAAGACGAGTTTTAACATGTATTATGTGAATGCAATTTATGGCATAATTTAATTACTAATTGAATCGACCATCGAACAATACGTTATACGTGATTCTATTTTTACTATCAGTCGACTGTTAGATGGGTGGGTACATTTGTTACATTTGATAGGCTGACTCGCAATATACATAAAGTCTTTCCAACACGTTTTTATCATTTTAAACACACTTGTCCTTGAATATTTAGGAGTTTGACTCTCGCAAAGAAGATGATCAGTTCAAAAATGTTCACACAGGGGCGGATCTAGAACTATAATTTGAGTATTCATTTTATCACTTAAAATATAAAAAAATTAATAATGATTATTCATTAAGAAGGTATAAAGTCAATAAAGCAATAAAAAACATGATGTTGTCAAGGTTTGGATCCAAGCTAAGACCTCACACAAATTTGCTAATGACTTAATCATTTGAACTATTTTATTTTTATATAAGGTATTCATATGTGAATATCCTAACATACCCTAAATCCGCCCGTGCCTGCACATGAACAACTAATACTAATACCTGCAAGTACCATGGCGGAACCACGAAACACCAATGGAACGACTGCAACCAGTAGGAATGCACATTCCGGATCTCGGCCTACTAGACTAATTAACCACACAAACGGACCAGATGGTTCAAATAATGGAGCACAATCAAGTTAAAACTTCCGGTTGAATCACATTGATATCACTGAAAGAAGAATATCTTCAATATATAGAATCGTAATCAGTCAATTAACTAATTATAGGTTGTTCATTCATTTTGACAAACAACTATTTTCATGATTAATTATTTAAAATTCATACCCTTATTATCTAAGAGAAAGAAAATGACAAATATGTATGAGAATATATATCAAAACTATTTTTCTCAAATGTGTATCTAATAGAAGTTAGAAAATGAAGTAATACAAAGGGATCACATGCATGGCCACTAAATGACTAAATTAATTTTGTTGTATCAATATTGAGAACTTGAGATATTCTAATTCATCCGTCAATCATTCTTTAAATATTAAGACATAATAAATAAAATTATTTTAAAATAAATTTGACAACTCAGGACCCGCCATCTCGAGTCAAATGAATTTTTAATCGAATTGGAACTACTCATAAATTTTAAAATTTAATGAGTTGGATTCGAATTTATCTCAATTTTATACGACCTTCCAACAATATCCTTAAACAAGAAATGCTTGGAAGTAATTTCACTTATTTATGTTCGATCTAAATAGTAATAATCTCCTGTAAAAATACAATTCGTTGTATTCTTCTTTCTCTATCTCTCTATTTCTTGAGATTGAGGAGGAAGAATAAAAATGCTGCTTAAATGTAAATCCTTCAAGCTTCCATGCAAGTAAATATCTGACAATCATAACAAATTGGAAGCCATCGATTTTCATTTGATACATCAAATAATCTAGCCATGAATATAAAAGGTAATGTTAATAAATCCGTTTATTGCCATACATTTTGTGTCATTTTCGTGATAAATTAAACACACGCACCCATGCATGATGCATGCATTATATTTTTACTTTTTTTTTAATTGGATGTACTTTTTCAGGTAACAGATGCAGGGGAGATCATTGCGATGGGGACGAAGAATATGATGCACGATCACCAGGAGAAAGCCAGAAAAAGAACAACGATGATTCGATTTCTGATGCTTCACATCCACATGAGAAAGCAATTGCACCTTCTAAAGGAGGAGGAGGCTTGTGTATGGCGACATGGACGTTTGGAGATTTGGTTGGTCAGGTGAAGAAAAAATCTGTACAGAAATTCCCAACATTTTCGATTTTAGGAGGGTTTGATTTTTATTCGAAGAAAATGTTGGCGAAGAAACCAGGGAGGAATAATAAAAGTGATGCTGATATGATTAACATTGGGGACCTTCTTGATTTAAAGCCTTCTTGGAGGAATTTTAGCTTTCAAGAACTTGTAGATGCTACTGATAATTTCAGTCCTGGTATGATTTTTAAACTTCCTGCATTTTCTATTGCTGTTCTGAATTCTGATTTATTTTGGAGTTTACTTCAGTGCTATGAATGATCAATACATTATACACTAACGTTAGAGTTAGACGTTGGAATAAAACCGTGTGATATACCACCACTCGTGCATCTTGCTTGTCGATAGGGAAACAAATAGTCTTAGTTTCTTCCCTTGAAGTTACTTAATTTAAGCTCTGACATTTGATAGATAAGCTAGTTGGACAAGGGGGGCATGCTAAGGTTTACAGAGGATGTTTGCCAAATGGAGAGATAGTTGCAGTGAAGAAAATAACGAAGACAGAGAAAAATGACGATGACAGAATCATCGACTACTTGTCAGAGCTTGGAATAATCGCACACATAAACCACCCGAATGCTAGTAGATTAGTTGGTTTTGGCACTGATGGAGGATTGCATCTTGTCTTCCTCTTTGCACATCATGGAAGCTTGGCAACATTCTTACACGGTACAATTCTAGTGTAACAAATTTTATTATGTAGACACTTAGTGTTAGACAATACGGTTCACAACATAATTTCTGAACTTTGCTAATTGACGAAGAGGAATTTAATGTTACAGGTGAAGGAAAAAATTTGGATTGGAAACAAAGGTACAGAGTGTCTGTCGGGGTAGCTGAAGGATTAAATTTTCTCCATTATGATTGCCACAGACGAGTAGTCCATCGAGACATAACTTCTTCAAATATATTACTGAACGAAGACTATGAACCTCAGGTTTTTGTAATCCTGCTGATATGTTAATAAACCTGTTTTTTCCCACTTAGCATGAAACATTTGTCCAAGTGTGATGTGACTTTTTGTAGATATCTGACTTTGGACTCTCCAAATGGCTTCCTGACAAATTGGTTCATCATGTGGTTTCTCCCATTGAAGGCACTTTCGGGTAACGTGGTGTCTTTAAGTTTGTTTAGGTTCTACTTCTGCAATTGTTTCTGAGTTTGTAATGTCTATGTTATACAGATATATGGCCCCTGAGTATTTCATGCATGGGATTGTCCATGAGAAGACGGATGTTTTCGCCTTTGGCGTTCTCTTACTGGAGCTTATAACCGGTCAACGTGCAGTTTGTGCAGACGGGCAAAGTCTTGCAATGTGGGTATGTAACAAAATTTCTTATTTGACTGAAAATATTGGGTTCCAAGCCTGAGCGGCAGTATTTTGGCAAAGTTCGACAAGATTCTAATCTGACATGATTATCTACTTATCTACATTGAGCTTATTTATAGGGGAATACTTAATTTATGTGTTCTTGTAGAGTTGCTATAAAAATCTGAAATTCGTATTTGGCTCTGATATCTTTTTTTCTCCGTTTCTGTCAACATCAGAGCAGTTAGTATCGTGTGGAATGCAAAACGTCATTAGCTTTCGTGTTCTTGATATGATTTCTCTAATTGATTGTCTCCAATGTTAAACATTATACAGGCAAAACCTTACCTAGAAAAGAATAATGTCAAAGAAATAGCAGATCCCCGGCTGGCTGACACCTACGACAAGGTAGAAATGAAGCGTCTCATGGCTACAGCATCATTATGCATTCACCACTTACCCCATATGCGCCCCACCATGGATAAGGTAATCGTATTATTCATCAATTTTGACATTCTGATACTTGTACTCCGGATTGTTGAAATGAAGGCGGGAGCATTAACTCGTAAGGTCCTTTTCGGGTATGTAGGTTGTCCAATTTTTGAAAGGTGAAATTGAGCCTGACATGAATACAAACAGATCAGTGTTAGTGAATTCGTGTGACTTGGAGGACTACACTTCTACATCTTATCTCAACAATATTAGTCGCCATATGCAACTCATTATGGAGTAATGTTTTGAAATGCATCATTTGATTTGTTCATATGTAACTTCCATCGAGTTTGTCGAGAAATATTCTGAAATTAGGAAGATCACATATTCTGTCTAATTTTTTGCAGAAAAGCTATTTTAATTATGTTTTCAAAGTGTGTTATCAAGTGTTCTTTTCTTCAGGAAATTTATTTTTCTTGGCACTTCAATTTTGGTTTGGTTTAGAATAAGAAAGGATGAAAATGTATTACGTGAACATTTTCTTGTAACAGTTTAGTGTTTAAATCAGATAGTATTTGTTTATAATTGCAACTACCTCTTTTTATAAAGAACATGCTAAATTAGGATCACTCGCGTAGATTAGGTTATTGTCAAAATGATCTTTTATCAACGATTACACTTACTTTTGAGTCATTTTATAATTATCGTAAGAAACTTGAGACAGATATTTTTTTTAGGTTTTTTCAAAAGGATTGCAAATGGTCCCATTAAGTGTGTATCACATATGCAAATGAGCCCCGTAAATGTGTATTATGTGTTCAAGTAGTCTCCAAAATAAATTTAAATGTTCTTTCGACGTTAACAATTAGCAAAAGATGGTAACTCTTTATTCATTTGCTTACGGACCCCTACCCGTTTAGAAGTAGGCGGAACAGGGCCTTGATTAAAGCCCTACATACAATTCGAACACATCATGGATTTGGTGAATATTGGGCGCTGATCCGATTCAAGGCCTACTAAGGCATGGGATTAACGGTCCACAGACCACAGTGAATATAGGCGGTGGCCTGCTTAAGTCATTGTGAGCCCAACTCTTTTAATGATATGCAATTAATAGTATTATGATTTATGATTGTTGAGGAGAATTAGACCCTCTTAGCAAGAGCATTAGTATAAGAACACTCGCCATAGTCTCCCCATAACTATTCTTAAATTTAGGGGTGTGTATAAAATTCGAACCGGAACAAAAGAATAACCCAAATTTTTAGAGCAGATCGAAAGCGAATCGATTTTGGTTCGACCTTTGACGAAACTGAACCAACAGTTATTAAAATCGAACCGATGCCTAATTTTCGTTTAGAAAAAAGTTCAGTAGACTATAATTGTTGAGAGGGTTTAAGTGTTTTAGTTACTAATATAATGCGATAAGAGATATGTAAATCTTGTAAAAGCTAGTAACATAAAGAATACAAATATATGTTAAAAAAAATTGTAGTGTACTGAAATGTGTCTCAAATTTTAGAATTAATTTTAATGAAAATTCATTGATGTTAGATATAAAAATGAGATATACTTTTAGAAATACCAAAATGATTTAAAGTTAAACTGGATTATATAATATGAAATAACTTTTAGGTAGAAACCGAATTACGACGAATTGAATCATTTTGTTTTGTCAATGAAGAATTTGTGAACGAGCATTGGTTTATATGGTATTACTAGCCGAGTTAATAATGTCCGATTGTCAAGACAAGTAAGGGACGGAACTGGGAGGGGGTAGGGGGGCACGTGCATCCTCAGATTTTTCATAAATTATTAGAGATATTATATGTATAAGTTGTTACATTAAAGATGTCGGCTTAGTTGGCCCCCTTGCTTTTATATTTTCTAACCCACCAAGGATCAAACTGTTAAGTTGTATCTTTTTAGTATAATTGTTGGGTTTGATATTTTGTTGTTATCAATTGTCAGATATGTCAAATAAAAGAATGAAAATTATTGACTCTTTTTTCAAAAAGAGCAAACCCGTAGGTACATAAGGTACTACATTTACTACTTATCCTCTTGTTGATAGACTGATTCGGCTTGTTTTAACTCTTCCGGTATATACACTAACTGTTGAATGATTATTTAGACGGATGATAGATTTTTTTTCAGATTCTTTAGTTATTTATACGAAAAAAGAAATAGCTGAAAGCATCTCTACTGATAGTATTATTGATGATTATGATAGTGTACAAGGTCGTAGAGTATCTTTAAGATGAACTTTTTAATTTTTATTAATGAATATTTCGTTTTTGCAAGCTATATATATTTTTATTTATATTGTGTCCTCCTATAATTTCATCTTGGTTTCGTCCTGAAGACAACAACTGATGATATTGGAAGTCGTGGTTCAATAATTTCAGTTTGTCATTAATTTTTGTTCTAGTGTGTATATAGTGTTGCCCGTCTTGTTATAATCTCAAGAATTAATGACAAACTGGAATTATTTTAAACGCCAAGGATGAGTAAGATTGGTACTGTACTAATTTAAGCCAGAGGTATGTCTTCAATTGTTCTTATAGCTTATTAATCAGTACCACATATTCGTACAAAATTTACATAGTTAGATATGTCTAAGGTTGGATATTCCGTAGATACCCCAAGTGCCCACATGTGATACCGCCTTCAAATACAAGTTCGTCACCAAAATTCCAATTTACTAAATTAGTGTCCTAATTTTGAGCGCTACGTAAACTACATTTATAATAAAAAAATTTGTCTAAGCTTGTTTCGTTGACGTTTTATAGTTTAGTTCTAATATATTTAATAGTTTTCCCTTCTTAAGCTCTTATTTTGTGTATTTAATGTAGATTAAGAATAGTTGGTTATTCGTTAATTAGAGATATGTGTAAAGTGCTACTCCATTTCTTGATTGTTTGGATAAAAGAAGTACTTTATTAAAGAAAGCGAAAAATTTACTAATATGTCCTCAAAAAGTAAAAAGTACTCCCTCCTTTCCTTTTTAGTTGATATACTAGAATATTTTTTTGTTCCAAAATAGTTATCGTTTTAACGTTGAAAATTGTATTTTTACATTCTCAATGAACTATTTGACTACTTTTTCTCTTGAAATTAGCAATCACCCAATGATATAGTTCCAAATAATTGTATTTCTACTTTTTCAATGTACTTTTTGACTACTTTTAATTTTTCTTAATGTATGAGCAAATAGCTAAAACGACAACTAAAAAGGAACGCAGAGTATTTTGAAGTACTATTACTTTATTGAATGGGTAAAAAAGAGAAAATAATCTTAAAGTTACATTGGACTATAAATAATCAAGTATTTTAAAAAGTTAAAAAAATATCTAAATAATCTAATATAGTGAAATAGAGGAAGTATTATTTTTTAATTGATATGAAAAGAGCTAGAACGTCATGCAACTAGAAAAAAGGAAGGAAGTAGTAGCGTGTAATCATCTATCCTATATATAATGTGGGAAGGGTACAATTGCAACTTACATTGTGAAGCCCCATGTTATCATTTTTTAAATTAACTACTTTTTATTCTAATGTTTCTTCTTTTTAGTTATACAAAAAATAATGATAAAAAATTAAATATATTTCATCATATATCAAGGGCGGCTCCATGATCGAAATCTAGGGTGGTCCCTCGATAACTTAATATAAATGAAAAAATTATTTATAAAATGATATGAAAACTACATATGCAAAATATAGTTTTAGATGAGTAAAGTGAGTTAATCGTTTAATGAGAATTCATAGTCAAAATTTATAATATTTGATCAACAAAAATCAAAATGGTGACAATCAATTGAAATTATATAATGAGTTGATTTATAATTTCATAAGAAAAAATAATCAGCAAATTACATTAAAAATATAGTTACAACTAATTATGCTAGCAAAAGAAAAATTTAGAAATAATAATAAGAAAATATAGAAAGATAATTAACAAAAACCAGAAATAGTAATAAGAAAGAAGGCAAAAAGTTATAGTGTGATTTGAAATGGGGACCTTTACCATAAAGAATCATGCCTCAACCAACTCATCTAACTTGATTTTGTATATTCACTCCATTTATATAGTATAAGTGTATAACTATCATGAACAAATAGTAAAACAAATGCTTGCTAAGTTGCTGCTGAATACGATTTGCAAAACAAAAGATAAAGAAGCTGTTGGCGAGGTTCAAACTCAGCCAAACAGTACGAAAGTTTAACATCTTTACCATCTAAGCTAGCTATTTTCTTTGATTTGGGGTGATCATGTGCACATATTGACCACCCCTGAATTCGTGAATGATACATATACATTTGAATTATACGAAATAGTAACAATAACATAAATATATAAATATTTCATTTTTAACATATCAATTGGACAATTATGCATTTGAAATCCTAAATCTGATACCACATGTTAAATAATTAAAAACATGACATAATTCCCGAAATCTTGACTTACATGATTATCACATATATGTATAATAAAATATAATGTAATTGACACAAACCATTAAGACGTAATTGACATGAGTCGGTCTGGATTAAAAGTGTTGTTGATTCCAAAAACTCGCCTTAAGATATGGAGAAGAGTTTCTTTCTCTTGACATATAAACTTCTTTACGTGTTATTACTTTAGTTTCTTGATTTTTAATTGAATCTTTTAATGAAGAAAAGAGTCTATTTATAAATAGAGAAATGACATTCTTTCATTGAAAGAATCATCTCAGTATATTCATGTAATTTGCGTCAAATGATTCCTTATTAAATGCATACATTTAGCATTATTTGATATAACCTAGGCGATGAAGTTAAGAGGAAACCCCCAAAGAATTTCAAGAACGTCATACTATCAAGCAATCAGATACTAATTAATTAAGTCAATTAATCCATAGGTCCCACCTTTGCCGCTATGACATTTGTTTCTTCCAAGAAGTTTCAAAACTACGCAACGAAAAACATTCTCCACAAATTTATTCTTTATGTATAAGAAAATACTTGTTAGTACTATATTGTTTTATAAACAAATCAACATGATATAGAAGCTCTACTTTTGTCCTAAAGTTTTTACAAATATCTCAATAAATAACAAAACATGCCAAAAAGGTAAACCAAACCAAACCTTTTTCTTTTGCATCACACACTTTTTTAAGTGACCTTTATATGTATTTCATAAGATCAAAATAATAGTGTCATTAGATTACAGTATAGTTTCTAATAGAATATTGTTACAGTTTAGTCTTCGATTGTGATAAAAAAAAATTGTAGATCGATTAATCCTCACGATGCTCCTCAAAAATGGTCCGGAAAATTTGAAGATTTCGGTCAGAATATTTTCAAGAATAGAAAAAAAATAGTCAAGAAAGTGTAAGTTTGGTATGGAGATTCATAATCACCATCAACAACCTGAAAAGATTTATGTGGCCATTGGATCAGATATGATTGATGGGTTTGGAGCCTTAAATTTTGCTCTCAAGAAATGGTCATCTGAGTTAATAATCTCTATAGTTATTCTCCATGCAACAAATGATATCTGCAAAAATTATGTCTACACTCCATGTAAGTTATACATACAATAATATTAATGTAATCTCAGTTTTCTTTTACTTTTCTTTATTCCCTTTTGATCAATTTCATCTGATGAAAGTTTTTGGTCTTTGTGAAACAGTTGGAAAACTTCCAGCTTCTTCATTGAGTGAGGAGAAGCTGAAAGGTCTTGAGAGGGATGAACAAGCAACTAATGATAAAACATTAGCCAAATACATAGCTTATTGTGGCAAGGTTAATTCAATAATCAAGAATTACTTTAGTTGTTTTTTCAAGTTTGATATGATATGTTTTGAAGGTTGAGATTGAGATAGAAGAAACTTGTTTTTTTGATTTTTTTTGATTTTTTATATTATAGGTGAAAGCTGAAGTAGTCAAGATTGAGAAGCATGACAAACCTTTTCAAGAAGTTGTATTAGAACTCATATCATCTTTGAAGATATCTAAGCTAGTGATGGCATTGACCTTCATGAGGATGTCATCAAGGTAAAATAACCATGCTCAATCTATTATATTGTTTACCAATCGTTCAATAGTTTGATGGTATCTGATTTAAGCTTTCAATTAGGAGGTTTCGGACGATTTTGTTGGAGTCAATTTATTTTACACTTTCATCCAAAATGCCTATCAATTAGCACTACTCTGACCCTTTATCTAACTCTCATTAGAAATTTATAAATAAAAACATAAAAAGAATTGCATGCTCATTATTATTCATTTTTTGGGTTGGTAGACTACTTATTAATTTGGAATTCAATACAAAAACATGAACTTAATTGATTAGTATTTGGTTTTCCAAATAATGGATCAAGTTATATATAGTTTAGTTTTAGATAATAAATTTATAAGTAGTAAATTAGATTATCAGGTTAATTTCTATCACTAAATCATGGTATTAATATTCTGATGTGGGATGTGCATCGTAAAAATTCTTGTTTTAGTAGGAAGTCAAGAAGTGCAATTAGTGGATCATTCTTTGTACACCACAACAAGCCAGATTACTGTGAAATGTTTGTAATTTGTTGTGGTGAAATGGTTTTCCTCAAAGGAGGAGAAAGTGAAGGAGTTGGAAGAACTCAAGAAAGGAAGAAAAATAATTGGTTTGGAAAAATATGGCCAGAAAAAGGATTTAATAATAACATTATTGGCAAAAGCAAATTATCTCCTTCATCAGAAGCATCAACAAGCAATGATTCAACTAGTGTTTGGATGAAATACAATGAAGAGATTGAAGATTACTTCAACCAATTGATGTCTACAAGTGAAGATGAGACATATAATGATGTGGTAGATGATATATTGATGATCAAGAATACTTCTCATCCAGATATTCTTGCACACATGGTATAGCCTTTATTACTTACTTATATTTGTGACTGGACTCATACTATATATTTTGCCTCTCATTTCCTTAATTACTACTCCCTCCGTCACTAAATGATTGGTACATTTTGATTTTTCATGGTCAACAAAACACGATTTCAAACATAAATATCTCCTATTCTACGTACATATGAAAAAATTATAAGAGTTGATAGTTCAAAAATATATATTGACACGAATCTAACAAGATATCATATGACTATATTATTTCTTATTGGTTAATGAGAATTATTGATCAAAGTTCTTAAAATTTGACCATGTAAAGTCAAAATGTACCAATCATTTAGGAACATAGGGGGTATATTTACAAAAAACATAATATTTTGTCTTAATTACTAAAGAGAAATATAATGAATTTACAGATTTTCAATAAAATACTTTGTCCTAAACAATCAATTATTTTTGAAAAACATATCAAATACTCTTGAATCATTGCTTGTTGATGATGAAGAAGGAGATAATTTGCTTTGCCAATAATGTTATTATTAACTCCTTTATTATCTAATTCACCTCATAACCCTTTATTGTCATATTTTCTCTCCTCCAAATTCTAGGAGAAGGAGGAGTAATTATATTTTTCTTTATTCCCATTAATCTCCTAATTAACAAATATGGTATTCAAATAACAATAAAATTTATTTTCTCTAACTTCCTTTCCCTATGATAATTTGAAGAAAAATTCTTTGGTTGATTCACTCATATCCAAAAACATCGATAATGTTGGTTGGAAGGAGTGAGTAGTATGTTTGGCTTAATTTGTTCAACCAATGAACTGATGAACGAACCATTTTCTATCCCTTTATCCTTTCTGACAGGCTTGATAGTGAAAGCTTGTTTACTTTGATATGTTTACTACCAATTCAAGTCAACTCATTCATAATCAAAACTCATTCACAAATCACAACCATTCATTTTTTTTTCAAAATAACGTGCATAAGTCCTTGACCATTTCATGGCTTTAATAAGCCACAGTTAAATTTTGGAATTAAGGTAAACTTTCAGAAAATTGTTAGAAATGGTCGGGAAAATATGTGTAAGTTATTTATAGGCCTAATAAATGGTCATTTTACGAAATCATTTTTATAATTGATATAAAATGTATAGTTTAGTCCGTAAGTTACAGTTAAAATTAAATGAAAAATTGCGATAGATTTATATTTAAGGGTAAATTCAAATTTTTAGTGTTAAGTACAGGAAAAACACGGTTAGACTTCAATTTAGGGACGGCCAAAACTTCAACACTTAATATCTATCTAGACCCCAAAATCTTCCCCATTCGTTGTGTATTTTAATGATGTCTAAATTTGATTTGGAACGTGCTTAGAATGTGAATATTGATTCATCGAATTCGAAACCAAATAGTTTGAAAAAGACTCCCCTAGTTTATACAATGGGGGAATAATTTTGAAGGGAAATTGATTAATTTCCCATATGTATTTTCTCAAGCGAATCTTGTGTTGAAGTAGTTAAAACACAAACTTTAATCTTCTAATCTATTAAGGTACACTTCTACAATTTACTTTCATGTATTTTTAGGTAGGAGTGCGTGAAGACCGTTAGAAGACCATTTCATCTTTTAACTATTGTTATGTAAGTAATTTGTTTTTTTCATTTTCTACTCTTATTTTCCTTTATGATACTTTATGTAGGGGACTAAAGAGAATATTGAAGCAGTCCAAGCAAAAATCTGCTCAACTCAGGAGGCAACTGAGTTATTCACAAAACAAATTCAGGCGAACATTGAGAGACGAAGAAAAGCTGAATGAATTAGTTTATGCAATAGCCGGGTAACTATAATTACCTAAATTATCTTGCTAAACAGTACTATGTTTAAAAGGTCAATATGCGAGATAATCGTATAAATGGTCTTTGAAATTTGTCAAAGGTCAAGACTTAGTCCTGGAATTTGAGTCGGTGTACCACCAATCCCTTGAGTTACATAAGTATTGGGAACTGTTTGTGCAACTTTTACATAGCTCGTTGGACTATTAGTGCCCGGTTTAAACATTAAGGATTAAGTTTTAGATTTTGACAAATTTCACGGACCATTTGTAAATAATTTAATCATCATGCATTCATGCAATAGACTAAATGTCATGTCCGTTATATAGGTTGAGACTCTTAATATTTCTATAGAAGATGAGATTACCAAGAAAATCAATTTTCAAAAAGAGCTGGACTCGAGAAAAGAAGAACTATACGAACTTCAAAGTGAAGTTGAAGAAAAGAGGAGTAAACTGAAATCTGTTCTGGAACTGCAACATGAGCTCTCCAATAAACTTCAATCGTCGAATTTGGAAAAATCACAGGCCGAGTTACACCTAGAGAAGGCGGTGCAAAACAGAACGAGAATGGTACGTGAGATTGAGGGGTTGATGGGACAACGAGACGTGATACAACGTAGGATTGAGTTTTGTAGAGAAAAGGATGCAACAGAAAATGCTTCAAGAATGAGTGATGGCGTTAGCTTAGACTACAGAAAGTTTACTGCTGATGAAATAAGAGCAGCAACAAATGATTTTGCTTCATGCTTCAGGTTCAAATCAGGACAACAATGGAGTAATGTATATAAAGGGCATCTTAAACATATATCAGTTGCAATCAAACAATACGATTTATCATCGTTTCAATCAGAAGATTTCATGTCTATGGTAAATATTCTTCAACCTTAGTCCTCTGATCTTATTCTTCAACCTTTCCAAAAACTAGTTGCACAAAACTATGTTGGACCGTGAAACAGTATGCATTACTCCATATATTCAATTATTTCTTGCAGGTGGAGCTATATGGAAACATAAGGCATCCTCATCTACTTGGCATAATTGGCTACTGCTCAGAATTAAACTGCATTGCATTTGAGTATATGCACAATGGGTGCTTAAGGGACAGATTGTTCTCAAACCTCAAGAACTCCAAAGGCCAAAACCATATCCTCGGTTGGCATGATCGGTTTAGAATTGCTGCTGAAATCTGCTCAGGTTTAGCTTTTCTCCACCAGGCACAACCTAGGCCTATTGTTCATGGAAACCTCAACCCCTCCAAGATTCTCCTTGATCGCCACAATGTCACGAAAATCTTCGGCTACAAGGTGCCTTCAACCTCTGAAGAATCACATGCTCTCCAATCTGATATCATGGCTTTTGGAAATGTGATCCTGCAGATTCTTACGGGTAGAAATTTTGCTTTCCTTGAGGTTGAAGCTATAAAGATGGACTATACAGCGATCATTGGGTTCTTGGATGATCAACCAGGAAATTGGCCACAAGATTTGGCCATTCAACTTTGCAATACAGCAGTAAAGTGTCTTTCAGGAATCAACATTACTGATGCGATGAGAGATGTCAACAAGATTAGGCAGAAAGCAGATAAAATGATTGGAAAAGGGAAACAACCGACGACAAACACAATTGATGAAAGAAGATGTTTGCCAGATTCAGGGAACGCACCTGCTATCTTCTTCTGTCCAATATATCAGGTAGGCGTCTTCAAATACTGAATAACTTAGACAGTCAACTGTAACTTTCCGAGTTTTTGTCCTTAACCGTGTGTGTATACTCTCCAATACAGGACATAATGAAGAATCCATATGTAGCATCTGATGGCTTCTCATATGAGCTAGAAGCAATAGAGGCATGGCTTAGAACCGGTCATGATTCTTCACCGATGACAAATTTGAAACTCAAGGACAAGATTCTTACTCCCAATCACACCCTTCGTTCCATGATTGAGGAGTGGCATAACAAAACTAAACATGGTTTTGATGTTGTATCTGTAAATACCTAGGGAGGATGCTATTATAAAATCTTTTTTGAGTTTCATATTGTCTAGTTTTTCTATTCCAGAGAACCACAAGACTACAAAGTATACAATAGGAAGTACATGATAGGGAGTAAATATAATGTTGAAACAATCAAATTTATCCAAAAAGCGTATTGTAAAATGCATGATCGTTACACTTCAACTTGGACAAATGTCGCATGTATAATGGTTACAAAAAGATTATGGGACTTCAAAAATAACCTATAATTAAAAAAATCTAATAATATGTATTACTTCACTAGATTACTAATACATTAGTATATTAACTCAGTTCTTAAGTTTTTCTAAGTTGGATGGAGGGAGTATGGCTTCACCCCTTGCATACGATTAATCTCAGATTAAATCTTTGAGATTGCACATTGAATCAAAAGAACATCTAATTTAGTTATCATGATATATTGGTGACTGATCTAACATCGCATGCTTTATACAGGAACAAGAAAAATCAGAAGTGGAACGTAATCACATTGGGAAATTTCTAAAGCTATATATATGATTAACATAGAACATTTGAGGTTTCTAAGGTATATGTTATTGAAAAATAATATAGTAACTAGAATTACACTAATATCACATGTCAAATTGTAGATTTCAAACTAACACTAACAATGATATTCAAATCTATCACAGGAGCTTGATATTTCCTTTTATGGAGGTAATCCAGCCCTGAGAGCCTGATATTTCTTGTGCTGATGCATACGGGAGAAAAGTGACGGTTTCTTCTGCTTCGTTTTTGATCCAAAAATGAATAGCTGCAATGGAATTTTAGACCGGCTACTAGGTGCACCTGATGATGGTGTATGGTTGCTTGCTAGCATAAACTCATCACTCATCTTTTCTATGGTACTGTCAACTTTGCCTTTTATCGTTGTTACATGTGTTAAACCAGCTTGTAGTTCGTCTTTGACTTTGTTGTTTTCTTGCTTCATGTTAAGAACCTCACCTTGGAATTTTGCAGCCTGATGACTGCTGAATGTGATGTCGTCTTCTTCAACACTTTCCTTGAGAGCTACTTTGATCTCTTCCTGAATGCTACACAAAGACGAGAATCTTCCTTCGAGCTCCTCTTTCAGAGATGCACTCTTTTCCAGCCACATTGCTAACTCTGCTTGTATCTCTTTCAGGTGTTTATATAGTGGACGAACTTCGGATTTTACATCACTGGTGTCATTATCCTCTTGCTGCTGCTTTTCTCTAATACTATTTATTTCTCCGTGTAGATCTTCCACTGTAGTCTTGAACTTTTGTATTTGATGGAATGCAGTGCTGAATCTTAACCAGAAACCTAGATTTTCGTCTAGTATGGCATCTATTTTTGTGCGAAGATTTTCTTCTGCCAGTGAGTAGGGGACTGGGTCAGACGTAATGAAGCTGAAATCATCATCTTCTTCTTTATCTGTGGGGGAAGTATGTTCAACTTCCATATTTTGGTCATCTGAAGGACCAGAAATTGGCAAGTCATCTTTGTTCGCATCCTTATTTTTCCCCAAATTTTCCTGAATTTCCTTCAATTTTCGTCGTAGCTTCTGAATCTCTGCATCCCTCCGTCCAATAGCATACTTCAGTTCTTTTACTTGCACTGAGTCATCATCCTGACCACCACTATGTTTCTTCTCTAAATCATTTAGTTGTTTCTTCACCTCTTTGAAGTTCTTTAGGATAGTCGTATACTCCTTCATAAGAATCTTCTCTCTGTCCTCATCTCCACTTAAGAGCATCATTTGCCAGTTCAATTCATCCGTATCTTTTCCATCTTTCGAATCTTTTGATTTAGGACTTTTCTCAGAAACTGTTTCCGTCTGTTGTTCCGTGTTGTTTTCCATCGGTGGATCAACAAACGTCACTCCCTTCATTGTAGGAGATTTACCCACTCCCTCTTTATTGGAATCAACTTGTGCATTTACTCGTTTTTCCTTATCCTCTTGGAAGGTGTTGATATTCTGAAGCGACTTCTCTTGGTGTTGTGAGTGAGTGGCAGAATCTGGTTCTTCATCAGGCTGGACACTGCTCAACTTCCCTGACAAGTTATTCAGGCTGGATTGAGCATCAGCAAATTGCGTCTCAAGTTTACTGTTCTGGCTTTCGACGTTCTTGTTTAATTCTTGGAGCCTACTTAGTTGTTCTTCCAGTTCTTTCACTTTGTTGCTTAAGCCTTGACTTCCTTCTTCTAAATTTGATTTATCATCCTCCAGGGCCTGCATATTTGCATGAAGCTCACATGCTTCGAATCTTAATCTTTCTATTTGAACAGTCTGAGATGATACTGAATTCTCTAGGTTTAACACCTCAGAGACAAGCTCGTCTATTTTTTCTGCTAATTCTGTCACCGTGATTGATGACATAGAGCTAGCATCAAACTGTAATTTTGCCGTCTCTTGTTTTATTGTACCTAAATCTTTGCCTGTACTTGGCGCCACATCTCCTGTTTTGACGAATTCATCTTTGTTTGGCTGCTTTGCTTCTGTTTTGATGGACTCGCCTTTCTCTGCATCAGTTTTCTCAGGGAGATACCGATGCATGATAGAGTTTATCCTTTGACGCGCATCTTCAATTTTGTTTCCTTCCTCTTTCGCTTCTCTTGCAGACTTGCGTTGCTTCTCCTGCAACTGCGATAAGGTCTCTTGACATGATTTTAGTGCTGCTTCAGCCATTAACTTCCGAGCGTCAGCATCCTCAATTCCTCTCCTAACACCAAATTCATCTTGCAATTTGCTAACTCTTTGTTGCTTCTCCATGATAGTGTTCTCAATGTTGTAGAATTTTTCAAGACCACTTTGGTAAGAGCTCTTCACAAATTCTTTCACAGTTTGCAAAGCTAATATATCTTTCTGGAGCTGATCAATCTCAATTAAAGCTTCACTCTTACCTAATCCTGACTTGGTAGCAAAACCACCACCAGTACCAGATGCTTTCATTCTTTTCATAGTTTTCGATTGATTTGAGGCTGTTGTTATAATATTTTTCAAGTTTTTTAATGGTAACTTGGGAACCTTAGGTACATTTGATGGGTCCGAGGGGGGAACTTGTAACGGAAACCGAGGTCTCGGGGAATCGATGTCATCTTCATCCATTCGCATCTGGAACTGTTCGGGGAAACAAGTTGCAAGAGTGTTGTTTGCATTCTGCATCTCTGTTGATATGTGATCATATCGTTCCGCGAGTGCTCGGAATGCCTTGTAAAATTCCTCAACATAACTGATAATTTCTGGTCTTCTTTTATAGTACATTTCTGCTCTTTTGGCAAAGGAGTCACCTTCCTCTTGGACGAGGCTTAGAATATACTGTGTCTTATCTTCCATATCTGCATTTATATATACAAATATTTTCAACCAATTTCTTTTTATGTTCACCTTTATCATCAACCCGTTTTAATTTTCATGCATCATCAATATTCTTAAAGGAACATGAATAATAGAATATGTCTGGTCTGTAGTGGAACCTAATCAAGATACAAATAAAGGAATTGTCCAAGAAATTTTGTAATCAAAAAATTCAATTTTGATAGATATTTGCCAAAAAAGTTCGATTTTCATAGTTTTTGGACAAAAAGTTCGATTTTCATAGTTTTTTGACAAAAAAGTTCGATTTTGATAATTGTTTTGACAAAAATATTTGATTTTGGTAGTTATTTCTCAAAAAAGTATCGATTTTGGTAGTTGTTTCGAAAAAAGTCAAAAATCAAACATTTTTGCTAAAACAACTATCAAAATCGAAGTTTGTAAAGGGGTAGATTAGTCACATCATCCCCTTTTGTGCTATTTTGCTAAAAAAATATAAATGTGTGCTCTAAATTAAATTTGGATTTATAAGGGTGCTATTTAATCCAAAATCTCCTCTCTTTTTTTAATCTCTAACGTCTTTACAAACATTTTTTTGCTTAAATAGCACACTTTCCGCCGATGGCTCAATAGCCTAGTGGCATCCAGCCCAACCTTTCATGTAAGAGGTCATGGGTTCGAACCTTGTTGGAGACATATTTGTCTCATATTATACTCTAACTTTCTATTAGTTAGCAATTTCTGTATTCATGTTTGTAATATCATTGTAGTCACAATTCATCGCTAATTATCAAAAAAAAAAAAAAATAGCACACTTTCCCTGTGGAAATACAAAAACGCCCCTCTCCCATTTCGTCTTTTTTTCCTTTTACCCCAAATCACCAACACTACCCCGTCCCCACTACTACCCCGTCCCCACCACCACCACCAACCATCACGCTTGGTGCAAATAGGAAGAAGAGGGAACGGATCGGGTAAGGAGGTGTTGGGGTGCGATGAGTTGGAAAAGAAAGGATTGTAGGGACAACATAATAATTTTACTTTAAAATCAAATTTTAATGATAAAAAGTGACTTCAGGGACATCTCAGACAAAATAAATAGTTCAATGCACATAAAAGAGAAATCGATAGTTTAAGGAGCAATTAGCCAAAATATTAAGGGGTTTCTTGATATTAAGGAGAGGGGGAATTGGTGATGGTGGGTGGATTGTAGGGCAAGGGGGTCGTAGTGATAGGTGGTAAGGGTTGTTGGAGGGTGGGCAGCGACCATGGTCGCGAAGAGGGGCAATCGGGGGTTGAGTTGTGATTTGGGGAATAAAAGGGGGAGATGTATTTTTATCTTTTTACATAGGGGTAAAAGTATTATAAAAGATCCAGACTCTGATGCTTGTTAGGCCAAAAAAATTAAAAATAGTGCAAAAAGTTAAAAACATGATTAACATTCGACTATTTCGCCAAATTTCTATCTACAATAGTTATTTGCAAATTCAAGAAAAAAAGAAGTAATAGATTGGAATTAACATAAAAAGATGGGATACCTTGTAAACTTTGTTCGAGCCATTTTGATTGCTTTGTCCTGATATGGCTAGCCCACCACCAAGAATAAGCATCATTTGCTGCTCTTTGTAACATCTTCAAAAACTATATCTTATTATTTGATATATTTCTTCACTATATTCTCCTCTCTTTTTTTGTTTTTAGGTAGTAAGCATGTTACATAGAATTGGTTGAAGGAATGGAAACATGCATTGAGGAAGAGGAAGATGGAGAAATGTTTAAGCGTATTTTTGTTGAAAGAAAGCAATAAAAATGTAGTTATTACTTATTATATGTTAATGGTAGAGAGATAGTGGCGCTCCATGAGAAGTGTTGAGCTACTCAACGTGGCATCCATTGCTTCAATTTAATTGGCACTATACAAAATTATTACTATATTTTACTACGTTTTCTGTTATTACATTTTGGCAAAACTCATTGTTCACAAACACATATTTGCAATTAGCTTTCATTTCATTATTAATGTTTCGAAATTTTTTTATTCATCACTCATGCTTTAAAATAGGCCAAAAATGATTTTATCCTCATTTTCCTGTTAAATGGCTACTTTACGTGGTATTTCGTCATTTTGCTTTTTAAAAAAATAGGGGTATTTTTTCTTTTTTATATTTTTTCATCTAATGTTTATAAAATGTTTGTGTTCATTAATCATATTTCAAAAGTTGATGAAAATGATATCATAAAGTGTTGGAGGTGGCAAGTTCATAACCTGACCCCTTCAAACCTTTTGCTTCGTAAATGTTAATATATCTATATATAAATATATTTTAAGGGGTTGGTGTTCTATAGGAGGAGTCTTGCTACTGAATTTCAAATATCCATTTTCATTCTTGTTATGTGTTAAAAATCTTTATCTCATACAAAGTAATTGTTTTAGTTGTTAAGCTACTGATTTATCTGATAAGTAGTTCTTCTACCTGAGAATTGTTTCTATGAATCAAAGCGGGGTGTGATGAGTTGTAATTTAAAAATAACGCATAGTGTTTCTTTTATGTTCTATTATTTTTATCCATCCATTTCATTGTCAATTATATGTTTTTTCAACAATAACCGGAGTAATGATATGTCAACACAACCAAAATAAAAGGAAGATGGAGTTAGTATGTTGATTGGATTGATTTAGAGGTGAATAAGAGTTGGAATTGGGGTGTATATAGAGTGACCAAAATAAAAGACTTTTAAGTATTGTTGATCATATTTGATCGGTCTTAAACATGAGTGATCTATTTGACCTTTTTTCCATATATGGTGTCAGAATTCATTTACAATGAGACGAAAATTGAACCTAAAACCTCTTAATCACTAACGAAAATCTTTTAAACTAATTGATCAACTCTTCGTAATGCATATTCTCATACAAATTGATCAATCTCTTAATCCCTCCGTCTCTAAATGATTGGTGCATTTTGACTTTTCATGGTCAACAAAACACGATTTCAAACATAAATATCTCTTACTCTACATATGAAAAAATTATAAATAGTTGATATCCAAAAATATATATTGAAATGAGTCTAACAAGATATCATATTACAATATTATTTTTTATTGGTTAATGATAATTATTGGTCAAAGTTTTTATCGTTTGACCATGTAAAGTCAAAATGTATCAATCATTTAGGGACGTAGAGAGTAATTAGTAGACTATAAAAGTCTTTTTGGACCTCTATGTCTTAATGATCAAGTTGAAGTTGCCCGATTTTGACATAAACCGCAGCAGCTCGAGAAGCCAGCGAAGCAAGCTGACCAACCAATAGAAAGCCTCCCTCCCTCCCTCCGCCTTCTCCTCCTGCAACTTCTTCTGCTACAACCAGGTAACAAAACGACGTCGTTTTCCTGTTTCTCATCCTTAATTTATTGATGACTTGCTCTATCCCAAAAAGAATGTCCATTTTTCAAGTTGATTGTTCAATTTTAATTTTGAACTCAATTATTATTCTCAGTGTTGCATAATTCTAGTGAAAATACATCGAATATTACTAAATCAAAGATACTTGAAGTATACAAGTTTAAAAAGTTTGTTAATTTTGACCATTGAAAATCAAATTGGATAAATTTTGTGATGAAGTATTATATTTAGCTTATTCGATTTTAGCTTTTGCTTATGTAATTAATAGTTAAACGAAATTTTCAGTTTGATAAATAGTCGTGAATTATAATTTCAGTTTTCATCACTATTAACGTAATAATTTCGATTCAAAATCAAAGTTATTTGTGTCAGTTAAGGCTGCAAAGTTGTCAAATTTGACCATCATTTTAGATGGAGGTAGCAGTCTTTTTGGAAGCTTGTGTAAGCAAGAAATCTTGGAGTACAAGCCTTTTTTGCGTAGGCTACCTAAACAGCTTCTCAAAATGCTGCGTCTGATTGTGTGCAATTTTCTCGAAACAAACCCAACCAATAAACATGTAATAGTTTGATGTTAATTCAGGCATATTTTATTTTTTGAAAAGCTGTGAAGAGAATACTGCATCAGTTTTTTATAACTTTCGCCGTAGCTTGTTGTTGTATTGTAATTGGTTTTGTAAATTAATTAGGCTGGGACGCTGGGTTGCATTCTTCAGGTATATTACTCTCGAGGCACTTGTTCCAAATGAAGATTGCTGTACACTTTTAGAGTCTAACCATAATTGTAACTTTATGTAGGGTGCTAGATCCCCATAGGTATCTATATCTGCGGTAACACAAGGAATTACTTATGCTGATTGATAGTCGTGGAGAGATAAGATTGACGCAATGATGGTGACCACTGGTTTCTTGCAACTGTTCCCTGGGGTGGGGGTTTGCAAGAACCAGCTACCCACCAGTCAATATCAGGTTTGTAGTTCATAACTCCGATGCCTTTTACTTTTAATTTTAATTTTTAGTGCCGTAATATATTATGCTTGTTTGGCAGAGTACTGTAGGAACAGCCAGGCTACAACGTTTTGGCTGGAATCTGTCATCAGTTTCTCTGGTATGCTTCTTTATTTCTGAGACACTCTTCTCATATCAAAGAAGAAATCACTTTTTTTGTATCAAAGAAGAAATAAAGTACTAGGGTAGAAAAGTATAATGCGAAAAGTTCAGTTTCAATCTGTGTGTTCATCTATTTGAGACAGTGAAGTGCTTTTGGTGTACTTGTTGCTTAACTGAAGTTGGGAATGGAATTAATATTCATAGAGGCGTTCATAACAGTTTGTGGTAGAACCATATAATGGACATTCATCTAACTTAAGCAATCTAACCTCTATTTCTATAGCATTAGTACAATTGTGAAATTGTTTTCTGATCATTTTTTTTTTTAATTTTTATGTGCTCGTCGTCCTTCTAAACAAGTGTAAGAATGGATATTGGCTTATAATGTAGTTTTGGATTTTGTAGTACATCTTCATTTATAGATAAGGCGCTTATATTTCCTTGCTGTGGACTGTATTATACTGTTTGTCTAGGTAATTGGTCATGATTCAGCTCGAAAGTCTGTCATTCACCTTCTTGTGATATGGGTGTGATGTTCATACTTCATACTCTATTGAACATCATTAAAATCTTTTTCGGTTCTGCTTTTCAGAGACAAAGTTCTTGGAGTGCACATCATTTAAGAAAGTTACACTGGAACATTGGCCCATATAGGAATAAGACCTGTAGATGCCAGTCATTTTTTAATCCGAGCAATGCCCTGGACATTTCTTGTTTGAAGAATACTGCA
Organism: Echium plantagineum; assembly: GCA_003412495.2. Lineage (NCBI taxonomy): Eukaryota > Viridiplantae > Streptophyta > Magnoliopsida > Boraginales > Boraginaceae > Echium > Echium plantagineum. The sequence goes on along the minus strand of QFAX02000241.1, from coordinate 150,132 downwards.
TCAACCCTGACAAGGTACACTTTTCACATGTTCTTTGGGACACTGTTTACTCTCTAAAGACGGAAAAATACTCTTTAATTCATACTTATATTAGTAAATATTGTATTGAAGGACAAAAATTTGAGTTGTAAGTGTTGGCGATTACTTTTTTTCCCTTACCATTTAATTGATGAGACAGTTTGACCTTACTCAGAATATGTGAAATATTGAAGTAATTTAAATTATAATTGACAATTAATTATATTTGTCTTTGACCTATATTCCTTGGGTTATAGAGTGAGAAATTAGAAGTACAATATCTATCGGAAACGTCCCACTTCAAAATTAGTTCTGTTTTCCAGGCAACCTACGGTTTAGGCACCATTTAAGTTTCTACATTGCATATGTCATCTAGCTATCGCAATGAGTTTAAGGCTGCTAATACTAAATTTTCATGAGTTGCTACAATAATTCTGTTTATGAATTCATACTTTCTGCTACAGGTCTTACAACACCTTACATAATAGCCCATATGTGCTGAAATTAGTGCCTGCAATTGGTATTATTGTTTTTGCGATATGGGGTGCTGTCCCACTTCTCCAACAAAGCAGAAAATTATTCTTTAATGTAATTTCTTCCTCTTTTCTTATCTTTTATGATACTCTATCTTCATACTTAATATTTCATGGAAATATTTTATGTAGAATGATAGCAATTGGAAAAAGAGTAATGCATATTATGTCTTGACTTCGTATATCCAACCTCTACTACTATGGACTGGAGCGATACTTCTCTGCAGGTTGTATGTGTATATTAGGACAGTTTCCCCTCTGTTTTTTTCCCATCAGCTATATTGATTTGCTAAACCATGTAAATCGTTATGCAGAACAGTGGACCCAGTTGTACTTCCCACAGAAGCAAGCCAAGCTGTCAAAACTAGGCTGATAAATTTTGTTAGATCGTTGTCGACAGTGCTAGCCGCTGCTTATTGTTTATCAAGGTTCATTCTCCCTCTCTCTTTCTCTCTGCATTTCTATCTTATTGGCCTCTTTATTTTTTAATTTCTTTTGTGACCTTATACATCTTTTAAGTTTTCCATGCATTGTTTTTCCATTATAGAATCGTAATGCTTATTTTTATTTGCAATAAATTAACCTTTAATTATTTATGCAGTGTCATTCAGCGAGCCCAAAAGTTTTTCCCCGAGACGAATGAACCTAAAGATTCCCGAAATGTATGTTCTAGTGATTTATGTGACCTATCCTATATGTTTATCTCCCTAGGGATTACAAGTTTAAGTGAGATGTGGATGAAAGCTGTTATTATAATGTATCCATTGAAAGTGGACTTGGAAGCTAGTAGAACATGGAAAATCAAAAGGGAGTAATTTGTTTAATTTTTATAATAGTGGCATTTTAATGTATCCGAGGATTGGACGATACCATATAATGATTTGCTTAATAAATATTCTGAAAATGTTATTCCTCTTTATAGATGGGCTTCCAATTTGCCAGTAAAGCTTTGTATTCCGCTGTATGGGTTGCAGCAGCTTCACTGTTTATGGAATTGCTTGGTTTCTCTACCCAGAAATGGCTTACTGCAGGAGGTCTTGGGACAGTTTTACTAACACTTGCTGGTCGAGAGGTGTGATTCAAACTTTTGGATTGTTTTAGCTCCAGGATTAATGATGTGTGCTATATATCTCTACCATAATTAAAAATGATCTAAGAAAAATAAAAAGAAAGAAGGAATACAAAAAATAAAACCTAATTTTGTGCCTGTTAAGCTGTTGTAGTAGTATAGTCTCATATTTGTGGTCCCTGGTCTCTAATATTTGCAATGGATTCAGATTTTTACAAATTTCCTCTCAAGCGCTATTATTCATGCAACCCGTCCATTTGTCCCAAACGAATGGATTCAAACGAAGATTGAGGGCTACGAAGTTTCTGGTACTGTCGAGGTTTGTAATTTTGATATTCGATATTGAACATTCTAGATAAAGCCTATCCTTAAGTGGAATGGATAGATGATGTTTAGTTTATATTTATAACCGTGTAATTTCACTCCAAATTTTCCGTCTTCCATCAGATATTTATATTCTCTGGCTCTTCAATATCATGGAACAAATCTAGATGGATAAAGTAGTTTACAATACTTTCACTCTTTATCTATTGTTAAGCAGTAGGTCGTCTTTACACTTCATCTTGGGTATTATCAGAAGCAGCCTCCCTGTTTTCACAGTGGTAAGGCTGTGTACATCCAGCCCACCTTACCCTGCTTCAATGGGAGCCTCTTTGGAGGCATTAAAACATGCTGTTGTAACTATACCCAAAAACTTCTGTTATGAACTTTCTTCCTCAAAAGTTAAACCCAGAATTCAAACTAATTAATTCATAAATGAGCATCTCTTGGCAGCATGTGGGTTGGTGGTCACCAACCATTATTAGAGGGGAAGATCGTGAAGCTGTGTACATTCCAAATCACAAGTTCACTGTGAATGTTGTCAGAAATCTTACTCAAAAAACTCATTGGCGCGTCAAAACTCACCTTGCTATCAGTCATTTAGATGTTTCCAAAATCAACGTGAGTTCATCTTTAGACAGTTTCTGTCTTAAGTTTTCATGAATATATCAACTATTTTATCTCTTCAATTCATGTGATTGTAGTGTGATCTTTGCTCTTTGTTTCAGAACATTGTAGCTGATATGCGTAAAGTGCTGGCTAAGAATCCTCAAGTTGAACAGCAAAGGTTGCACAGAAGAGTATTCTTGGAAAATGTTAATCCCGATAATCAGGCTCTCATGGTGAGTTTAACTTCCGTTGTTTGATGAGTTCAACCTTCGTTGTTTAAGTAGCATGTATTTTGTGACATAAGCTTTAAACAAGTTCTTGAGTGATACAATTTACTGTTATTTGTGATTTAAAAATCATTTCTCTGATTACTGTGCCCAACTACCTTTGTGATGTGGTCACTCCCTGCAGATATTAGTGGATCAACAGTTACTTATGAGATATAAATGCAGAAACCGTGTTGAAGAATTGCTATATAATTGACATTGCGCATTTTGCTTTACGGGGAGACCTTAAATTTTGTTCGCAGCATGTGATATCTGTCCATCTCCTAACATATTATCCTTACTGTCATGCTTAATACATGCAGATCCTGATCTCTTGCTTTGTGAAAACATCACACTTCGAAGAATATCTATGTGTAAAGGTAAGATCTTTTCCCATGGTTGTTTTTTCATCTTCAGTTGCGATACAAGCATCAGATACATGATGTGCATACTTAACTCAGATATGCTTTACTATGGTCTGTGGGGCTATCTGTGCCTCAATAACAACAGGAATTATATTCAGTGTTAAGCATACATACTGGGATCCTTTGTAGTTTTTCTAATCGACTTACTTATCAACTGGCTCATGGTGTGATATAGATCAGACAGGATAAGAGGACCACATCCTAAACTGCAACAATTCTTAAATCTATATGTGACATACTTTTGCATGATCGCCATCCTGTTGTGCATGGTCTTGTTGTCATTTAGACTTAATAGTTGCATGCTCAGTTTTCAATTATACCAATCGCCTATAGTGGTAGGAAATCAATCATTATTCAATATCTTATTGCTGGATTATTGTCTCAATATGACAACATCTATTGTTGCATGGCACTATCAGGAAGGCATACTGATGGATCTTCTTCGAGTCATTAGACATCACCGCGCTCGTCTTGCCACTCCTCTTCGGACAATCTATAAAATGCCCAGTGATGGTGAGTTGGAAAATGTTCCATTTTCAGACTCCATTTATGGTAATGGAGCAACATCAAATCGTCCAGTTCTACTGATTGAGCCACCTTATAAAATAAATGGAGAAGATAAGATCAAATCTCAATCCCGAGCAGCTCGGCAAAAGAACGAGGAATATTCCAAAGGCGGAACTTCTGCTGTTGATCTGAAAACTAAGGAAACCACAGTTTCCGTTAAAGCAAAGGATATTCCCATGCATGACGTCGGAGCTGATATGGAGGTTGATCAGAGCCCTGATGTTAGTATTGCAGAGACTAACGGTGCAGCAGTGGAACCTCCATCTGATGTTAAGGATAGTCAGAGAATGAAGAAGCGTAGTTCCAACTTACCCAAGGCTGATTCAAGCTATGCAGATGTTTCGAGTTCTGATTCCAAAGTCTTGACCAGCAATTCAAACGCAAATGCCACCTCAAGCAAGGAGCCAAAGAAGGCTGTAGCAGAGTCTTCTCACCTGCGTAATGCAGTTGACAGGTCAACGTCATCATTTAAGAATCTGGATGAGAACCCACTACCCCTTTCGTCTAACATGCAATCAAAGTCAGAAGGTGGAAGAGGATCAGTATCACAATCTCCTGTGTCCATGGAAGACAATATTGTTCTTGGTGTTGCCTTAGAGGGTTCCAAAAGAACCCTGCCAATAGAAGAGAATATGGTTTCACCTGAAAATCGTGCAGGAGAAAAAGAATTGGCAATGTCTAGAAGTGGTAATGGACCTCCGGTTTCTGGGAAGGATAAAGCAGAAGGCAAGGATATAGATACACCAGTAAGTAAAACTGATGATCAGCAAAATTAACGAGAATGATTTTGGTTACCTTCAATCTTCATTTTGCTGCCTTGCAGCAGAATGCAAATTTATCGTTCAAATACATCTGTGTACTTGTTCATAAACTTCAGAGCGGATCATAATCAAACCCCGATCAAGGATACACCAAGATCCATTTTGCATTATATCTAAGGGCTCCTAGATTTGTTCTTGAAAAGCGCTGCTGGTACTTGTTGTGCCCCCATCTATGAAAGGACTCCTACGTCTGAAGTACCGAGGCAAAGGTTTAGCTAGGGGTACTCAAATCTCATTAGGTTTAATTAGTTGGCATCAAGAACGTATCTCACATGTATCTAATTTGTTAAAGAGGCACTGATGGCCTTTGCTGTAGTTATCAGTTACGATAACACTGCGAAAAGGAAACAAGACTGTGTGGCATATATAACTCAAGAAAAATACAGCATATGTGGCATAGTCCAACCCCCTAATAATTGACACCTTCTTATCCCATGTCCATTATCGATTTCAAAAGAGGGAGGGGAGGTTTGATTTCAAACGAAGAAGAAAAAAGGAGGAAGAAGAAGAAAGAATGAGAGAGACGAAAAAAGAAGAAAGGAGGGAGGGGAGAGGTTCATTAAGGGTGATTGAGTAAAATCATTGGAAGAGGGCTAGTGAATGCAAAGAAAAAAAGGGGGGGTATTCTTCCAAATTTCTCCCAATATTCTACTTATATTTTGCTATATACAATGCCTAGATACAGATAAACACTATTAATAGACCAAGAAATAGAATCACAAGCAAAGCAAAAGACCAAGAAGAGATCGTTTATTTCAACTTTTCACTATTACATGTAAACAAACGGCAGCAGATGCAACTTTCACATGATCGGCGCTTTCGACATTTTGAGCATTGGAATATTTTATGCTTGACACATGCAATCAGGAGCAGGGTAAGTGTATAAAGACTGCCCGGGCTTGCGGATCCTGACTTGCCCTTGTCTGTTAAGGTGACCATCAACGACGGCCTTTTCGAAATCTGACCATGTTATACTTTTGTTTTGAAAAAGCTGACCCATCAATGCCATGTTAGGTCTTATTGTCTTCAGATTCTGATAGGTTCGGTGCCCGACCTGCAACAAACCAACAAATAGGAGCTGCATTAGATAACATCCTTGATGGGTTGGTCACATCATCGACACCAACACCATGATCTCTAGTATTGTTCTACCTTGAGACTTCTGTTGTTTAACAGAAAAATCGAAAACATGACTTTCGTGTCATTTGATGCTTTTTTCTGAAAGGAAGGCTAGTTATTATTCTGCTATATATTTTCCTTACACATTAAAACATAATTAGTTATTATTCTGCCATATATTTTCATTAGCAGAATCTGACAGACAAGAGGTGTTTACCATGGCATTGTGCATATTTCCGGGTGAAGCAGAGATGAATATGTCACTATGAATGCTGACATGATAATCAACTGCAGCCAGTAATGACGCTTTTCCTTCGATAAGTGCTCTTTCCTCAGAAGAGGCTAGGCTCTTCTTGCCTTCCATAAGTGGGAACAGAGCTCGTAACGTTGAGATCCTGGCTTCTCCGCCATAGACCTGGTGAATGAAGTTGAACGAAGCTAAGTAAGAAGATTAATTGATCCCTTCACTTGGTTATTTAAGTCTAAAGAATTCAGATTCAACCTTATGGGACGCAAGATACAGTCTAGTACTGTTGTCAAATCCCAATGCAGCTAACAGCAAACCTATTTCTTCTGGTGTCATCGGGCATCGCCCCTGACTCCTAAGTTCTTCATCAGTGAATCGCGAGTTTAAAACTCTTCCGTGCCAAATCACTTGGCGGTACTTCGCTAAAGCCAACTTTTCAGCTTTTCCACCACCAAAATCACAGGCTGAATGAGCAGCCATGTCCTGCAGAGAAACCGCAGGTCTGTAGAACTTAGCACATTGATGAACCAATATTAAAACAAATATTCTTAAGAAAAGGATCAAACAAAAGATGTAAAGTTTTTTGTGGACAGTAAAATGATAATTTATGTTCCAGAGCATCAATGAGGTGATGACCAGGGAAGCAGACGAAGATGTAGAAGAATCAACATGTAAGAGTTCCTTATTTGTGTTATTATACCTTGTCAAATCGAAGGTGTAAGACGACGAATTTCCCTTCGTATTTGCTTTTCTCATTGGGAAATTTCCTAATTTGGTTAGTACCAGTTCTGATTCGACTATTCGAGTTTCTAAGCCGACTGATAAGAGCATCCCCAAGTGCTTGGATGTGAGGAACAAATTGCAATGCTTGAAAGTTCACTTTGCAACGTAACCGTTGGATGTCAATTGGCATATTGTTAAATGCCAGCCGATGAGAAAATGGGGATATTGCGACGATCCCATAACTGTACACGTCAACATCTCAAAATTAAATAAGGCGAGGAAACAGGCCAAAATAGATAACTATATGTTGACTACAGCTAGAAACAATGAAGACATTTGTGCCAAACCTTTGCAAAACAGGTAAAACATTCTCCAGGTACCAATTTCCTGAAGCATGAACAGGTGCTGTCTTTACTCTGGTTGCTCGAATGGCAGTCGCATAATATTCCCTAGTGCTCCAAGCATATTCCACGGGCAACTCTTTAACAATAGTTATATCATCTTTAAGTACATTAATGAAATAGTCCACATCAAAAATCTCCATGAACGAACTGCAATATATGTGAATCCAATCCATTATCATAAAAAGCGGATGTTCAAAGAAATGTAAGTACCACGCTGTTAAGAGACTGTTGTACCAGTAATGTTACACAAGAGTGATCACAAGCTAACTGAAGAACATATGTAAACAGAGGCAAAACCTTGTATCTTTCCAAACAGGATTCACTTCCATGTAAGGGATGATCAGAGTCGCATTCAAAATCTTAGTGACAACAACTGCATCACATATCTGTTCGATGAAGTATCCACATGAGCAACAAAATACCATCTATTATTTTAGATACATACGCCAAGGATGGAGCAACTATTAGTTGTTTCGGCAAGGATAGGTTGAAGATGTAGCACTCACCCCCATTCGCTGCTGATTTAACCCCCCATCAAGGAAGACCTGAACATACCCCTCAGATTTTTCTGGTAATACTTATTGAAGCAGCGCGTAAACACATCAGCAACAATATTAGTCAGCCATATGACCAAGATTAGATACAAAGTTGAACTTTCAGTTGTGTAACTACTCACAAGTGGCTTGTCCAGAATTTAAACAAGGTTTCCATCCTTGGTCAGCTAGCGGCGTCCAGAGGTCATTTTGCTGTTCATTAGACTAGAGCGAAAGAAAGTCAGATATAAGTAAATTCAGAAATTACTACATAGGTTAAGGTAGCTACACTCACAGGTTGTCGTAGAAGAGCACTCTCGAGTAATTTTGAGTGCCTACATTTTGAGCCATTCCGCTCCTGCAAGATAAACACACATTACACATATAAGCTTAGAAAACGTAACTTGCAATGCAAAACAGAGTATCATACAATAAGCCCCCCTACTTCTTGGCATGCTTGAACTAATTATTCCAAAAATTATAATTAATGAGCCAAAATATGAAGATAACCAAATTATCAAATTTCCCTTTTCTTGATAGCTATCCATCACTTCATTCATTCCTAAGTCTCAATCAAGAATTGATTCAAGAAAATAGACTACTTAATTTCAAAAAAGATAAAACCTTTTTCTCTGTTAGACTGTTACATCTTCTTAAAAAATTGGATCTTTTTTACTTCAATTTTCTATGTTCAACAACCACAATTCTCATTTAGTTGTTCAACATGATCAAACTATCTAACATGGTATCAAAAAAACTATAGGCATAACAAAAAATAAAAAACAATAATATTTCAAGAATACTATTTTGCTTAACCAACTTACAGTGATAATTGAAGGTGAAGCATGGCTTAATGAGGTCAAAACACTTGTGAAAAATATTGGCAAGAGCAAAAGAAAGTGTCCAAGAACCATATTAGCTCCCTTTTTGTGATAATACAAATTCATACTTTGTTTCTTGAACAACTCAGGAAATTCACCTAAGCTACGATCTTGATAACAATAGTACAAGTAAAGTGGTAGTAATAGTTTAATCAGTTTCTCTTTTTCACGTTGGAAAACAGCAAGAGATAAAGGAGGGGGTGAAACAACGGTTGATTTTGGTGAAGGTAAAAGCATCACATGATAGAGGCACCCATCTCTATATAAATTTCAAGAATGTACAATGACTTGCAATTAAAGGTGGTTGAAATGCATGTTAGTTTAAGACAGCATTTTTATATGTGGGATTGCTTTGTCTTTTTCCCTTTAATGTACTCTAATTCATTAATCTAAGTATGTTTTTCAAATTTTTACTATTAAATTTTGACTAGATGTTTATTAGCGTGTATTTCGATGATGTTTATATACACTGAAAGCACCTATTTATACACAAAGATGATATGCTAGCTAGGGTTACATGTGGACAAAGCCCGATACAATAAATGTGTAACCTAACCTTATATTCTACCTACAATAATATATTCTAATAATGGTTATAAATAATATTTTCATACTAAAACTAGCTACCATGGGAAAATTTAATCACCAAATGGATTGGTTAATAATAACATTCGTTTATAAAAAAAAAAAATCATTAACATCGAAGAGAATTGTGTTCAAAAACTACCATAAAAAGTATAAATGGGTTGAATAATTAGGTAAAATAAAGATAAGTCTAGTCCTCATCATCATTTCTAACGGATAGATCATTATGCTTATTCCATGCAAGAATTATGTAGTTTGTTGAAAGGAGAATATGATAGCTTCTTTTTTGTTGGGTTATGTCACAAAAAGGAAATTAGGGTCCTCATGTGACTTCATTTTTTCTTCATCATAGATATGGTTAAGATTACTGTTGAATGTTGAGGAGTAACAAGTTGTTGGTAGACTTTCTAGCAATTGATGTCTCAATTTAATTGTCATAATTGTATAATATGGATAAAGTTTGTTACAAACTACTAAATATAGCTAGCTTATATATTGTCGGTTAAAAAATAAAATTATATTGAGAATGTGAATGTTGATTGTCGGTGGTAGACTGATTATATTTTCTTCTAGAATGGGCATAGTAATGCATCCCGTAGATTTCCATTAAGTTTGTTTTACTGCATCATGAATTCATGATTTAAACACCAACTTAAATTTTGAGAAAATATGTAGGCCATTTGTATCGTAAACTAAACGAACCTGTTCTTTTAGAAATTTTGTTCACTTTAAAAATTAAAATTGACGAATTTTATATTATAGTAAAAAGGTAAAATATGAATTGTTCATATATAGAACTTCGAAATCTACTTTAAAATTTATTGAACATGTTTTATTCTTTGACATCTTTTGTTTAGCGTAAGTGTTCTTCTGTAAAATCTGTCCCCCTCCCCCGAATAATCCTTAGAGAAAGGATGGTAGTCCCGAGCCTGCGGCCTTTTTTCGAGATGACCGAGGTGAGGGTGAATGTCCACGTGGGAGAGAGTGGGATTCGTTCAGTTCACATGACGGCAATTGATGTGGGGTATTTTCCTGGGGCCACGAGGGCATCCCTAGGACCCAGTAAATCTACGTTTCCTGATTGGGTACTTGTTGAGTCAAATGAGGTCTGGAGCCCTTGGCTCCGAGTCCCGTATTGGGGAGATTTGGTCCTCCACCTCATGTGGAGTCAAAGACCGAGGAAGAGGGTTTCCTAAGTATTGTTGATTGCTTTTAGATCCGGCAATAATTCCGGATGCCTGATTTCGTCCGTGTTTTATGTGTTTTCTGTACCTAGATCACGTCCGGAGTCGATCGTAGCTATTTCTATGTTTAAGTTAGTATGGATCAGACATATAATTCGATTTAGGTATAGAGCAATCAGAAAACATATTCACTAATTTATCTTCTAATAGTTGATTTTGAGGAATGATCGTTGGTTGTCTTCTGTTGAGATGAGCATACATGGATGACCTGGATTTAATAGACTCTCTTTCACCAAAATGGAGGCCCTTAGTGGACCTCTGGGCGGGCCGCCTCATGTGTAGGTGAAATGGGAAATTATTGGATCATTAAAAGTAGGTTCATTACACGTGGCAAACATTCAAATCAAACCCAAAGCTTTAAACTATAAGAAGAACAATAAAGGCTTATTTTCATTTTAGATCCTGAACTATGATAAAAAAAATTTAAATTGGACCTTAATATTATCCGAAGATTCATATTGGATCCTATATTATGATTTGTCTCATTTTACCCCTTAAAATGTCAAATATGATGTAATTTCGTTTTAAAATAAGGGCAAAATCGAAATAACACATATATTAAACTTTTGGGCACAATTCACAAATAACAAGCCTATTAAATTAAATATAAATCCCAGACTTATTTTTATTTTGGATCATGAACTATCACGTAAGTTTCAAATTGGACCATGATACTATCATTAGTTATTTGTAAAAACACCCCCAAAATTTGATATATGTGATAATCCGAATTTGCCCTTCTTTGAAAATGAAATTCAATCTAAAATTCGCATTTGAGGGGGCAAAATGAAACAAAACGTAGTATATGGGGCAATTTGAGGCTTATGATAGTATCATAGTCCAATTTAAAACTTACGTAATATTAAGTTGTCGAGGGCAAGGGGCGTAAAGTTAAAGATATTTTTATTATTTTACATGACCATTTTTATTATACATATTTTATTTTGTCTCATTTGGTCACACATTTTACAAAAATGGTGTTCATTGCTACTATATTTTATAATATGTGACGTGAAAATGTCTTACGAGTTAGACAAATTTACAATGTTACATGTTTTACATTTCAAAATTTAACTACCAACATTTTGTTGACAGTAGTAACTAAAACAATTTTTGTAAGAATGTGTGACCTAATAGGACAAAATGAAACATGTTATCAAAAGATGGCACGACAACAAACATGTATGATCAAACGTGCCTTTAACCCTTTACAATAAAATATTATGTGTTCATGAGTTAAGAATTGAAACATGATTTGCCGCACATCATCCATGACTAAACTCTGTTTCACAACATGTAACTAGTTAACTACAAAAAGTCAAGTTAATAACGTTAGACATATACATGCGGTGTTACTTTAATTTCTAATGCTAAAATTTCACATATCATAATTTCCATTTTAGTAGTTGATAGCTACATAACACTAACCGATCCTCATCCTAGCCAACGTCTTTCAAGGCAGCCTGCAACCAAGATTTCAACAAAAATGCTTAACTTGTTGTAAATAATTTGAATGTGACAAGTTCATGATATCAAATGTATATGCAGTACTTATTCTTGATTTTATAAATATATTGGATCAATCATTATCGAGTAATCCTAATACGGGTAAATTTTTGGTCCAAAAGATGCAGAAATAGTATTTCAAGGCCTATTACGTGTTCAAATAGATCATTAAAATAAGGAGTTGATAGTGAAATTTAAGACTCACCCCAACTTGAGAAATGTAAATGCAGTAGTGTCCGAGTCCTGCGGAGGGCAAGAGGAGTTGGAGATGTTGGAGACTGTCTCCGAGGATTGACCTCCTTCGTATACTATATTTTCTGAATTTGCAGAATTATTTCTTCCACCATTTATCGCCATCACCTTTTTTTAGATAGGAATAAAATTTAGTGTATGTTGCACTTAAGCTTACTTTCTTAAATGTCATGTGGTGTGAAAAGTTCAATTAAAATTTAAAACCAATTTTTTAAAGGGTAGACTTGAAAATTGGAATTAATCATTTGACATATTAATTGAAAAAAATTATACAAAAAAAGAGAAATTCCACGTCTAGTATACCTGCTGTTTTAGACGAGCATTTTCTTCCATCAGTTGCGCTTCCTGAAATTTCATAAAATTGAACAAAAACAACATTGAAGAAATCAAGATGACAAAAGCATCACATGAAATTGTTACTAGCGATATTAATACTAACCTTTTGTTGAAGTTGATCAATCTGCATTGTTATTTTCTCTCCCTAACAATCCAAAAAGAGGAAGATTGAACTAGTCAATTGCGTTTAGATAGTAGATCAAGTTGCAATTTAGTATCAAACAGTTGCAGTATTGCAGTTTAGTTCTCGAAATCGGTCAAATAATGTTGCATATTTTTTTTTAAAATGTTGCATATTTGTCCAAGAAAGAGAAATTTGTTCATGTTTTGTTAGGAACGAGTATCCAACAACATTTGTCGCTTTAGAGGAAAAATTTGAACATTTGTGTCATAAGCAACAATTTTACTGTCGTTGGAGGCTAAACTACTGCAACTAGTTTTTACTATCGGGGAATAAATCGATAATTAGCTCACAAAAAATGTAGAAGATAGCGAAATAGTAATATATATAGACCTTCTTATGAAGCACCCGTTTGAGTCCAGACTCGAGTGACCTTTCTAGTTTTTGCAATTCATCGATTCCTAATCCTTGGAGCTCCTCTCCTCTCATCTGCCTGTTGTAAATGAACAAGAGGCCTTTATTTTGAGAAATAATAATAATAAATCTGAAGTATATATGTAGGTTAATCATATAAGAATATATTGTACTCCCTCCGTCCCTAAAAGATTGTCACATTTTGACTTTTGTGGTCAATTACAACAAATTTTAATCACGAATTCTCATTAAACGATAAGAAATAATATAGTCTTGTGGGATCTCGTTAGATTCGTCTCAATATATATTTTTGAAATATCAACTTATTATAATTTTTTCGCATGTAGAATAAGAGATATTTATGTTTTAAATCGTGTTTTATTGACCATCAAAAGTCAAATGTGACAATCATTTAGGGATGGAGGGAGTATATGATTACCTGAGTTGATGAGTTTTTTCAGCTACTTCCCTGGATAAATTGGAGTAGTTGCTGTCCTCAACTAGCTGTTTAATTACCATAATATTCGTTACTGCAACATGGAATGTATGTGAAGGAAAAAAATAGAGATACATATTCATATATATATATATATATGTATATAAACTTGCCTGGAGCTCGAGAGATGGGTGCTGCAATCTCTCAATATTCTTGGAGTGCAATTCATGCCTTTGAAGAATTTCTTTTATACTAGTAAAGGGAAGAAAACAAATCAGATCGAAAATGATTAGATAATGCATTGAAAGAGGTATCATGTAAGTGGTAAAGATGCGCAAACAAATCTTTTACAATACACCTGAAGCAAGTTATAATAATAGACCTTCAGATCTATTTGTTATTTATAGTACATGTAGCTTACAAATTAGTAAGTATCTTAAATAATTGTGGAATAAAATTATAAAACAAGATTTAGTCTATCTTTGCTATTACAATTCTAGCATTCACTAAAAATCAGTCCATGTTTCTAGGTCATATGGTGTAAATGATCTTTTTGAGTAGTAATTTCATCTAGTGTGTGCCCAAAACATGATATTTTAAATTTTAATCTTTTTATCATTTTTTGATAATTTTTCATACTCACATTCACACAATAGTCAAGTAAAGTACTCTCATAATTAAATCAACTCCATTTGAATATGAGTTATAATATTATCAAGTTTAATTAAGCACTTGTTTAGGCATATTAAGATGCACATTCCACATTGAAAGTTGATGTTCTCCCGAATTAATATATAAGATCTTGGACTAATCCCTTTATTGCAAATTAATTTTAGAGTGGAAGTCCAAAGACTCTTAACAAGACCAAAATTATACTCCCTCCAATCCAAAAATAATGTCTTTCTAGACATTTCACACAAATTAAGAAACAATCATTACATTCACACTTTTCATCTATACCCCTATAAATCAATCATTAATAACCCACTTTTCAATTAACTATATGATGCAATCATTACTTTTTAGGGATATTAAGGGAAAAAGTGATACATTGTGCATTGATTTATGTAAAAAGACAATATTTTTGGATATTCTTGAAATGTCTAGAAAGACATTATTTTTGGATTGGAGGGAGTATACAATATGCATATATAATGGATTTCTACACCTCCATCCCCTCCCCTACATTCTTTTTCATATTCTTTCCCCTTAATATTGCTTGTACTCAACAATATAATAAGGTACACGGCTTAATAGTTTAGCGACCATACGATTTAAGTTCTTATAAACCATACGATTTAAGTTCCTATCAAGATATCTTGAATACCTTAACTAATATGCATCTAATACTAGAAATCCTAGGTCCACATGTGTCGAATTCAACTCTTGTTGGAAACATATTGTTTCATACTATATTCTATCGATTACTTTAATAACTAATTTATGAGTTCTGTAAAACGTAACCAAAACTTCTTCTCGACCGGATAAGAACTTCTCATTAATTATACTCATTATTGTGTTCCCCATTGGCCATTGGTATTGATAAGATAAGGCCTTGCCAATTGTCTCTCCACGATTGGCTCACAAATAAAGTGGTAAAAACACTCATCCTCATTATTCCTCAATCTCCACACTAAGCATAAAAGAATGCAAAAAAAAAAAAAATTGTTTGGAGAATTTTTAGAAGTAAACCAATGATGGGACAAGATATAATGTTAGCATTGCAATAAAAAGGTTCCGATAAAATCTCCCAAAAAAGGTTCACCACAATAATACCAATTAGGATAAGTAAAGAATGTCCTTTAGCCTATGAAATTCAACTTCCAAGTATTATTATAGATCTTAGTCCCACCAGTATTAACTTTATTAGCTATATATAACTCCCATTCACAAGAAAAGAATCCTACTATATATTGGACAAATTAAAACTTGTGAACATAAATTTGACAAACAACAAAAAAATTGAACACATACTTGCATATTTCAACAAAGAGATAAATATTCATTGTCCCACATTTTTCTCCTCAGTATTACATTTTCAATGACCAATGGCTATTAGTCTAATAATATATAATATTTGATACGAGCCTCTACTATTCCATTATCACTAACCTCTGAATCGTGACTCTTCAATCGCTATATTTGATAGTTGTAATTCATATTGCTAATTTGCATTAAGAAAATCCGTTGTCACCATTACAACTACTACTTTTGATGAATTTAAGCTAGAGTTGTATAGCAAGAGAGCACAAAAATCTCAGTCAAGAAAGCCACACAAAATTAACAAAAATAATACCTGGAGTTAGCATACTGAAAGAGCTTCCCAGTTGATGAAAAAATGATGAGAGCAACATCAGCATCACAAAGAACAGAAAGCTCCTCAGCTTTCTTCAAAAGCCCTCTTCTTCTCTTCGAAAACGTCACCTGCCTCGCTGTTACATTATCGATTTTCTTGATCTGAATTTTTTCTCTAACCATGATTCTTTTTTAGTTAATTTGTTTTAAATATATAGTCAAAATAAATTACTATCAAGATTGAAGCACAGAAACAGCAAAATACCCAGCTCAAACAGACACACAACAAAGAGAATAAACCATCATATAAAGCATTAAAATGGGAAATTGTGGTTTCTAAAGTAGAAGTGGTGTTATTACTAAAAGGAGACAAAAGGGTTACTATAAATAGATATAAAGCAAGAAGTGAGAGATAGAATTTGCAATATATGTATGTTTTTGCTAAAAATAGATTGAAATGAGAATATAGAGTAAAGGAAACCCTAATGGGAGTAGGAACTAATTAAGAAGAGACAGAAAAGATTGAGACACCATTTTTGTGGAATGTTTTTATAGATCTAGGAAATGAGGGCAAGAGTTGTCTGAAGAAGAGAGGCCAGGGAGAGAGAGGAAGCTGAAATGGGTAGTTGTTGAATTGAATAATGTTAGTTTATTTGGGGGTTTGATATGAGAAGACAGTGAGACAGAGAGAAGAGATGTATGGTTGGTTGAATAGATTCGAGGAGTGTGTTGGGTACTAACTTGGGTTTGGTGCCAAATTTAGATTGGCTGAGAGAGTGATGAGTTGATGAGGTTGGAAATTCGATGGAACTGTTGAAAAAAGGGCACCAATAAGAGAGGGTGATAGACCATATATAGGGTACACACGAGGGTAATTCACGAGTTTGGATCACATGTAACACTTTTATACGACATTCTCTGTTACACTTCTATTGTTTGGCTATTTTTTTCAATTTTTTAAGCATACTCCCTTAACAAATAATCTTCATAACATTATTTACTACCACATCCAATTAAAAAAATTGGTTATTTTTACTTTTTAAGACAAAATTTTGTTATTTTTAATTTTTAACGATAAAAGTTATGAATAAACAAGTATTTACCTCTACAAATATAAGTGAAAATTATTTTGCATCAAATATAGTAGTATATGTCTATAACAACATAATTATATAAGATATGATGCTTGAAAATTCAAAAAAATAAATAAATAATAGAAGTGTAACAGAGAATATCACAGAAAGTGTTACAGGAGATCCGGACTCGTAATTCACAGGCTCGTTAATGTTTTAGGCATCACTCACATTTTAGATAATCAGCTGATGCGCTTTCCATTCTTATCGCATGTGCCTTCATCCTCTTTGGTGCCTTCATATTGCACTCTTTGCACTTCCATCGGCCACTCTTCTTACACATGTTGTCACCTTCGACATCTTGATCTTTTCCATTTCTTTTGGTGAAGGTTAAAGTTGAAATTGACATAAGAACAAACAAGGCATGCTATTCGTCACGTTTCCACATCGGTGTATAAAATCTGCCAAAAGTGGCCCAATGGCGAAAACCCATAGCCGATTAAACAGAAAACCAGTTATTCAAGCTACATGGACCGGTTTCCGTCTCCTTTCATGAAAAACTGATTTTTGCGAATCGGTTTTTAGAGCCGAAAAACCACAAAAGCTTGTCGATTGCACCCTTGAGAGCTATAGTGCAAACTCCCCAGAATAATGGGGTGTAAATATTAAGATATACGGTTAATGACACCATAGATCACTGAAAGTATATAATATTTTCAGTTCGATCACCCTTATTTAAAAGTGTCCATGTTGGATCACTCAACTGCACTTTTTCGGTAAAATTTGGTCATTGGACTGTTTTGAAATATTTTGGGTCATTTCATAAGTTTTTTAACGAGGGTAATTTTGTTCGTTCGCATTTATAGATATTGAATCCTTTTTTTTAAAGTTAGATACTTTCACAAAAAATACATAAATCAAGGATTTTCTATAAAAGAAAAAGTTATTAAGATTAAGAAGGGGAGAAAATAAATACTCCCTCCGTTCTCTTTTACTTGTCGTTCTAGTTTCAAATTTTTGTTTTCAAAATACTTGTCTTTCTAGCATAATTAATTACAAATTTATATTTTCAATGTATCTGTGATACCCGGCCCAGAGTGGGCGTTGTTGTGATATGTTTGATATGATTTGATTAGTACTACTCATACCATCAAGATGCATCTTCTTTTCGGTAGCCCAACTCAGAAGAACTTCAAGGTTAAGCGTGCTTGACCTGGGCAATTCTAGGATGGGTGACCCACTGGGAAGTGTCCTAGTGAGCACGTGAGTGAGGACAAAACGTGCTGGAAAGACCCGTGGTGGTTTGTGAGGTCAGTCAATCAAATCAAATAACGTTCCGACCCGGTGTTATGGGGCGGGGCTTTACAGTACCTTTTAATTACTTTTTACATTGAATTTATCAACCAACCAATTATATAGTGTCAATTGATTGAAAATTCACATTTTCAATGTACTTTTTGACTCTATTTTACTTTTTTTTAATCTATGTGCAAATAGGTAGAACGATAATTAAAAGCGAACGAAGTGAATATCAAATAACTTTGATCAATAAATTTCAAATGAATTGATGGGGACAAAAAAATCAAATGAATTATTGAGAATTTGAGATATTAGTACCCGAGATGGATATATATCCAACAAATTGAAAGGGGGACAGAGGCTTTAAGCCTTCAATTCAAATGAAGAGCACATTTATGGAGACCGCAGAAGAAGTAGGCCCAGTAGTGCTAACTAATGCCCTTCAAACTGACATCAACTGTCTAGAGATATTGGCGATTCGATTATGCATAAACACATCAAAAGTTCTAAAATAATTTGTAGACTCATGACGGTTGTTAAGTTGATAGGTTAGGTGAACTTTGTGCTTAGATAGATTATGAATTGAGAAAATTTGTTAGGTGCTTAGATAAAATTACTTTGATGGTCCCATAAAATGGGTCAAGGTTGTCATTTAATCATCGAAAATTCAACAGTTACAATTTAATCCCAAAAATTGAACAAAAATTATAATTTAATTCAAAACAACAATTTAATCCTCGGAATATATTACAATTGGACAAGTCAATCTTTTTTTACCACCTAAGTCACACTCACAATATTTTGTGAGTCGTGATCTTTTGTTATCATGAGTATATAAAGAACAAAGCAAATAATTTTTCTATTTTTTACAAATTGTTTAAGAGACATAATTTGGAAGGACGAACGCAATCAACCTAATAGAACAAAAATTAGCATAACCCACTGGCATTCTGGTAATAAATGCCTCTTCAAATGTCATACTCCCAAATGGACAGATTTTTGGGTACATACAACTGTACAAGTTCCTTTCAAGCATTATACTATTCTGTAACTTTGATCATAATCACATAGACATTCAATTATTGGGAATAGAGTCGTACATGAGGAAGTGAGTTCCAGCTCAAAAATTTTAGGCTAGGCTCGTCACTAAATAAGTCTTCGACTTGGCTAAGCTATGTTCTATGAAATTTTGTTGAGCTAAGTCGAGCCATTTCAAAATGAGTTTCGATTTAGCTTGCTTAACTCATTTTGAAATCTCAAGTGCAATCGAATTAACGAAAAATTATTTTACTTAAATAATTAATAAAACTATTGAACATGTAATAATGTAAATTATATCATCAAATTGAATATAAATTAACATTAATCATAATAATTGAAATGATTAACAAAGTATAATATAACTAATATTTTCTAAAATTATAATAATACTAACATACTCCCTCCGTTTCTTTTTATTTGATTGTTTGAGCATTTTTTCAATGTTTCTTTTTATTTGATTGTTTACAATTTCAATGCACTTTTTACAATTTCAATGCACCTTTTTACAATTTCAATACACCTTTTTACAATCCCATTGTAATTTTTCACAATTTCTTAATAAAGTACTTTTTCCCCAAACAATCAAATAAAAAGAAACGGAGGGAGTATATAATATTGAACTACCGAACTTGCTCACCAAGCTAATAAGCTACAAACCCAACCGATATCAATATCGTCAATACCACGACTCGACTTATTTTATTACGAGCTTAACCAAACAACTTATTTAACTTGGCTCATAGTCATATACGGCTCTAATTGAAAATGATATGTCTACTTATTTAGTAGTTCTCATTTTACATATCATTAGCCCATGATACATTCACTCTAAATAGCTCCATGATTTTCATCACATTCTATTCCAAATCATTATGAAAGTTAAATTGAGAAATATTTTCTCCGTCCCTAAATTATTGGTATATTTTAATTTTTCATAACCAACAAAATACGATTTCAAACATAAATATCTTTTGTTTTACATATAAAAAAATTACAAAAAGTTGATATTTCAAAAATATATATTGAGACGAATCTACAAGATCCCATTATATTATTTTCTATTGTTTAATGAAAATTGTTCATCAATTTTTTTAAAATTTGACCATGTAAAATTAAAATATACCAATTATTTAGTAACAACGGAAAATATGTTTTTAGGTACTTCCATAATAACACGTCTAAGTACTACAATGATTTTCAAAATTTATCATCTAAACCAATTAAACAAAGAATCATGATAACAACTACTGTAACATAAACAAGGCTCGAGATTGTAGTTATCCAATATGTTGACAATTGATTACACACCTTGATTCCAAATTCTAATCATACCATCACATAATATTTATTTATATCAAATCTTGCTGATGAAAATTGGACCGAGTCAAAAGCTTTATCAACTCGTCCGCTGAACCGAGCCGACTCACTCGCCTTTTCGTTCCCTCCCCATCTCACGAACCCCAATTTGCCACCATCTCTGTACACCTTCAGCTCTCCAACTTCATTCTTCAACTCGTCAATCAAGCTCCACAACGTCTCAATGTAAGGCTTTCGAACGCTGAACAAATCGAACAATTTCTCCTTACAATCTTCCAGTCTCTTTAATCCACACATCAACTCAACAGACTCACCGAAACTCAGTAGACTCAACCGAGTCTTCAACTCGGTCAACCTAACAACGAGCTCATTGACTACTGATAAATAATCATTGTTCAACAATCGAAAAATCTCATACATCAATTTATTTCCTTCAATTATTAGAGCATAAGGTAATTTGCAAAATTCTTCAACCAACCCTATTAAGGAATCGAGATCTTGAATCAAGAAAACATTCAAAAACGACGAAATTTTGTCTTCTAATTGATCTCTTTCCATATTACATGAAGATGAGCAAAGAAAGTAACCCAAATTCCTGGAAGCTGAAAGCAAGGTTTCTAGGTATCTTGCATGAAACCTGACCCATGCAGAAAGTGCCCACGTGGCAGATGTTGCGTTATCTCTGAAAGACGAGAGCTTTAGGTAGTTGTACCCTCCCTTGGTCGGAAAAATGGAGAGTTGATCTTGGAGGATGAAGGGTCCACGGTTGATTATATGGTGGATGATGATTAGGCATTTAGAGGCGACTATGGAGTCGGTAGTGCGGTGGAGGCGGTCCATGAGGGCGGCGATGAGGGAGGAGGCGGTGGCACGAGAGGCGTTTCCGAGAGTGAGAAGGTTGGAGATGTTGTGATGGTCAAAAGGGGAAGAGATTGAATGAGTAGTGATGCGGAGGAGGGGTAGATGGAGGGAGAGGGTGTTGGGTTTGGAGAGTAAGGTTGCTTTGGATATGGAGGCCTTGTCCTTCATCACTCCTATTAGATCTCTTAGCTTTGTTGTTCTTCCCATCTGTTCAAAGAAATCAAGAAAATTAAGGGGGGGGGGGGGATTTGGTCACTTTGTAAAAGAAATTGAAGGGGTATTATATATGGGGTTTAGCTTAGTTATGTTGTTGTTTGATGAAGTAACCAATAAATTTGGGGGTAGGGGTAGTTATTGATCAGTTTGTTGAAGAAACTGGGATACATGTATATGGGCTTTATAATGTTTTGTTGCTCTTTAGATTACATAATGAAAACAAGAAAAGAGATGAAATTTGGTCACTAGTAAAAGAAAGTCAAGGATATATATGTAGCTTTTAGCTTGTGAGGAACTTGTCGAATTTGTGTCAAAAGTTAGTTATGATTGTTATTTGGTTAAAGAAAATTTAAATGTTATTCCCTCTATCCCTAAATGGTGGAGTTATTTTGACTTTTTGAATCAAATTTTAAAAATTTTGAACATAAATTATCATTAGCCAATAAGAAATAATATAGTTGGATCTTGTTAGATTTGTTTTGATATGAATTTTTAAATATCAAAGTTTTATAATTTTTAAACATATAAAATTAAAAATATTTACGTTGTCTCGAAAATCGTAGAAAAGCAAATAACACCTCAAAAAGGGATGGAGATTAGTTAACTAAGAGTATTAGTATTAGTTAACTTTGGGTTAACTAACGGAACTAGCACAATCAAATTTATTAAAAATACCCACAACATTTAAAAAATTAAAAGTTGGTTGATCTGATGGTTCAGATTTAGTTAACACAAAGTTAATACCAAACTAGTAAACACACAAGAATTAACTCTTGAGAGTGGAAGCCAATTATTGTTCATTGTTTGTAACACCCTTTATGCAAGAAGTCATGAGTTCGAATCTTGTTGGAGACCCTCTAACTCTTTCTTCATTAGGAATTTTTGTATTCATTGTTTGAATTTGTCTCATATAAAAAATATATTATTACCGTTAAGTTTTAATATTTCCTTCAATTTTTTAACCAAATCACAATTTTGTTCAATTTTATAAATTAATTTATAAATTTTAAATTTTGAAGGATCGAATAATAAACGTTGACCCAGTTTCACGACATCATTCCTAGATTTGCTCTTTAACTACTTGATGATTGTATCCACTAGACGAGTAAATCAAGAAATGGAGGTTGAGGTGGGGAGATTCAATGGATATAATATGGTAGTTGAAAAAAGATTCAACAAGTTATCTGGCTAAGTAGAAGCAATTTGAGGTTAATCAATAGCCAATAGCTCTGGTAGTGGTTGAATGTTCAGAACCAAGTCAAAAGGAACCGACACTGTTGTTGAAGGACAATTTGTAAACGATATGAATCGTTTACTCACTAGTTGTTAGCCATTTTGTTTTTCTATTATTATTATCCTCTCTTGTCCTTTCCTTTCTTTTCTTTTCTTTTATTTTAATTTGCAATAACTAAATATACCATGTAACCAGCCAGATTGGAAAGGAGTAATCTATTCTAGCAGGGATGTTTTGGTTCGGTTTAATTCGTTGGTTATTTTCGAGTTTTTGTGTGATATCGATCATATCGTTTTTTTAATTATATGAACCGGTTTATATTAAAAATTATTTCGATTTGAATCGATTAGGTTGATGTGCAAAATCAGTTTGGTTGAGGTCGGTTTTGAAGAAAACAAATGAAAATATAAATTAAATACAGTTCGCTTGAAGTTAAAAAAAATAAATTAAAAATTTGTCAATAACCAAGAAAACACATTTTAAGAACTATAGACATGCTCATTTGGAGGGATTGGAGGCAGACGGTAGTAGAGTGAACAAAATTAATGTTATTAGGTTCAAGAAATTAGGGTATAACCACTTAAAGTGAGTATTTTTCATTTTGACATTTGGGTCATTGGACAACCTTTTAAACCAAAAAATTACATAAATAAATAATCTTTTAACAGAACCAAAATTAAGTACAAATTTTAAAAACATCACAAATATAAATACTTTAAACACTATATTTGTAGTAGGTTAGGTTCAGTTTATGCTAAAATCGAAGCCTAAATTTTTTTAACGGTTTTAAATTTTTTTCGAACCATTTCTGTTATTTTATCCAACCAAGTAGGTAAAATTTCGGTATGTTTGAAGCGAACCAATAATATCCTTGATCTATACTGTATATAAAGTGGGAAAAGCTAAAGTATTTAGTGAAGCTTACAATGTTATGCAAGCTAGCCATATAACATTCTGTTTTATTGTCGTTTGTCCAGTTTTAATAACTAACAGAAAATAACATATGTCCAATTTTAATAACTAATTTTAAATAAATAACAT
This sequence comes from Echium plantagineum, assembly GCA_003412495.2. Taxonomy (NCBI): domain Eukaryota; kingdom Viridiplantae; phylum Streptophyta; class Magnoliopsida; order Boraginales; family Boraginaceae; genus Echium; species Echium plantagineum. The sequence continues at coordinate 126,325 of QFAX02000241.1, read as the reverse complement.
ATAATGTATAAGTATTGTCATTATTTAAATTAAACTAAAATTATTATGATGCACAAATAATAGTTAGAGGAAAAGTACTAGTATACATAATTTATTCACGGAGAAATATAAGTTAGGAGTAAACAATATAGACCCGCCACCACCAAAAACCACGCATCCCACCTTAAAATCGCAATTTCATACCCCATCCCAACTCTTAGTCGTGGTCCCTTACACCACCATACCTAAAAAATCCGACCCCTACCCCCACCATATCCCAAAATAGGTTAGGGATTTTTTTGGGGAAAAGAGGAACATATCGATTTAGATTTTTTGTGGGAGGAGTGGAAGAAGGTCGCGATTTTCTATTTTTGGTGGAGGAGGTGGATATTTTCAAAGTTTTTTGGTGTATATGGTGGTTGGGGAGGTGTTATTGGGTTTTACTGATGGTTTGAGGTGATTGTGAGGACTTGATGTTGATGTGGTTGGTGCCTATGTGATAGTGGTAGGGTGGGGAAGTAAGGTGTTTTTTGTTGTTTTAGTAGTTACTAGTAGGATATGTGATGTTGGTGGTAGATTTGATGGTGGTGTTGTGAAGAATAATAAAAATGTTTGGAAAATAAAGACAATTTAGTCAATCTATGAGGAAAGCCGTAGTAAGAGCATTCGTAGCATATTACTCATAAATTTTTGCTAAAATCAACTCCTCATATCACTTTATTAAATTTAGAATCTACTTTTAACATTTCATACAAAATCAGATTCCCTATTTATACTGCTTAAATCAATCTTTTTCATATTTGTAGCTCCAAATTGAATATAACTCCAATTATTTAAATGTTGAAGACAAACTCAAATTATTTGAATATGAAGATGAAAATTATAAAATTTGAAATAATTAATAATTAGTTTTTATTTAAAATAATAAAATTTAAAATAAAGTTATCTTTTTAAGCTTCAATATAAATTTGTAACTCCAATATGAAATAAATTTATAGAATCAATATATTTATAAAAATAAAATGAAATGATATAATATTTTATTATGAAAGTACACATTTGAAGATGGTGTAAAAATATGTTCGGTGAGCTTTAGTGAGAAATTTTTTTGAAACTTTTTATAGAATAGAAAATCTAATATTTGTATCTTTTCATTGATTTTATAAATTCTTATTCTATATATAAAATAAAGAGGAGGGATAATCTTCCAAATTTCTCGAAAATATAGTCTTAAGACAGGAGGTCATGGTTGTTTCTTTATTGGCACTTCCCTTATTTTATGGCATGCCCTTATAAAAAAACAATTAAAACCTCGCAAACCCAAACCACACTTTCAAAAAACTAAATCTTGACGACCCACTTCCTAATTCCAACCAATAGAAAACCATGATTCACATCTCACGATCCGTGTCAACCCAGCAACTACAATCTCAGCCGTCCACGTCACTCGAGAAAACACACATAACCATATTAAACACCGTACGATTCTCCTTAATTAAAGACTCGGATAGTTCATCCCAACCGTTCGATCTAATCTAAAGCGATAGCTTAAACGGGTTATATAAACTCCTCCACCAGTTTTACAGTTAGAACTTTTCCGCATTCGCCTTTTGAGAATATTCCACGCAAAAGAAACAAAACAATAGTTCAAAGGTATTTATTTGAACCCTAAACGATTTATTTCAATTTTTATAATTGCTGTTTATGATTTGTGTATATAACTTTGTTTAATCTTTTCTTTCGTACATGATCTATGTGATCGAATTGTATAATTGTTGATAAGGGTTAAAGTTTAAAATCTTAATTTTCTTAATCTCGTTATCAGATGATGATATTAATTGATGTTACCCATTAAGCTTGCCGTTGTATAAATTATTTAATTAGGCTTGCCTACTTTATTAAATTGGTTTTGATTAAGTGATTTGGTTTTGGTTTTGGTCTAATTTGGTTGTAATTAATTTTGTTGGTGTTAATAGAGATGGCTCGTACCAAGCAAACTGCTCGTAAGTCGACTGGAGGAAAGGCTCCAAGGAAGCAACTTGCCACTAAGGTTTGTGTCTTTCTATAGTATTATGTTTTAATGTGGTGATTTGAGTTCTTTTATATTCTGGTTATTGATTTGTACTACATTCTGGTTAGCTGTTCGTGTAATTTAACTTTGATATCGATTTAGCTGTTTGCGAAATTTAGTTTTTGATACTTATGTAGTATCGTTTCTGATGTGGGGTTTATGTTACAGGCTGCTCGTAAATCTGCCCCAACTACCGGAGGTGTGAAGAAGCCTCACAGATACCGCCCTGGTACCGTTGCTCTTCGGTAAGTGCTGATTGCAATATGTAGGGCTGTGTTTCTTTAGTCTGGTTTTGATTCATTTTTGAATTGCATTATTGTTCAGTGAAATCCGCAAGTACCAGAAGAGTACCGAGCTATTGATCAGGAAACTTCCATTCCAGAGGCTTGTTCGTGAAATTGCCCAGGATTTCAAGGTACATGACTACTTGCAGTTACCTTATTATGATACTCTTGATGTTGAACTATGTTGATTTGTTCTTTTCCAACAAATTATTCAACCTGCTTTGAAGTGTTCATTTAAACATTGCTCGTGCTAGTATATAATGAACTAGATGAGATACACTACATCCATGAGATTACAATAAAGACTCCCCTTACATCCTTGTTAGTTTTGTATCTTCAATATGTCACAATTATGACCTTTATGACTTGTACAACTTTGATTTGAATGAATTTTTGAAGGCTAACAAATTGATTTGATTGCAGACTGATCTGCGATTCCAGAGCCATGCAGTCCTTGCTCTTCAGGAAGCTGCAGAAGCTTATCTGGTGGGTCTGTTCGAGGACACCAACCTTTGTGCAATTCATGCCAAGCGGGTTACCATCATGCCCAAGGACATTCAACTGGCTAGGAGAATCAGGGGAGAGCGTGCTTAGGCTGTGCCAGTTCTTGTCTTGATGTTGGTGGATTTGCTATCGGCTTCTTTGGCACCTTAGTAGTATCGTTAATCTAATCTTGAACAATTTTAGGTGGTTGGGTGATTGTGATCTGTAATGAAGATTGATATGGTTTTGATATCATCCGTGATATAGTCTTTGTTTTTGTGAAGATGTCGTACACCAGTTGAACAATAGTAATTCATGGTTGAATCTAATGTAGTGTATTTATTCCCAGTTGCAGTGTGACCCCAGTTTGGCTTTCGAACTTACATGAAAATAGAGAATTTTGTGAGATTTACACCTTTTGGAGGAACTTTTTAAGCAGGAGCATCCTCCTATTTTTTTTAGGAAGTACTAGCATTCATCCCCATGAATTATCAATTTTGCACTTATTTTTAAAATCCTCTACTTTTCGAGACTTTTCTCCCCTCCCATTTTTTTTCCTTCACATCTTCATCATTCCACACCTACCATCTTCACCTACCATCTTCACAACCATCACCCTTACTATTACCACGACCACCCCAATTGGCCAACCACCCCCACTAGACCCCTCTGCCCTCCTTGTAAAGGCCCATTCCTACCAAACCTTAATGCTCTTCTCCGAACCTAGGTTGACGCCACCTCCCCTCACCACCAAGAATGTTGACGAACTATTAAACCTTTTTTAAATTTTTTTCCTTTAGATGACCAATTTTCGATAGGGTAAGGAATCCTATGAAATTTAAGCCCTTACATAAATAAAGGCATGTTGAAGATAAAAGGGGCTTTTACATTGATATTTCACAATCATAAATTTGAGGTTTTGAGTTTTAGGATAGAGATAGCAAAGTTGCAAATGTTAATGGTGGGCATTGAGCTTCAACTTGTATAAATTCCGAAAAATAAAATCAGTTTTGTGGCCTTAAGTATTGCACTTAGCTCTATCAAAATGCAATTGGCTGTTCTTAGTTTGTAGCCTACTACAAAAGCCGTTAACGTCGTTATCGACTGGGCTTTTCGCTTACCAATATATACCCAACAATTCTTTAATTAGTGGCCAATAATCAACTGCTATTATTGTATCTATATCAATAATTCAATCACGCCTTTATGAAAAATTGTACACATATAATTTTAACAATAATTTTTAGATGTCGGTAACATAACTTGATTGATAAACATCTAGAGTGTTAATAAGTACAATTTTGTCTCTTTGAGTATGGATTCAACTCTTTTAAGAGCAAATCTTGTGTTGAAGGCTTATACTACAATTTGCAAGTCTTCACTATATAATCTGCTTAACGATTTCATTTTTTATAATCTGCTAACACTAAGCACTAAGCAACTTGGAGGCATGTACTGCAATTTGCAGGTCTCCACGATGATAATGCAGTACATAGTTGGGTAGTGATGAAGTTGCAATTCTGATATGAATAACTAATTTCTTGCACCATCAATATTATTTTTTTGGATTTTAGTAAAATATTGGTAACGTGGATTATTGGATAACATAATAAAACAAGCCAACATGCTTTTTCTTCAATGATAATTACGTTATGATAACAAATTCCTTGAGGTGAGCACTATTATAGAAATATGGTGTCCCATATTGCTGCTTTTTTGTTTGCTTTTCTGACCACTAGTATTTCTCCACGTGTCTCTCTAGTCTCCCCCTTTCCTTTTTCCATGGCCTTCAAATATCATTGGTGCATGTTGTTTATTTTGACTTAAGTCTCCAATTTATTTGTACAGGAAGCTTCCACTAAAAATACAGGAGTTATCGAAGATTACGAGAAAATGGAACGATATGACATTTTGAAGGAGTTGGGTTCTGGGAATTTTGGTGTTGCAAAACTTGTAAGAGATAAATGGAGTGGTGAGCTTCATGCTGTGAAGCTTATTGAGAGAGGCCAGAAGGTATGTTTTAATTGTTATTTAATTGTATTGTTGTTTATATATATATGTCAAAATTAATTTATTAGTTATGTTTTGTATTTTTACATTTTGTAGATCGACGAGCACGTTCAAAGAGAGATAATGAATCATAGGTCACTGAAGCACCCCAACATTATAAGATTCAAAGAGGTAACAATCACTTTGTAACATGGACCTAGAGTAGCCACTCGTCGAAATATTGAATTGTACTCAATTTTTGGATAAATGTTGTTAATTTGTAGAACACTTTAAAAGTTAACTGCGTCATATGTTGTTCTCGGTGAGAATCGAATCAGAACTTCTTCGTTCGAAGACTAGGTACAGGGCTAGTGGAGGACTGTGATAGTTTTACGTTGGGTTTTGTGCAGGTTTTGTTAACACCAACTCATTTAGCAATTGTAATGGAATATGCAGCAGGGGGTGAGCTATTCGAGCGAATATGTAATGCTGGAAAATTTGGTGAAGATGAGGTATCTTCAACCCCTTTCTCTTTTCGTTTTCTTTATCTCTTTGCTTCAATCAATTGATATTGAAGGATTACTAATAATGATATCCTTATTCAATTCTTCTGTTATGGTTGCAGGCTAGGTATTTCTTCCAGCAATTGATCTCAGGAGTTAGTTACTGCCATTCAAATGTAACGTGCTTTCACATGCCTCCTCGCTTTTTAATTTTGTTCGTGATCCTATTCACTAACCGTGACAGATTTTGCACGTCCTCGCGAAATCTGAAGTAACTAACATGTAGGTGTCACGTAAGGACGAGTATTGAGTATTTATGTGTCGCGTGATTTCTCCTAATTTCGTGTCCTTAATTTCTTGGATGTAGAAAATTTGTCATAGAGATCTTAAGCTTGAAAACACACTTTTGGATGGAAGTTCAGCTCCACGACTCAAAATATGTGACTTTGGCTACTCGAAGGCAAGCCAATCAAATCTCCTCATTTTGCAAAACAGAGCCCTCTGGCAAAAAAGCATAATAGATTTATTAAAATAAATTAATTGTTTTTTTAGTCGTCAGTATTGCATTCCCAGCCAAAGTCAACTGTTGGGACACCAGCATACATAGCACCAGAAGTTTTATCAAGAAAAGAATATGATGGAAAGGTAATATTTTACTCTGTTTCGAATCATTTTAATTGACATCTTTATCTTTTCTAGACGAAACATTGATCGTGGGTATTATTTTAATAAAGATTGCAGATGTTTGGTCATGTGGGGTGACCCTATATGTTATGTTGGTTGGTGCCTATCCATTCGAAGACCCCGACGAACCAAGAAATTTCAAGAAAACAATAACTGTAAGACACATAGCTAAAATGATTGCAAAGTTTGATTCAATAATGTTATCATTATGTGATTGATGAACACAAGTTAATTTATGTTTTTGTAGAGAATACTTAGCGTTCAGTACTCGATACCAGACTATGTCCGGATCTCCAAGGAGTGCAACCATCTTTTGTCAAGAATTTTTGTTGCTGATCCTGAAAAGGTAAAAACATATTTGTTCTTTACTCGAAGAGCCTAATGAAAAAAGACTTTTGTCAGTAAATAAAATGTGCTGGTTCGAAACTCAATCTTCGAGTAACCTTGTATTTGGACAGAGGATAACAATGCCAGAAATAAAGAAGCATCCCTGGTTTTTAAAGAACTTGCCGATCGAATTTATGGATGGAGCAGAAGGTAGCTTAGAAATGATGAAGACGAATGAGCATCTTCCTCAAAGTACTGAAGAAATAGTTGGTATTATAGAAGAGGCAAGAACATCAGGTAGTGGAGGACCTAATCTTGGTGTTGTATATCCTGGAGCAGGGAGCATGGATCTTGATGAAATAGATGATGATGATATAGATTATGATGATATGACTAGCGGCGACTTTGTTTGTGCACTATGAGTTATGTTGGCCAAATACTCGATTTGAGAACTTTCGAGTTGTGTATTTGTTTTTATGCGCGGAATTGAAATCGAAGCGTAACCAGATGAATCAATATATAACTTTTTCGATATTTAAATAGTTCTGTCCAATTACATTGCAATTCCAATTCCGTTGAAAAAACAAACACATCCTTCTTGTTATGTTGAATGTAACATACATAGAAAACATATCTGTTGTATTTCGAACTCTAAAGAAAAATCAATCATGAATTCATGATCTTCTCTGGTTTGCATGATTGATCTTAACCAAAAGGTTTGGTGAGATTTTATTCCAAGGCAATAACTTTTTCCAACATTGTTCTTTGTGTTCGGTTTGCACTTTGTATACATATTTTATGTGTTTGATAATATGCTAAAAACGGTCTGATTAACAGAATGCAAGATAATATTAAAAACGATTTGTATTGAACAAACATTACGTAAGTTCGTTAAGGATAAAATTGACAAATTTGTGCCCTAAACGTCGTTGCCGTGAAAATAGGCTTCATCATACAATGTTCATTCTCAAGCGCAAGAAAAAGCAGGTGCCCGGTTGATAACATGAATCTGTTCTAAGAATATATACCACAACTGCAATTGTTGGTAAAATCTTATGGGCATAATATTTAATAATGTGTCCATACATTATTGATTTTGGTGATAAGTTCACCATGATTAAATGAAATAATGGATGCAATGTTGTATGATATCATAAAATAGTTGATGACACATATTGAATCCAAAATCTCTGGTTTAATTGGATGAATGGTGATAAATTAATAATCGTATTTTCTGCGTTGCCTACCTTTTCGGGAGAAATCTTGGAGATTACGGCCCTGTCGCCTCTCTTTTTTTTTTTTTTGCCTTTTTAGCCGAATGCCCCTGAACTTGTGTGTCTATATGGTTACTGAACTATCAGTTTCTTGTCTCGCTTGCCTCGGATAATCATTAATTCATTATAAAAATGAGTGGGCAACACCCATCAATTTTAGTATTCAAGGATAATAATTCAGCATAATACTTATATCTGAATTTCGCACTCACCTAGACTAGTACAAACTATATGCTTGCTTGAATTTTCAAGTATATATGAAGCTGGTAATCTTAGACAAACGACGGTAACTACACTGTTCGAGTCGAACGACTACGTTACTGAAGCTCCATGAGCCACTAAATTTGTGGAGCTGGTTTGATTTATACCTACAATACTAATTTGCACCCTACAGTTCAACCATCAAGAATCCGATATTAAACTCGAAGGTTGTCGATTCACAACCCTGCAGTTTCTTCTAATTTCTCCAGGCTGGTCAGATTGCAGATCACCCATCTTGATCATACCTTCCACGAAATCGTTGAAGAATGCATCTTGATCAACACTGTACAACTCCACATACTCTCTTGTGTCCGGAAATGTATGCAACGTCTGATCCGAGTTAAGAAACCCTCTCCCATTTACCAAATCCTTGAAGAACTGATTGTCGAACACAACAGGTGTTGCGTCCAAGTCTCCAGTTACGTTTCCATCTCCATATACAGGGCAGAGCTTATTGAGCTTCTCTCTATACTCCGGCTCGATACTTGGGTCAGGCATGCCTGAGCCAGATTGATTGTAAAGCCGAAACACAATAGAAAAACACCTCCCTTTACCGATAGAGTGAGAACCAGAAAGGGCTACTAAATCTTTGACAGACAGATTGTATTTGCTGAAAAGATCAATCAGTGAGCTCGCGTCTGATCTAGGACTCGGCATTATATTGCTCGAGTTTTCCTGGCTAGCCATCAAGCTATCCAATCTTCCTAATTTTACATCCCAATAGGGTCCTCCGCTCTGTATCAAAATGGAGATTTCTCAATGTCCATTATCAATTGTCATCAATTCAATCACACATTATCTTCTCTTGGCCAATTTACTATTCTATTTATTTTTAATATTCTCTAGAGAATAGTTAATCCAAATTCAAGAACAGTTACATAAAAAACAACAAAGACGAAGCATCAACTAATGAATCCAAAGCAATAATCCAAGATTATGACAATTAAAGTAGCAAAGTTTACCAAGAAAACAGCATCTCTAGAAGCCATGATTACGATATCAGCACATGAAACCACTTCGGGGCAAGCCCTCTCTAAGGCATCCTTAATCTCGTCAACAACTTCATATGACCTAAGTGAATCAATGTTTGACAAAGCAAGTTTTTCACCCAACATATCTGGTGTATCATCCAGCAATAAGGAAGCATCACAGCCCTGCAAAACAAAAACATTCAAATCCAAGACACAAGAACCCAAATACATACTTCCTCCAATCGAATTTATTTTAATCGACTTTTTCATTTTGTGTGTCAAATTTCCATCCATTAAATTTTAATTGTATGAGAAAATTTACAAGAAAATCGTATTCTGGAAGTCTAACGAAAATGTTGAGTGTTGTACATTAACAAAGCAATCATGAAACTGGAAACGCATGACTGAAGCAACACTTCTGGGTTCTCTGTTGAAAGCCATCTTCATCACATCTCTAACAATCAATTCAGCTTCTGGGCAACTTTCAAAATAATAATCAAACCTTAATTGAGTTCCCTTTGCACCAATTATGAAGAAGAACCAGAACAAGAAAAAGCTGGGATGCATTGTGGAGAAATTGTACGTTTTGTGAGTGGGGTTTGGAGATTTGTTTGATAATGTTGAGTGAGTGGATCACTAAATGATACAGTATGTATTGTGAGTCAATGGTGGAAAGTGAGGATGTTTTTAGTACAACAGTGACTGACAAAAAGCAGAGGAATGGGCAATGTGAGATTCTCTTCAGACTCAAACAAGCCAATCACAGAAGGGCGGGGGGGCATACAACAATAGTGGGATCCACTGCACACAAGAATAGTGTTTTATTGGGTATAAAATTTTATTTTATTCCAAAACATCTTCACTTACTACACTTCCAAATAGGAAGAGTGTATAACTAGCTCGAGATAATTGCTGAAATGGTCATAGATAATATATGTAAGTTGCATTTTAGTCATTGTAAATGTTTGATATGGACAAATGGTCACTCATATTGATCGAAAAGGTGCACTTTCATCTTTTGAGTTAGACACTAAATTTTGACGAAAAGATGGGATAGAATCGAGCGCAATATCTCGAAACACACTTATTTGACATAAATTTGTACAATGAATTAAACAATTCAATTATATGAGCAACTAATAAACCAATCAAACTATATAACGAATCACAACATGTTCGTATTACAAAATTGTACAAATTTTGAATCTATTTTAACAAATCGACAGTTGATTCAATAAGAACTCTATTTGTCACCTCAGAATTCAGATCACGTTGGATACATGGGCTTCTAAGGTGGGTCAATGGGCCTTATGAAATTTGTTTACTTACTTCACTACCCCACTTAACAATAGTTAACAGCAACAGTGTCTAACGGACGGGCTCGCTTGCAAGGTTCGAAGCTTGGGCCTCTTAGTCCAGTTCGAGCTAGGTCCAGGTCAACCAGGTTCACTGATCGTCCCAGGTCAGTTAATAACTGAGACGGATATATGCCAAGCTATTGGGTCCTAGGCTCGGGCCTTCTTCGTGCCCACCACATATTTAGTGGGTTTAACAATATAACATGTGACACTAAATATTAGTTTCTCCGTTTTAAATATTTGATTGTTTAGTAAAAAAATACTTTAGAAGAAGTTAAAGAATGTATTATTATACCCCACATAATCCTCTCAAAATGAAAAATAATCAATGAGCAAGGATCAAAAAGAAAAACATGAGTACAAAAGTATAATGAACTCCGTGAACAATCAACTATTATGAAAAAGTAAATTTTTCTTTAAACAATCAAGTATTTGAAATGGAGGGAGTATCAATTAAATATACAATATAAATATAGTGACGAGTGTGAATAACGTCACTACTTTATTTATTAATTATAATTGACAACTTATCAAAACATGTAATTACTTTGTAATATAGGGTAACATTTTATATTTTAAAATCAATATATGAATGCATAACTAATGTTTAGTATGATATATACGAATAATGATAACATATTATGTGTCTAAATCAATATATATGTGTAACTACTTTTTAAATCAATAATTGATAACACATCAAAACATCAACATATTAAAGTGAATTTGTTATTGAGCTTCTATCAAGTGAATTATATTTGTTATTGAGCTTCTATCATGAAGGTCCATAGCTAAAATCTAACACTAATAAATTTACTTTTTGGTGTTACCATAAGTAATTCATTTTTATTTTATACAATATTACTAATTAAACATTGAGGTGGTATGTCCTAACTTCTGAGGAATTCTAATGAAAAATTGATATAAGAATAGGTCTATAAGATACTCTTAATCAATACTCAACACATACAATTTAACAATGGACTAAAGACACGATTCATTGTATACGTTTTCACTTGAATTTCAGTTCACCATTTACATTTGAAAATGTCGGAGTTCATCACTCATGTTACGAAATGAGGCAAAATCACTATTAAAATGACTAAATTGCCCATAAAATGAGGCACATGCCTTGTACGTGACCAAAAAATGGTACATATAAGAGTCTCATTAATGAAAGTAGTGATTTTATCTCATTTCGTAACTTGAGTGTTGAATTGGGACATTTTAAAACGTGAATAATGAACTAAAACCCAAGTAAAAACGTATATGATGAACAATGCCTTTAGTCCTTTCCAATATATGATAATGCATGTAGTTTTTCTTATTTGTACATCTTTGAAGATAGTGACTGCCAAATGGCCAAATTAATGTCCCATTTCCCATTAACATCATGGTTGGGAAAAAATTGGGAACCCCAAATAAACAAAAGGTTCATTGTATAAGATTAGGCATTGTTAGTTAATTACAACTACGACAGATTGACTAAAGAGTCCTCCTACTGTCAATTCAAGACAAAAAATGAAGTAAAGTTGAAGCAATAGCTTCTTTAGGTAAACACCTTGAGAAACTTGGGAACAAATCCCGACTTGTTTGTTCTTAGTATATTTGATCTATAAAAAGCAACTAATTGTTGTTGAAACAGTAAGATATGATGAAATAAGCATAGATTTTTTACTTCACATATTTATGTGTGAAAGTGTGAATCATAAAATTGGGAGCGTTTATTTGTTATTACTAACTAAAGTAGCTAAAAAAATGACATATTTTGACTTTTGGTGGTCAACAAAATACAATTTAAAACGTAAATATCTATTATTTTACATGCGAAAAAATTATAAAAAGTTGATATTTTAAAAATATATATTGAGACGAATCTAACAAGGTCTCACAAGTCTATATTATTTATTACTCCCTCCGTTTCTTTTTATTTGATTGTTTGGGGAAAAAGTACTTTATTAAGAGATTGTGAAAAATTACATTGGGATTGTAAAAATGTGTATTAGAATTGTAAAAAGGTGCATTGAAATTGTAAAAAGGTGCATTGAAATTGTATAAAGTGCATTGAAATTGTAAACAATCAAATAAAAAGAAACATAGAAAAAATGCTCAAACAATCAAATAAAAAGAAACGGAGGGAGTATCATTTAATAAGAATTTATGATCAAATTTTATTATGTTTGACCAACAAAAGTCAAAATGTGACAATCTTTTAGGGACGAAAATAGTACTTATTAACAGAGTCAAAGTTATGTTGCATAAAATTACATGTTTTTGACATTCTACTTCTTTACCAGCTATGTTCCGTGTGATTGTACTCTTACCTTTTTAATTACAATACGGGTCAATTAAATTATGGACCTCCCAAGAGAAATCAATCCCCTCGGCTCCATCTTTTATGCATTACGGAATAACGACCTACCTCTAAGCTTCGTCTAGATTTGACTGCGTAATTAAGCAAACACAACTTTAAACAATTGTTCTAGCTACACAATTAGGCCTATTGGCTATTAGGATAACCAAGTAGTACAAGGGGGTGGAAGTGGAACTACAATGTTAAAACATTATTAAGTTTATATAAACATAAAATTTTGATAATCGTTTGTAGATATATGATAAGTTTATATTAATACTTACATAAATAAGTATTGGGTTTTTCTTATTATTTATTAGATCAAAGTATATATAGAAAAAATTGGTGAAATAGTCCCCATTAGTGACACCGAATTGTACTTTAGCTCCCAATAGTTACGCGGCTGAAGTTTAATCCCTAAAAGTACAAATAAATTAATCTAGTACTCTAAGCTTAGTGGTAAATGACAAGGTGATTGGATGGAGACGCAGTGACATTATTGTAGGTTCGAATTAGTATGGAGACAAAACTTTGCTGAAATATTGCAGAGGTTATTTCTGATTTCGTGTCCCGTTAATCATCTCCATGACCTTATAGTAGGGCTAATATATACTAGGGAACACCCATCGATTTATAGCCTCGTCTGCGCAAGAAACCTCTAATACGAGTAGAAGGAGTTCAACCTCCTTAAAAAATAATAATCAAGTCATACAAAAATATAAATAATAGAAAAATTATGACATCATAGTCTCCTTAGCTTCTTAATTAATTAATATTAATGAGTCGCCATATATAGTAGAGTGTGTAATTGCCCTAACTGTGTCTCCATATGTTTGTCTGATTTATATGTGATGAGTGATGTCCTTTAATAATCTGCATGGAGATGAGACAATGATGGCTATCATCTCCATACAAATTAAAAGTCAGAGTTGAGATGAATTGGGTAGAAACCCAAATGAACAAGTAATTATTGAGTTGTTTAGCATATACTAAACAAAATATCATGACCTAACCTATAGCAGACACCTTCTTATTACTTTCCAATTTATGTGGAGATTCATGGTCCACATAATGTGGAACCTTAGCTTGTTCCAAGAAGCAATCGTCTTCCTCGTGGCTAGCTTAATTTGTTTTCAACATGTACATAGGTATTAGCAGTAGTGGATCTTTATATTTTATGTTGCGTCTGGTATAGTAAAATGGAATGATGTAGGAATGGAATAGATAAAATAGTGGAATAGATAAAGAAAAAGGAATGAATTAATGAATTTTATTACTTTGTTTGGTATGTAAATAGTAATGTGATTGAATTATTACATTACCCCCAATTTTTCTAATTTGATTACCTAGTAGGAAGTAATCACCCATTACCCCCAATTTGTGCGGAATGGTTATTACCTGAGTAATACTTGTATGCTAACTATATTTTAGTTAGCATATGCTATCTAAAGGCTACTTTAGGAAATTTATCAGCCCATTATTTTAATTTTTTAATACCAAATCACTCTCATATTAATTGCATAACCTCTTCCACTATTTTAGCTTCCTTTTTATACCAAACCACTATCACAATATTTGCATATTTATTATCAAAATTATAGTTCAAAATCAACTTATTTTGTATGAAAATCACAACCGAATTCAAGAAATCCCATAACAACATGGAGACATCATCATCCGATGAAGAATGATTTTTTTTTTTTGGAAAACTTCACTGAAAAGCATTCATGCATGTCGATTATTGATAGAATTATGAATTTTTGAGGTATAACTTTTGTTTATAATGTTTAGTAACTCACCAAAATCAAGTAATTCAAAAAATTAAGAAATATGGTTACACACTTAAGAAATTCTCTATTATCAGATTCAAAACAAAATTGCTGTAAATTGTGTATATCATGATATATACTTAGGTTTAATGCTATTCATGACAATGTTAGACTCACAAAAACCAACAATAGACAGAAAACACAAAAAAAATACAAAAACAAAATGCAAAAAAGAACAAGACGTGTAAAAGGTAAATAAAGGGGCAGGGGAAAGCGAAAAGGGAATTTCTTGTTATGCAATATTGATATATATAATGATCTATAATAAAAAGGAAAAACACATGAAAAAAGGCTAAGAAAAAAGAATGATTTAAAAAGAATTGAATTTTTTATTTTCCAATCATGCCCGTATATTTCCTTTAGTTTCATTTCGGTTTTACCCCTGTGTTCAACTGAACAGATACAAATCTAAAAGGCTCCGTTACTAAGTATTTTAAATTGAGTGTTCGAGATTGATAATTTTTTTTTTTTGATAATTAGCGATGAATTGTGACTACAATGATATTACAAACATGAATACAGAAATTGCTAACTAATAGAAAGTTAGAGTATAATATGAGACAAATATGTCTCCAACAAGGTTCGAACCCATGACCTCTTACATGAAAGGTTGGGCCGGATGCCACTAGGCTATTGAGCCATCGGCTGAGATTGATAATTTTTTTAAGTGGTGATTTAAATTACTTAATTTATAAAAATTTTTCTTTATACCTACAGATTTTTTTTCTTTTCAAAAAAACTGATTAATCACCAAAAAAGGGAGAAATCTATATATGTCTGCCAATAACTTTGCATAAACATCCAGTTCATATATAACTCAATTAATGAATTATTTTATATACAAGTTGGACCATGTGTTTTAATCTTCAGTTATACTTCCCGTCGGCATCATTAAAATTATCGCCGTACGGTTTTGCTATACGTACTGAAGCCAACAACCTAAGTAGTAACAAGATCTGTTTAATTGGACGTATGTATAAGATTCACTTATCTTTTAATTTTATGATTGTAATGGTTATTATTTTCAACAATTAATTAGAATGTAATTAATTCATACATAAATTAAATATATAAAAAAAAATTAATATTTGATCAAACAACACAACAAATCAGATATATATATATATATATATATATATATATATATATAACATGAGTTAATCAATTAATACACCATAACTAAATAAAATTGTTAATCAAACATACGCTAATCCGAAGTATATCTATGATATGGACCACACATCAAAATTAAATACAATTCAGAGACGCGTAGGCTAAAATCCAAGTCAGTGGGTAGACTGGGTAAATACCCAGCCAGTCACGTAAGGACACACGTCCCGTAACGTACAAAGATTACGAAAAAAACTTCTTTATATATACCTGATCCTGTCCACCAGATGAGATGATGCATAATTCTCCCAATTACACGTATTTACTCGAACACTTGTGACCGACTTCATAGTCAGACAAGAAACATGAAGAGAACCAAAGATGTTGCATTACAACAACATCTCGAATACCGGAAATACAAAGGAGGGTGGAGGCTGCCTTACGGGAACGAGATGCCCAGAATAAATCTCCCACCTGAGAGGTTTCCGTCGCCCGCAACACCTACAACGGTGCCTGCAACTCGGGAGTTGGCGACACTTGAATTACAACAAGATATGGAGGCTATAAAACAACAAATTACGTCATTAGCAACGGCTCACACGCTTTCTGTGGGTGCGCACACGTTTCCTCCTAATTTTACACAATAATACGGAACAAGCGATCCGCAAAAGAATCTGAATGGTTTTGTAGCACATATGACGATGGCAGCAAATGACCAGATCTCTACCTGAAGGCACAGATGACTAACTTGATCGTCGTAGTGATTGAGATCGAACCCCGATCAGAGAATCTTGTAATCATATCAGATCCGGACTAGAAACTTAGACTTCCGGAGACGCTCCTAGATGATATGACCAATAAACTCGTTCGAACATGAATCGGATCAGTCCAATTAAAAAATTAGTAGGTGATGATCTGGTACGCTCTCGAGCGAATCTCTCGATGAGTCATCGTGTGTACTGGAGCTGTTCAATGTGGAAATAGGAATATATATACACTTAACTTATTATATTATCAATTAAATTGGACGAAATTGAGAACGTCGATACACTTATTTATTTACCACATAAAACATTATATCATTCGATACACTATATACCTGCTAGGTCGATCAAGCTGTACGAAAAGTTAAACAAGAGCTCGGTAATCAAACTCGTTAAGTCGTTATTATGCATTAGTCGTCTAGTAGTCTTTTTTAATTAGGTTTAATTTATAATTACTCATCTGTGAATAATCATATACGGAGTATATTTCTATTTAACACTAGATCAAACGATGGAATAAATATCACTAGCAATAAGTCACCAAAAGTTGGTAGTAGAAATTCTAAATTATATCAGCATGTGCTTCGTATTCCCACCAATTCTCGCTGTTTTATTTATCTACCAATTCTCATGGGACAACTAGTCAACTATATGTGTTGATGAGAAAATCAATAGATTAGTATTCCCTCCGTCCTTAAAAGATTGTCATATTTTGACTTTTGTTAGTCAAATATTATAAAATTTGATCATAAATTTCTATTAAACGATAAGAAACAATATAGTCTTCTAGGACCTTGTTAGATTCGTCTCAATATATATTTCTGAAATATTAAGTTTTTATAATTTTTTCTCATGGAGAATAATAGATATTTATGTTTTAAATCATGTTTTGTTGACCACCAAAAGTCAAAATATGACAATCTTTTAGGGATGAAGGGAGTAATTATTGCGATCGTTACTATAACACAATAAGAACATAGAACTACTTCGACAGAATAATGTCCTTGAGTTTTCATATTTTATCATGTTAAAGATATGTTCTCTGGCGGAAATATTATGTAATGAACTAAATCAAAATAAATTATTACTCCCGCATTACATTATGTTAGATTTAAAGGTTTGAATTAAAATTTGGCAATCTTTATGATTACTAAAGAATTGTGTAAAGATTGAGATTGAATGAAAGAGTTTGGAAATTGAGTTAGTTTGTCCCACGTATGGAGAGGATGGGAAAATTACTCACTTCACAAGAAGAGACCTCTCAAAGCTTAGCAAATAAGTTACTAACATTATGCTAAGGCCTCTCGCAAGGGATGTGTGCAAATCTTGGAATCAAATTGAAAAAATTCTTGAACCCAGGTGCGCGACTTGCGAAACGAATGTTGTTTCGAGAAACCGGCCTCGTGCACCCGAAAGCTTAACTATCTTGATTTGGAATGCTCTTGGGAGACAGTCGGTTTCAAAAGCACCAAGGGCACGGCATTTAGTCCTCACGTTAATTATTCCTTTAATTCTTAACACTAACATACGATGAGAGATTAATTTAGGACATAAAATAGTTTTTTAAGACTTAAACTCATTTTTGGTGAGTAATGAAACTTCAGTAAGAAGTTGAAAACAAAATTTTATTATTTTTTAAAACAAAAAATGAGTTTATGTCTTAAAAAAATTATTTTTTGACTTAAAACTAACCTCTTATCGCATGTTAATGTTAAAAATTAACGCAATAGTTAACGTAAGGACTAATTAACAACGTTTTGCCATTTTTGAGGAAAAAGCTGCAAAGGTGACATTATTGGGCATTAAATTGCGACTTGATGACACCATCTGAGACTATTTCAGCAATTTACTTTATTTATCCGTTATTTTTTGGTAGTTGATTTTTTTCTTGATACGCTCTAGTACGTGTAGCCATAGGTTTTGTCATACATTTTACATTAAATTACCATGAGTTTAAGAAAGTGAGATAGAATTAAGAACGAGGGAGAGTAGCCCATGAATCTGATCCGTGTATTAGGCCATATATATTAGGTTTAGTGTCTTCAAGGCTACTAATTAAGTGCGAGAAAAGTGGAGAAAAGAAAAAGAAAAAACAATATGATTCATTCTAATTGGAGTTGAAGTAGACCTTTGAACAAATTTTGACGAATTACGACATTGTCTTACGAGTGCGAGTTCTCTATGCACAAATCTGACAAGTGAGAATAACGTTTCTAACAATTATTGATTAACGTTGTCTGACAAACCCTATACACAATAGTTGATGAGTCCTATACAATGGCGATGAGTTTTAGTTTATGTCCGTTCAGTCGTACATGCACTTTTTGCCAAAAAAAATTATATATGTTTTTAAATTAAATTAATATAAAAGTTAATATTTGTGTTTAAGTTGTAATATATTTGAGTGTTTCGAATACCCATTTTAAAATATATGAAATTTCGAACACCCACTTTATAACAGTTAGATCCGTCATTGGTCCTATATATATATATATATATATATATATAGCTATAAACACTAACCTGGGTCCGACACGATGCCTATGATTTTTTTCTAGATCCATCTCAACAACCCCTTATTATCTCCTTTAGATATGATGAGTCTTTTCATTTGCCTTTTGGATGTTAATGTTAATGTTATTAAAAAGTGTTTATGATGCTTCTTGTTAAGATGAAAGATAAAAATGTAGCTTGTTGAGATGGTAAAATCAATGAGTTGCTACACCAACTTCTTTAAACCAGCTCCTGTATATAATATATTACTTCATCCGTCCCTAAATGATTGGTGCATTTTGATTTTTATGGTCAAACTTTAAAAAATTTGATCAATAATTCTCATTAAACGATAAGAAATAATATGGAATCTTGTTAGATTCGTCTCAATATATATTTTTAAAATATCACTTATAATTTTTTCGAATGTAGAATAAAAAACATTTACATTTTAAATCGTGTTTTATTGATCATAAAAATCAAAATATATCAATCATTTAATGATGGAGCGAGTATTACATAGACTATATATAGGTCACATCACTGCATGGACGTCTCAATCTTAGGGCACGTAGAATTATTTTGAAGAAAAAATCGTTCAACTAATGAGCTCCAACATCATGCATGCATTACTTTGCATTCAATAACTATATATTTATTCATAAGAAATTGTTAGAGTGGGTCGTCTGATTCTGATAGATCGTCAATTTGTCATGCTTGTGGCTGCAACATGTATACTTCTTGATGCAAAAAAGTTCAACGTACTGCAAATTACGCTTTGATAATCGTATTATTATTCGTATATATACATGCTATTGTCACGACCATTTTGATATTAATGATATCATAGGTTATCAATTGTATTATTAAAGGTTCATACATGTAATAGCGCAATTATTGGGATTAAAGTGTGTCATCATCATCAATTCATAACTTTAACTACTCTCTTCATTCCAAATTGTTTGTCCACTTTCTGTTTTGTGAGTCAAACTCTACAATTTTTGACCAGGAATTCTCATTAATCGATAAGAGATAATATAGTCATATGAGATCTTGTTAGATTCATCTCAATGTAAATTTTTGAAATATCAACTCTTTATAATTTTTACGTTGTAGAATTAGAGATATTTAAGTTTTAATTTGTGTCTCGTAGACCGCGTAGGTCAAAATAAGACATCTAATTTGGGATGGAGGGAGTATTAAAAACAGGCTGCCTTAAAAATACAATAATGTTTTTATTACGTGTCATAAGATAACGTTTAGTTAAACAAAAAATTTACATCGAATTTTAAATACAAATCTTTTCTTAAATTTTTTCTTTATTGACATTATAACTTATATCGTAATAAAATCACATTCTAAAAAAAATCTTACAAATAATCTTTAGAAATTATTGAAGTAGTATAAAAGCCAATATCAAATATCCAATATTATTTATAATGCTTTCTATCACGTATTATTATCAAGGTAGTTATTAAATATGTGTCCATCCCGTTTTTCAGGATTTAAGCTTTTACGGTCATCGAGACACGATTTAAAATGTAAATATTTTCAATTCTAGAATATGTAAAATTTATAAAAAGTTGATATTATATTTAAACTAATCTAATAATATCCCACATAATTATATTATCTTTTAGGAGTATTATTTAGTAAAAATCTATAATCAAAATATTCAAAGTTTAAATTTGAAAGTGGTCTTAGGAGGGAGGCAGTACTAGTAGTACTCAGGGACCCCATCTGCATGAATACTACGTCCAACAAAATGAATGATTTTAGAAAATCCTCCCATGCAAATGCAATCAATGACGAAAGACTGCCCCTCTCGTTGCGTGCGCAAATTGATTTAATTTCAATAATGGACCACCACTCGCCCGCCACCTGTTCAGGCTCTTCGGACTTTCTTTATCCTTTTCTCCAACTGTTCCAACTGTTTGATGTATGTGTTCATATACTACTAGTTTATTTGAAGTAGAGAAATTTTGTTGAAGCTGGAAATCCAAAATGCAATGTGTTCTATGGGGATTTCGAAAAATCTTTAACAAAAACATCCTCAAATTGAAGTCAGTGCATCTGGCTCGTTGGGTGCTTTATATAAAAAAAATGGTTATTCTTATTAGACTTGGTGAGGCCCGATCGTCATGATCAATCCCGATCCATCTCTTGTAACGGAAAACCCGCAATTGCTAGTAAATCTTGGGTTCAGTAATAACCTCTAAACCAAACTGGCCACGTAAACTATACTTCACAAGTCTGATATGACAAGCTCGATTAAGAAAACGGTGGTAATTAAGCAGCACGAAATTTATAACATTTTAATCACAATCTCAGCTACTTCATCATCTTGACCACCCTTATGAACAACACATGCATGTTAAGACTTTATCGAGTTTCACTCTAAAATATATTGACAATAGAGGTGTATGCCAAGATCTTATATGTTGGATTTTGACGACATCAACTTAATTACGATGTGAGATGTGGATCTCAATACTCTCCATCATACCCGATCCTAGACGAAATTTATTTTACCTGAACAACATCGATCGGGTTACACGTGCCTTATTAAGTTGAATGTGAATCTATTACCATGTATGTTAAGAGTCTATAAACAAGATTCCATTCTAAAAACAATTGATAATAAAGAGTGTAATCCAAAATTTTATATATTAACCTGCAAAAACATAATTTCATGTGCAAGATATGCATCTCTAACAATAATGATCTATCTTGCATTCTGTTTAGCTATGTCTTGCTCATAGCAAATGCAATAATGCTGGAGTTCTCTTAAGATACTTGCATTGTCGTCAAGAACCAAAGCTATATATATGGACCACACTATGAATAAATTGGTCATGTTGATGACCACACTATGAATATATTGATGATGATGACGAGTAAAATGAAATAATGATAAGCTACTATATAACTATATATAATGTGATATAATCGATACTTACGTATGGAATAAATTGCACAAATAGTCTTCGATAGCGTTATCAAGTTGCAGTTTAGTCCTCTATATATAGTGGTACTGATGCAATTTAGTCCCCAAATGAAAGTGGCAAAAAAATTGCAGATTAGTCCTCACGTTAACTATTCCGTTAACTGTAACACCAACACAATGAGAAGTTAAATTTGGGGCAAAAAATGATTTTTTTAAGACAAACTCATTTTTGGTGTTAGAAATTAATTTGCGTTTCGGCTTTATAATGAATTTTCATGAGATACCAAAAATGAGTTTAAGTCATAAAAATTTAATTTTTTGGTCCAAATTTGATCTCTCATGCGTGTTAGTGTTAAAAAATAATGAAATAATTAATGTGGGGACTAATCTATAAGTTTTTGCCACTTTTAGGGACTAAATTGCAATGGTGCCACTATTGGGGATTGTGCTGCAACTTGATAACACTATCAGGACTAGTTGTGCAATTCACTCCTTATATATGTATCTATCATAACAATTATTGCTTTAAAAGTTAAAATTAATCATTCTAAAAATATTAACTACATACCAATATATTATGTATATAAAAGTATTTTTCTAATGAGTAATGATTCATAATAAATATTAATTTTTCCTTTTATAATTAAGGACATTTGATGGCATATATATTTTGATTATTAAAATTGAACCCAAAAGTATATTATATATTCAATTTCTATTTTACTCTATATTAAAATTTAATTTTTCTCATTTTTAACGAGAAAATCGTCAAAATGATCAGTTCGAAACAAATACACTAAATTGCAAATTTCAATAAATAAACTGACTAGATAGTAAAAGTCTAAAAAACACGAAGAATTTAAGCCTAATCTCAAACGAAGGATACAGTCGGGGAAAGGTAGGTAGACGCTAGACTATATAGTAGTGACTAGTGAGGAATAATTTGTTAAAGATTAGAGTATTAATTTATACAAGGGTAGTTATGTCATTTGGAGACCTCAAATATATTTTATTCCAACAATTAAGTAGCTCCACGCTACCTATGTCTGATTGGCACAAAAGAACAGGACAAATATAAAGAGTGTATATATATCATCCAACTTCAAGATTCGTGGTGGGGTGGAAGGAAGCAGCACCTGATATTGCCTTTTAAAAATATCCTAAAATATATTCAAATGGGAAGACCTCCTTCTTGTGATGAAACTGGTTTGAAAAAGGGTCCTTGGACCCCTGAAGAAGATGAAAAACTCATCGACTATATCAACAAACATGGTCATGGAAGCTGGAGAGCCCTCCCTAAATTGGCAGGTATTATATTATACTACCTTCGTCTCAATTTAATCGACAAGTTTTTTAGTGATATAATCATGTCGACTATCATTATGTAATATATATGATCGAATTGTTGTTAATAGAGTGTGATTTTATTTTCAGGATTGAATCGATGTGGGAAAAGCTGTAGACTCCGTTGGACTAATTATTTGAGACCTGATATTAAGAGAGGAAAATTCTCTCCAGAAGAGGAACAAACGATTCTCAATCTCCATGCAATGTTAGGCAACAAGTATGTTTACCTTACTAGAGGAGTAGTTAACATATTCTTGATTATTTGACGTATGTTTGAGTCGAGATTTTATATTTTTCTTCGGATTATGAATCGTTTTCACTCTTTGTTTCGTTGAAGGTGGTCGACGATTGCAACACATTTGCCAGGACGAACGGATAATGAGATCAAGAATTACTGGAACACACATTTGAAGAAGAAGTTGATACAACTAGGTTTTGATCCCATGACACACCGACCTCGTACCGATGTCTTCTCGAGTTTGCCTCATCTTATTGCTTTGGCAAATCTAAAAAATCTGCTCGAAAACCTTAACAACAACCCCTCTTGGTTACAAAATGATCAAATGGCCAAAATTCAAAACCTACAATATATTCTTCAACAACCACCACATGATCAACTCCCACTGCTTTCAACTTTTCCAAATTCCACAATTACCCCTGATATCGACACTATCAACTTCCTCAACTCAATATCTTCATCAATTAAAGAAAATCAAAATTACTTGAATAACCAACAATTTAATTCTTTTCTTGATGGTTCGTTTTTACAAGCTATGCATGATGATCATACCCTCAATTTCTCTCATTTGCCTAGATTGCAAACACCTACACCTTGCTACCCAGCAATGTCTTTTGAGAACAAAGATGACAAAAATAACAACACCAATAATAATCAAGAATGCTATACAGATCCTCATCCATGGCTTCATCAATCAGCATCACCTCCCCCCTCGTCGGCCGCCGATCGTCATCATGGAGGAGATGGTGTGGGAAGCAACTTCAATCAAGCTAATGAATCTATTGCATGGCCATCAGAACTCCTCATGGACGACTCTTTCTTTGCTCATATCTCATAGACTTTTGAATGTAATAGAAGTTTAAGGTTTGGTGTCTACCCTGCTTTTCTTCATTTTTTTATCCGACTTTTAATTGTTGACTAATTGGTCCCACGTATGGGAGTCGTTGCACTTTGGTCTCATATAGTTATATTGTTGCTGAATATACAGTCCAATTAACAAATATTATAATATAGAACTTGAAAGTGATTAATAATGTTGCAGTATGGTCCCCAATAAAAGGAATTAATGTGCAATTATTATTATTTTCGGAGACTATATTGCAATATTTGTGCAACTTTTGACTATTAAGTTGCAACAATATAGCTATGTGAGAGCACATGGTATAATTTCGTTCCACTATCTGGACCAAATAATCAATTATCTCTTTTTTATCCATTTCTTTTTTCTATAAGAGATGTAGATGCCTCGTGTTCGTTATATTTTTACTTGTATATTTCTTTTTTCTTGTTTTTGCTTCTTTGAAGCATTTACGTATACTATTATGTACATTTTTCTTTATTAGGTATATAAGAATATGTTATGTATTGCATGCCAGCTTATACTTTATTGTATGTGTTGAATATATGTGATGTTTATATACATTGTTTTCTCCATTAGCTGATAATATAGTCACAATTGCTTTTTGAAGTCATACGAAGTTATTAGGGAGTGGTTAGGGACGACACATCCTAATTCTAGTAATATAATTGCTTTTCAAACGGTTAAAATAGACGATGTTACCAGGCTATTAAGTCATCAACATCGACAATGAGTACATAACTAAAACTATATTGTGATATTTTATATATTACTACGTAGTTTCTTTTCCATTTTTATGTTAAGCAATGACGACACAAACTATATTTTTTTTGTTTTTGTGGAATTTATTTTTAAGCAAGCATTATCCTCTTCTATTTTTATTTTTAGATAATATTTATAGATGTTATGACCTTAATAAATTCATTTCATATATATATATATAAGTATTTAATACTATATAACAAGTTCTTGGATGTTTTTATGACATACTAATCTCGACAATAAGTGAATATAAATATGAAGATATGAATGGAGGAGAAATGAATCGTTTTGATGTTTTACTTTACTAATAGTAATAGGCTTCTAGCCTAGTGGTACTGGGCCTGAGCCTCTTTCCATGAGGTCTCGGGTTCGATTCCCGCAGAGGAGTATATTTAAACATACTTCCTCTGCTTTCGTGGCTGCCTTTGCAGCGTTTTCGTGCAGCATTTCAGCACCCACTCTGTGGGATTCCAGGCGTTTCGGCGATTTCCAGCACCCACTCTGTGGGATTTCCGGGCGTTTCAAGTCAACTTCGGGGACGGACTCACATCCAGGAAGCGAAGTTTCAGCATTACGTGAATTGGAGCACATCCAGGACGCGGATGTTCATTACAACAACAGTCAGAGAAGATGAAGCTGTTTATTTGGAGCTTAGACTCCCACTTGGTTAATTTAGATTTGTAATGTATTTCCTATCGCATGAGTATTTGTAACTTCTATCGTTTGGAAAAAAAAAAAAAAAACTTTACTAATAGTAATAGAGAATTAAGTCTATGATTATGAATTGCCTTGATATGGAAAAACATACAAACTTCCAAATAAATAAAGGTGTATTCGACTTAGCTTATAGAATTGAGGTTGCTTATTATATGTATATGTGCAATAATATTGTTAATACTTCTATTTTTAGAATTTCCTTGATAATTAACTATGTACATATATATATACACTCATATCAAATAGGAAAAATATCTCCTAAACAAACACATGAACATTAAATTAGCAAAACGGCAAACAAAGAGTTAGTTAAAACATATGCACAAAGTTCATACTTAGCCAAATATAAAATAATTAATTAAAATATAAATTAATCAATTATTATAATTCAGTCAAAAAACGATTCAAAACAAGATAAGCTTAAATACATGCATCTCGCGATCGATCATTTATGATAGTATGGTTTTTGTAATTAAAAAGACTTCATCATATCAGCAGAGCATTTTTCATATAGCCATGGGTGAAATTATGATATAAAAAGAGGGAGTCATTTTAAAATAAAGTAAAATAAGGAGGCCAAATTTTAGAAGAAAGCATTTAGTATAACAAAAGAAGGTAAAATAATAAGCCAAAAAAACGAACATATTTAAAAGATCTTTCCGTATCAAATTTCAAATGCAAATCTTTATTTTATTATTTGTAATACTCTTGTACTCATACTTTCATCACTAATTTACAAAAAAAAAAACAATATTATGAACTCGTGCCTTAATCTGTCGATGCATTTGTTTACAACTCCCTCGTTCCCTTTGACCTGTAAGTTTAGCTTTTTAAACATATTTTAATGAAAATAAAAAGTAATAAAAAAATTACAGTGTTAAGAAGCACACCCACGTCGGATATCGGTGTCCTCTAGGGTCAATATATAAGATAAGATTTTGGCTACTCTCCTATTGCCAATTGGTTTTAGAGTGGAACCGCATAGTTATAATGAGGCACATGTAACCTTGCCGATGTTGTTCCAGCAAGTATTCCGGCATGAAAAAATTCCTCCGACGATTGGGTTACACGTGAGGGGAGTGTTAAGATGCACATCCCACATTGGATATCGGTGTCCCCCCGGGTCAATATATAAGATCTTGGGCTACTCCCTCTATTGCCAATTGGTTTTAGTGTGGAACCCCATAGACTTTAACATACAGTATAGATATAATTTCATAATCAACTAAAACTATATAATTGGTTGGTTAATAATTCGATAATAAAAAGTTGTAAACATTAACAATATTATCAACAATATTCTCAATGTTAGATTTACAAATATTTTTGTAATAAAAAAAGAAGGTTAGAAAGATAAGTAAAAAAATGAGAGTATTAACTTATTTTTCAAAATTTGTTTATTAAAGTGTAGCCATAATATCCTTTTGTTGAAACCCGTGTAAAATGTTAAAAATGATAATTTATGAGACTAAATTGGCAATTTTTCTCCTTTATGTGCCATTATTGTTAATTCATTACTTTATTTTTTGATAATTGTTGTTTCATTACTTAGAGCATATGGTAACATTCTAATTATTCTACTTTATTGTCTTGAATATACAATGTGTGTGACTAACTGACTATAGTAGAGGATGCCACCTGTAGAAGACAACATTAAGAAACAAACAATCAATTCGAATTTCTTGATTCACTCAAGTGTGAACTGTACTCAAACATTTTCATTAGTGACCGTCCATAAATGATTGGTATATTTTGATTCTACATGATCAAATTTTAAGAACTTTAATCAATAATTCTCATTAACCAATAAGAAATAAATAGTCGTATGATATCTTGTTAGATTCGTCTCAATAAATATTTTTGAACTATCAACTTTTTATAATTTTTTCATATGTAGAATAGGAGATATTTATGTTTGAAATCGTGTTTTGTAGACCATGAAAAGTCAAAATGTACCAATTATTTAAGGACGGAGGGAGTATAATAAGATCTCAAAAAGCCAAAGCAAGTAGATACATTGTTATCGATGTTATTAATAAATACTCCCTCCATCCCTAAATGATTGGTACATTTTGACTTTCATGACCAACAAATTAAAACGTAAATATCTCTTATTTTACATGCGAAAAAATTATAATAAGTTGATATTTCAAAAATATTTATATTGAGACGAATCTAACACATGACTATATTATTTCCTATCGTTTAATGAGAATTCTTGATTAAATTTTTTAAAATTTGACCACAAAAGTCAAAATGTACAAATTATTTAGGGACAGAGGGATTATTCACGTATAACATATAGATTTGTAAGGGTGATCAAGTTAGTGGAGTTTGGCTATATAGCATATCAATACATAAGTATCATCTTCTTGAACCATTACGTTAGATCCAATGGCGGATCTAGGAGTATGAAAGTCTCTGTCGAAATTTCATAATTTTTAAAGTGTCTGTCCAAAATATATAAATATATTCAAATTTAATTTTAAATGCTAATTTTTATAGTAATTTTTTCTCTAAATATATGAAACTTTTTTTTCAAGAAAATACATGTTCGAATGAAGAGGCGTGAACTCAAATGAGTCCTTAGTGCTACTAACAATCTTGCATTCCAAATGAGAACGCGAACTGAAGTATTTATTTAGGGTTTGGGGTCTCTAAGTTTGTTGCTTGGTATATTAATTGTCGAAAAGATTGAGAGAGATGGAGAGTGGTTAGTTGACTATGGCAATGGGCATCAAAATGTAATGTCAAACAAGTGACGTATGTGAATAAATAATGGATATTAGAAGGACAAGATTAGTTAGGAAACACATACAAATTCTACGCTTTTACTCATATTTACGAATTCAGGCTTAGCTACCCAATTCAAGCAATTGGACCACATTGACATTGTATAAGAGTAAAATTATCCATATATGCATATAGTCCCTCCGTCCATAAGAGATTATCACATTTGCTACAATTTCATATCCCTAAATTTATCATATTTGATTAACTTTTAATAAAATTTTCTCATAAAACCCTCAATCTCAAAAAATTTGAGTTAATTGCTGGAATGGTCCTTCAAAGTGGCACTGTTGCGGAAAATTGTCCCTAACAGTGTGTATATTGGTGCAATTTAGTCTCTATTCCGTTGGTTCCATTAAATTTAAGCGTGGATAGCTATTTTTTCTTTCGATTTCTAGTGGATTTTTTTCGATTCCTTTTTGATTTTCTTTTCAACCTAGTAAAAAAGGGTTCGATTTTGGTAATTAATGTTAGCAAAAAAAAAATTAGCAAAATTTTTGGTTTTCGGTTTTGATTGTTGTTTGTCAAAAAGTTTCGGTTTTTTTTTTTTTGATAATTAGCGATGAATTGTGACTACAATGATATTATAAACATTAATACAGAAATTGCTAACTAATTGAAAGTTAGAGTATAATTTGAGACAAATATGTCTCCAACAAGGTTCGAACCCATGACCTCTTACATGAAAGGTTGGGCCGGATGCCACTAGGCTATTGAGCCATCGGCAAGTCAAAAAGTTTCGGTTTTGATAGTGGTTTTAACAAAAATGTTCGCTTCTTGACTCTTTTCGAAACAATTATCAAAATCAGAACTTTTTTGCGAAACAACTATCAAAATCGAACATTTTTTGCAAAACAATTATCAAAACCAAACATTTTGTAAATAAAAGTACGAAAAACCAAATCTTTTTGCCAAAAAACTATGAAAACCAAATTCTTTGTCAAAACCGAAAGTTTTAGCTAAAACAAGTACGAAATTTGAGCCCTTTTTACTAGAGAAAAAATAAAAAAGAATCCAAAAAAAAAATCGAAAAACAAAAAGTCGGAAAGAAATAAAAAAATCAAAAAAACTAAAAAAAAAGGAAGAATTTAACGGAGCAACAAAAATAATCTTAGTCAATTGAGAGTAAATTAGGCAGGCACAAATAGATTAGGGTCACTAAGTTATTAAAATTTTTGTTTTTGCCCCAAAAATTGGTATTCACGCTTAAATTTAACGGAGCTAACGAAATGTGGACCAAATTGCACCAATATACACACTTTCGGGGACCATTTCGGTAACGGTGCCACTTTCGGGGACCAAAGTGCACCAAACCTCCACTTAAGGGGACCATTCTAGCAATTAACTCCAAAATAATTACTTATTTTAAGAATATAGGAATATTTTACAGTTTCGACTAGGTAACATATTCTCGACCTGTTTGGACCAGAACCATATTTTTGGCCTATTTGGGCCCTGAACCATATTTTTTGCCGCTTTCGAACCGAGACCATATTCTCAGCCCATTTCACCCCAGAAACGAACCGAAAAATATGTTCCCAGGTTGAAACGGGGCGATAATATGGTCTCTGGTAGAAAACGGCCGAAAAATATGGTCCGTGGTCGAAAACGACTGAAAAAATGTTCCCGGATCGAGATGGGCAAAAAATATGTTTCGGGGCTAAAGTGGCCGAATATATGGTCTCATGTTGAAAAAGGCCAAAAATATGTTCCCCGGTCAAAACGGACCTCAAATATGGTATGGGGTGGAAAGGGCCGAAAATGATCCCGGATCAAACAGCCCGAAAATATGGTCCGGGCTCAAAGGGGGCAAAAGATGTTACCGGGTCGAAATGGCAGAAAATAAGGTCCCACGTGAAATGGGCCCAAAATATTGTTCGGGGTCGGAAGGGGAGACGAAAGGTGGCGAAAATGGTCCAAGGTCGGAAAGGCCGAAAAATGTTCCAAGGGTCGAAACCGACCGAAAAATATGTTCCCAGGTCGAAACAGGGCAAGAATATGGTCTCGGGTCGAAAGCGGCCGAAAATATGGTCCGTGATCGAAAACGACTGAGAAAATGTTCCCGGATCGAAACTTGCCAAAAATATGTTTCGGGGGCTAAAGTGACCGAAAATATGGTCTCATGTTGAAAAAGGCCAAATGGTCCCGGGTCAAAACGGACCTCAAATATGGTCTGGGGTCGAAAGAGCCGAAAAATGGTCCCGGATCGAACAACCCGAAAATATGGTCCGGGCTCAAAAGGGGGCAAAAAATGTTACCGGGTCGAAACGGCATAAAATAAGGTCCCACGTCGAAACGGCCCAAAATATGGTTCGGGGTCGGAAGGGGAGAAAATATGTTCCCGGGTCGAAGATGGCCGAAAATATGTTCCCGGGTCGAAAGGTGGCAAAAATGGTTCCAGGTCGAAAAGGCCGAAAAATGTTCCGGGGTCGCATCGGGCCGAAATATCATCCCCGGGCGAAAGGACCGAAAATATGATATGTGGTCGAAAGGTACCGAAAACATGATCCCGGAGCGAAACGTGACGGAAATATGTTCGAAATAGACGAAAGGTGATAATTTTTAGGGAGGAACGGAGTACTATTTACTGATATCTGGAATTCTGTGATCGTTCTGGTTAACTCTGTATTTTTTTCAGCTAGGCAGATCTCCTTTGGCACAAAGCAAAGAGTTGAAAAAAGATCATTTAAAAACAGCTTAACACAACATATAAACAAGAGAAACCAAAATCCAAATAAAATTCAAACACCGAGTTCATGTTCATGTTTGCTTAAACTTGCCAAACAAAAGATACACACAAAATGAGACAGCAATGGTGCAGCTTTGATGCTGCATTTTAGAGAACATTCAAGCGTTACTCTTGTCCGATCAACGCCAAAAGCATTTTCTCATAGTCCCCTGAAGTGTCTTTAGCTATTGCCTGACCCAGTGGGATACTGTTCCTTTTCTGGTACTCTTCAGCGATCCGCTGCATGTCAACCTCGGCTCGAGTTGTGACAACTCTTGTAAGAGCCCACTCATCTGTACCTAGCTTGTTGATGCCCATTCTCAACACCTTCTGGAAGTATTTCTCAGGATATGTCAAGCACTTGATTGCAGCCCTCAATAAGGTGAGGTACTCATCCTTAGGATCAGTTTTGAGGTCCTGCATCATCGAAGCATTTGTCCGAATACAATCAACAATTTTGGGTACTAACCGAGGAGTCGAGCTAGGAGAGCTCCATAACTAACAAGTAATTGGGGACTGGGAAAAAATGGTTGATACCTTGTTGATAGCATTGCCAAAATGATCGTTGTAGTGATTGAGAGTTGCGTTTATCTGTGCCTTACTCCTCGTAGAGAGAATCCTGATAAGTTCATCATCACAGTAGGATTTCTCGGAGATTTTATCATGCAGTATTTTAGCCTCTGATCGTGCCAATGTCATGTTAACCTCGTCTCCTTCATACCGAAAAGCAGTTGCGAGAGAAACCAAAAGCTGTTTTGATAAATGCAGTCAACGATTAAAAAAATTGAAGTACTGTAGTGTCTGTGTTAATCAGTCATGGAAAAAAACTTATAAAATGGCATGTTCAATTATGTACCTTACGAATATCCCCAGATGTATGATAAGCAACATCTTCTTCAAGGGACTTCTTGTAACGAGCATGGTAAGTCTGCCTGACCTTGAAGAGATCACTTGGGGACCTGCTACAAGCGATTTCCAAGATGACAACATTGCTTGCAGTCAGACGCTTAGTAGCTTCATTAAATAGATATGCATCACGCTCAGCAGGCTCGAGAGTCCATAGCAGAACGACACGCTATATGGAATTAGTGGTAAAAGTAAGTACTACATTTCAACACATACTTCAACACTTTATCAAGAGTCACAGTGTTTAATGTAGAGATAGACAGCAAAATACCTGAAAGTCACTCGATAGCTCTGCATCCAAGTCTTTCAGAAGATCCTCACCATTAGCTGCACCATAGGCATCCCGGATCAACTTGCGCTGAGCTGCATTTCTGTGAGCTAGGATCTCGATGATCAGATCCTCGTTTGTTCCCCATCCTGTGTAGTCATTAGTAATTAAAACTCTGAATGTACTATATTCTATTTAAAGTCAACAACGGTGTATATCACCACAACTCCCAATAACAAAAGAATCAATATTTAAAATAAACCCCAGTCAATATAATTAGCAATCTTAACTATGAAGTGTATATAAATTTGAAAATATCTTCATGTTGAGTAACATCAAAGATGGAAAGGTACATTTTATGAAGCAGAACTACTCAAACATAGACATTGAGAAAATCGTTCAAGAATCAATATTTGAAAATTGTTCATAAAGTTTGTTTGCATCATTCATCCAGTAAAATATGATAGATTTCCATATCCTAGAATATTCAATAGTCACAAGCACAAAGAAATGAGTTACCCATATAACCAACATTTTTACTGGCTATGTAGCAGAAAGCAAATATCAATCCGAATCTGATAAAGAATTGTAACTAAAACCATCTTAGATAATTAAGATCCACGAAGATCCCTCGTTTACTTGACAACAATGGCTACACCATTCTCAAGATTATCAACCATTTTCTCAATGTATACTCAGAAAATGAAAACTAAATCGAAAGTGATTAAATCAATCAAATACAAAAACAAAAACCATCATCTCAGGAAGAGAACAATGCAGGATGGCTCAAACAATGGATCATATCATCATCAACTAAATATTCAACGCGATCAAATAACTAATCAAATCATATAACGAGAAATCAACATCGTCATCAAATCATAAAAATCGAACCTTCAAACGCTTGCCTAATCCTGATCTAGTGAAGATCCTCACTCTTTAGAATATTGTATAGTTCTATGTGATTGACAATCTTTGTATTCATTTACAGTTAAAAAGATAAGACACTCTCATATCACACATTGATCACATCAATACAAACACAAAACATCTGAACTTTCATTCATCAACAACAAATTCAGCAGATCATATAACTAATTTATTTATATCAAAAGAAATCCGTATCCACTCCAGAGTCAATTCGAAACCCGCCTCTTTTTGTTATCGATAAGGTTGCATATTATCCTACCCTCATCCGCTTAAGCGGGAACCTCTTCAGAAGCATCGATCACATGATAATGTTGTATTTGTATACCACACAAAATCAAAGTTATAGATAAAACCTTTGAATGCCTTCTGGAGCTGGGCAGCATCTTCATCTGGTGAAGGAACTGATGAGGGGACTTTGAATGAAGCCATTCTTGATTATTTCTGAATGTTTCTTGTTTCTATCTCAATAATACAAATGTATATTTCAAATCAAGTGCGAATCCAACACTTTTTATTTATTTATTTATATAATCAAAAGGGTATTCGTAATGCGAGTATATGATGAGTCATGAGTGTGTATTGATTACAAAACGCGTAGAGATAACAAACAATAATTTAATGAGTATGTATTTTTGGAATGTTCTTTTCACGTTTGTGATATCAAAAGTCGACGAAATCCACGTTAAGACAGTGATTGATTCTCTAGAATACGTGATGTATATCATTTATGGATTTTTATTTTTTTGGACTAATAACTCATTTAGTCTAGGCCTTTACCGGAACCGAACAAATGTTGTTTGGTAGATGAGAGAAACGATTAACGCCGAATCGAATCAATGCCTAACTATTAAAAAAAAGTTAGTAGACGATAATTATCCAGAGGATTTATATGTTTTCATTATTGGTATAATCTATTAAAAAATATGTAAATCTTTTTAAAGCTAGTAATAGTATTGAACTTACATGATATAGTATTAAAACCTTCAGTAGACGATAGGTGGCTGCAATTTGTCAAAATTAATTTTAAACGAAGTTTATTGAACTTACATGAGTTAGATATAATGTTGGAACTTAATTTTAGAAAACAACAATATCATTCTTTTTTTTTTTTGGTAATAAGCGATGAATTTCATTAAAGAAATGAAAAAAATAATAATTACAAACCTATACAACTATGGACCAGAGTCCAGCTGATGATAACAATATCATTTTAGTTTAAACTTGGGCTAAAAAAATCATATTAACTAAAAAACGATAGACCCAAAAAATAGCCCAAAACCAAGAATGGAACCAAAATCGACCTCAATTGACGAGATCGAAACCCAAATTGGAATCACCCCAATTAAGGTTCTTCATTTCAGAGAACCGACAAAACAGGTTCGTTTTAAATTTTGGCTCAAGATTAAACCAAACCGAACCGTACACACCCATATATTAGGAGTTTCTCATACACTCCTATATGTTGTATGATTGTTGTGTCTTCTTAACACAACAACCTTGAGGCTTTTATCATTATCTAATCATTTTAATTATCGAACATTAGGAGAGTGTTGACCTAGGAAATGAATTCGAAGTCAGGTGTATTTTAGAAAAGCAGAGATACGGCATGGAAGAAGCAGGATATTCGTATGTCTTTTCTTGTACTCTCTCAGTCTCTTTAATTTAAAAACTGTTTTTCTAAAATAGAAATTTCTTTTTCGGGTAAAATTTAAAAAATTTGGTAATAAAAAATGACAAAAATTTATATGTATGAGATGAATTCAAATTTTCCATACCTTGTGCCAAATTAATGATCCTTAATGGAGAGTAATTCTTTTAAATAATAATTCCTTGTCCAAAGTTTTCTTAACAAAAAAATTTATGTATTGTCCAATGAGACGTACAGTACGGGCATGTTTGATAAATCTGAAAAGGGTTAATGGCTGGGGACATCACTTACCTTTTTCTAATATCACCGGTTGATCACTTACCTTTTAAAGGGATCCAGTTGATCACTCACCTTTTAAAATTTACATCAGTTAGCCTATTGGCCATTTTACGGACTGATCAACGCCTATGACGACCATTATTAAGGGTTCTTTCGCCTTTTCATGACAAATTAAGAGTTGGTTTTCAGTTTATTTCTAATTTTCAATTTTGTTAAATTTAATTTCGACATGAAAAAAACAAAATAGCCAATAATAATGGTCATCACATACGTTAACCGTGCATCGACCAGTCGGAAAACTGGCTGATAGGCCAACTGAGACAAATTTTAAAAGGTGAGTGATCAACTGAGACACTTTAAAAGCTAAGTGATCAACTGGTGATATTGGGGAAAAGTACGTGATGTATGCCGTCATTAACCCATCTGAAAAACTGAAATTTGAAGTGTGAACTCTTATTGTAAGTGACTAAATGCTGAATTGCTGGAACTGAATTATAGTTGAATCTAAATACTGAATCTATTTAGTTGTTTGATAACGGTTCAAAGAAAAAGACTGAATATGAGCAATCTAGACAATTTTGCCCTAACCTTAATCCATTGACAGTTTAGTTATATGTTTCACTTTCACCTCCAAAAAATACATATAAATATTAATTGACTTATAAATTATTTCAATATGATAAATATGATTAAATAAACAATTTAAATTTAATAAACATAAAAATATTAAAATAAATATCATAACCTCCAAAATTCATAAACATTCATCTTGATTTATTCTGGTATCTATATACGAATAATGGAAGAATGATTTTGTTTGTTTCTAGGGAATTGAATATCTCATATTTGAAAAAGAATTCACTGTTTGCTGCAAGGTATAAACAAATTGTTTGCCACAACTACAAGTAAACAAAAGTCCGATATCATTATTTGGGCACACAAGTCAATATTTTCCAAAATAAATCATTCATATAAAAAAATTTATGGAATCAAGCTCCAATCGATTTTACACCATAAACATTATAATCAAATAATTCTTATTGAAGAAATACAAGAAATTGAAAATATAAATATTTAAATATTTTTACAATATCAATTTTATATAGAATAAACAAAAAGGGTCAAATTTTCCCCTTATATTGAATAAATAAAAAGTTTAATTTTTTTTTGTCGAAGAAGAAGGTTTATAGAGAAGGAATTGAGAAAGATAAAGGGAAGATAAACAAACGTGATAGAAGAGAAGAAAAAGAAAGACGTGAAAAAGATTGGGAGATGACAGATAATGAAAATTAATATTAATGTCTTCTGAATTGATTCAGACAATAAAATAGATTTTTAACTTAAAATTCTATGAATGATTTTGACCAGATCTGATTTGATTCAGTTTTAAAAAACAAAAATTAACAAACAAACTTAATTAAAAAATGTCTGAAACCATCTAGATTAAGTTCTGAAATCTTTTATCAAACACCCCTACATCTTTTTTTTAATCAAAATTTGCCTAAAAAATAATTTTTCCTTCAAATTTTAATTTGTCTTTGTTTAAAATGACCGACCGTAAGGTTGAGCAAAAACAATCCAGTCCGTATAACTCAATTCAAAGTTTAGCAGACTTTTTCATCTTGATATTCAATAATTAATTTAATTTTAATTTATACTGATGCTATAATAAAATAATACTTATGCAAAGAACTAAGGACAAATTTCATTATATTAAAATACATTTTTAGTAAATAGTAATGGAAGATAAAAAGTTAATTAAAAAAAATTATATCAATTCAGAAAGTAATTTGTTTAATTTAAAGTACAAAAAGAGTAGGTATTAGTATGTGGCTGAACGGAAGATTGTGGTATGATTATTAAATCATGCTAAACAAGGACAAAACATCTCACATTATTGAGTCAATCGAATAGCATATGAAAAACGCTTTTGTTAGTGTAAAGATTATACAGTTCATTGTCCAGGCTTGCTCAACATCAGCTCAATTGATCCAATTGGTTGCGGATTATGTCATTTCAGTTATGGAGCTCAAAGTCGATTATTAGGGATTGTAATTCATATTTTGGGGATTTCAGTCATGTGTTTACCACGTGTTCTACTAACGGCTATATTCGATTATAAAGGCACGTGAGGAGCAGCTGATCACTTATCCACTTATCCACATCAGCTATTTCGGTTGAATCCACATAGGAGTGAGAAGAGCCAACTACCAAGAATTAGTTATTTCAGTTTGTTATTGTTTGTTAGCATTATCAATCGATCTTCTTCAATTGATCGATCTTATCCAATTGTTTTGTTGTTGCTCTATATATAGGCTAGTTCTGATTCTTCTTCATTATCAAGATCTTATAAGATCATCTTGTAAACACTCTGTATTTTTCCTTCTTTGGATTGAATATAAAAAGTTTTCTTTTATTGAATTGTTCTTCAAGAGCTTCGGCTCATTTCTTGTGTTCTCATATCAGAAATCTTGTAGTGATACAAGATTTCTACATGGTATCAGAGCTTATCAACAATCCAAATCTGAAAGTCTATACAAGAAGAACAAAGATCAACATGGCAAACAATGGTGATGATGGAGCTAACAGTCGAAATGGAGATTCACCTCCTCCCCTTGAAGATAGAGGTGATATCTACTACAATCTTGATCTCATTAAGGCTCCTCTCAGTCTCAGCCATGGAGATAATCCTGGTATGAATTTGATCAAAACAGAGCTTACTGATAGGAATTTTGTAATCTGGAGTAGAGCCATAAAAATGGCACTTTTCTCTAAACAGAAAATGGGATTTATTGATGGGAGGTTTTATGAGCCCAGTCCCACTCATGAAGTCTATGATCAGTGGAAAATGGTGGACTGTATGGTCAGTTCCTGGATCTTAAATTCAATTTCAGCTGGTATGAGGGAGCAATTCATGTTTACTCCTAACTCCAAGAAACTCTGGGATGAGATTTCAGCCAGATATGGCATTACAAATGGTCCATTACTGTATAAATTGGAAAGGGAAATTACTTCTCTCAATCAAGGTTCTATGACCTTGGTTGCTTACTGGTCAAAATTGAAAAGGCTCTGGGATGAGTGGAATGAACTTGATCCCCCTACTAATTGTGAATGTGTGAAAGGAGGAATTTGTTTGAGGGCAAAGGAGGCTCAAAACAAGGAAGACAGGAGGAAATTGATGCAGTTTCTTTTGGGACTGCATTCCAAGTATGATGCCATTAAGGATCAGATTCTTATGAGTGATCCATGGCCTACCATAGATCAAGCTTACTCTAAGGTTTCTCAGGTTGAAAACAAGCCTAGTACTACTGGTATTCTTAGCCTGCAGGAATCTGCAGAAGGAAACTCAGCTATGTATGTCAAAACAGCTGCTGAAGAAAAGAAACCTCCAAGAAAATGGGAGGAAAGGGTTATTCCTAAATGTGATTACTGTGGTATTAAGGGTCATACAAGGGATGTCTGCTATAGACTCAAGGGCTTTCCAGAAGGTTTTGTGAGCAAGAATCCAAGATTCAAGCCACAAAACAATAGGTTCCCAAACAGAAACACTAATGTGGTTTTCAACAGGAATAATAACAATGACACTCAAAGGAGTTTCAATGCAGCTCAAGTGCAGATAGAGAAAGATGCAGACATCAGCCATGATACTCAGATCACAACCCTCATGAACACAGTGGAGAACATGCAGAAAGAGTTGGTCAGAATGAAAGAAAACAAGCAGAATCACTCTGAGATGATCAACTATGCTCAATTTGATGAGTTTGCAGGTATGAGTGCTATTAAAAATGCTAATCAGCTGGAATCTATGTGGATTATAGACACAGGTGCATCCAAACATATGTGTTGCATAAAGAACCTGTTCAATAATCTTAACAATCTTCCTGTCAGCACTCATATCACTTTGCCTAATGGAGATGCACAACTCATCAAACAACAGGGAGATATCACTCTTAAAAAAGGATTAAACCTTTACAACTGTTTATATGTACCTTTTTTTAAGTTTAATCTTCTTTCTGTTAATCAATGCATTAAGAATAATCAATTATCTTTTATCTTCACTGATGACTTTTGTATTTTGCAGGACCAACAATCTAGGAGCATTGTTGGAGTTGCTAATCAAGTGAAAGGATTATATGTCCTTGATAATCATTCTATTTCTGATTTAGCTATCAAGAACTTTTTACAGTCTTTCCCTACTTTCAGCAAATTTCTGTATAGTGATGTTGCTTTCAATTCTGTAAATACTGTCAGTAAGACTAGTCTTTGGCACAATAGACTAGGGCATTGTTCCCCTAACATTCTCAAGTATCTTAGCATCAAAAATGATCATATCAATGAGAAGAATGGTTTTCTTTGTGATATCTGTCCTCTTGCCAAACAACAAAGGCTTACTTTTCCTGTCAGTACATCCAAATCTGCTCATATTTTTGAATTGATCCATGCTGATGTATGGGGGCCATATAAGACTGCTACCTATGCTGGAAATCACTATTTCCTCACCATTGTAGATGATTTCTCCAGAAGTGTCTGGACCTTTATGCTTAAAGACAAATCCAATCTGCATTTAACTATTCAACAATTCATTAACCTGATTAAAACTCAATTTAATAAGAGTATTAAAATTTTCAGGTCTGATAATGGCAGTGAATTTCTTAACAAAGAGTGTCATGCTGTCTTCCAAAGCTTAGGCATCATCCATCAGACATCATGCCCCTACACTCCTCAGCAGAATGGGACTGTAGAAAGGAAACACAAGCAATTATTGCAGATTGCCAGAGCACTTCTATTCCAAGCCAGTCTTCCCAAACATTTCTGGGGAGAAGCTGTTCTTACTGCAACTTATATAATCAATAGGCTTCCTACCCAGATTTTGCAATGGAAGACTCCATATGAAGTATTACATAAGAAGAAACCTGAGATTCACCACATGAAGACTTTTGGCTCACTATGTTATGTGACACAAACAGCTCCCAACACTGACAAATTTGCTCCAAGAGCCTACAAAGCCATCTTTATTGGCTATCCTTCTACTCAAAAAGGATACAAGGTATTCAATTTATCTACTAATCAGTGTCATATTTCCAGAGATGTAGTGTTCCATGAATCTACATTTCCTTATGCTAGCATTTCCACAAACACCAATGAATCAGAATTTCTAACTGATCCAGTTGATAGTTCACTATTTGAATCTAGCCAAAACATGGAGATCAATCCTCCTGAAACAGCCACTACATCCCTTAGGAAAAGATCTGTCAATAAACCTTCATGGCTAAATGACTATGTCACAGGATCTGTAGGTGACACTAAACACTATACCTCACCACATATTCCTAAAACCTTTCCCTTCCTTACTCTACCTCATCACATGACTGCCCACAAAGCATTTCTGGCCAATTTATCAGAAGAAGAAGAGCCTAATTCCTTTAGACAAGCAAGCACTTCACCTAGATGGATTGAGGCTATGAACAAAGAACTTCAAGCCCTTCAAGATAACAACACATGGAGTCTTGCAGACCTCCCTAAAGGCAAGAAGCCCATAGGCTGTAGGTGGGTGTATAAAATAAAAAGGCACTCAGATGGGACAGTTGAAAGATTCAAAGCAAGACTAGTTGCTAAGGGATACACACAAAAAGAGGGAGAGGATTACACAGAGAGCTTTTCCCCAGTGGCTAAATCTGTCACAGTCAGACTACTACTTGCCATTGCAGCTGGCAAAGGATGGATTGTACATCAATTAGATGTCAACAATGCATTCCTTCATGGGCCCTTAGATGAAACTATATATATGCAGCCTCCACCAGGACTCAAAACAGGCAGTAAAGTGTGTCTTCTGAATAAATCACTCTATGGATTGAAACAAGCTAGTAGACAATGGAATCACATATTCTCCCTTACTATAAAGGATTCTGGCTATTCTCAATCAGAACATGATCATTGCCTTTTTATTAAAAGGACAAAAGACAATTTTACAGCCCTATTGGTATATGTTGATGACATATTAATCATGGGGGATTCCATCACAGAAATCAATCATGTTAAGCAACTTCTTGATCAACAGTTCACTATCAAGGATCTTGGACCAGCTAAATTCTTCCTAGGAGTTGAAATCTTCCAGAATGAGGAGGGCATTTACCTCAATCAAAGACAATATGTCTTGGATATGATCAAGGAAGCAGGGCTGATTGGAAGTAAACCTGCTAAAACTCCAATGCCAACAGGTCTTCATCTTTATGATCACAACAGTGAACTGCTCTCAGATGTTCATCAGTATAGGAGAATTATAGGCAAACTGCTTTATCTCAGTTTTACAAGGCCTGACATTACTTATGCTGTTCAACAGTTAAGTCAGTTTGTTCAAGAACCTAGGGATGTCCATTGGAAATCAGCTTTGCATATTCTGAAATATCTTAAAGGAAATCCATCCTTAGGTGTGTTTTATCCCAGACAACCACATTTTACACTTGAAGCTTATAGTGATGCAGATTGGGGAGCTTGCACTCAAACCAGAAGATCACTCACTGGTTATACCATTTTTCTAGGGGATTCCATCATCTCTTGGAAAACCAAGAAACAAACAACTGTATCCAGAAGTTCTGCAGAAGCAGAATACAGGAGTCTGGCTTCTACAGTTTGTGAGTTGCTATGGATTACTTATCTACTTCAGGATCTTGGCATTTCTATCCCTCTGCCTATTAATCTTCACTGTGATAATCAGGCTGCTATCCATATATCTTCCAATCCTGTATTCCATGAAAGAACCAAGCATTTGGACATTGACTGTCACATTGTTCGTAATCAGTATATCAAGGGTCTTATTACACTTCTTCATGTTAGTTCAGCTTCTCAAATTGCTGACATTTTCACTAAAGCTTTGCCTCATTCAGTTTTTAGCTTTTTAGCATCCAAGCTTGGCATGAAAGATGTCTTTTCATGTCCAGCTTGAAGGGGGGGTGTAAAGATTATACAGTTCATTGTCCAGGCTTGCTCAACATCAGCTCAATTGATCCAATTGGTTGCGGATTATGTCATTTCAGTTATGGAGCTCAAAGTCGATTATTAGGGATTGTAATTCATATTTTGGGGATTTCAGTCATGTGTTTACCACGTGTTCTACTAACGGCTATATTCGATTATAAAGGCACGTGAGGAGCAGCTGATCACTTATCCACTTATCCACATCAGCTATTTCGGTTGAATCCACATAGGAGTGAGAAGAGCCAACTACCAAGAATTAGTTATTTCAGTTTGTTATTGTTTGTTAGCATTATCAATCGATCTTCTTCAATTGATCGATCTTATCCAATTGTTTTGTTGTTGCTCTATATATAGGCTAGTTCTGATTCTTCTTCATTAT
Organism: Echium plantagineum; assembly: GCA_003412495.2. Lineage (NCBI taxonomy): Eukaryota > Viridiplantae > Streptophyta > Magnoliopsida > Boraginales > Boraginaceae > Echium > Echium plantagineum. The sequence continues at coordinate 83,819 of QFAX02000241.1, read as the reverse complement.
CAAGATCTTATAAGATCATCTTGTAAACACTCTGTATTTTTCCTTCTTTGGATTGAATATAAAAAGTTTTCTTTTATTGAATTGTTCTTCAAGAGCTTCGGCTCATTTCTTGTGTTCTCATATCAGAAATCTTGTAGTGATACAAGATTTCTACAGTTAGTGACCAGAAGGTCCTGGTTCGAAATTCACTTCATCGCTAATTTACAAAAAGAAAAGAAAAAAAAAAAGAAAAAGAGAAACATCTGACATTAGTAACAGACAACTGACTCATTGGTATACCTAACTATGAGCATTTATTTCCAGAAAATTATCTTTAATTTGGTACTGCCTCCCTTTGCCGATGGCTCAATAGCCTAGTGGCATCCGGCCCAATCTTTCATGTAAGAGGTCATGGGTTTCGACCCTTGTTAGAGACATATTTGTCTCATATTATACTCTAACTTTCTATTAGTTAGCAATTTCTGTATTCATGTTTGTAATATCATTGTAGTCACAATTCATCGCTAATTATCAAAAAAAAAAATTTGGTACTGCCTCCCATCTATTTTAGTTATTCTCTTTCATATCGAAATAAATCATTGATCTCAATTACTCTCTAATTTTATTATTAAAATATTAATATTATAATATATTTTAAAAGATAAATCTAATTATATATGTTATAAAATAAATAATACTAATTAGTAATTAATAGTCCAATTTCAATTTTAGAAAAGTTAAATTAGTACCAAGACTCACTCGATTAAAGCAAAGGCTAAGATGCCGCAATCACTGCTCCTATTTACTTACATTTATCATTCATTCCCTTATCAATATTACAGTCTCGTTGAGATACTCGAATAGTCTAATGAAAAAGGCTCTCGTTAGTGGTTAGAAGGTCCTGGTTCGAATCTCACTTTATCGTTAATTTACAAAAAATAAACAAATATATTACAGTCTCGTTCATTCATCAATCTTTTTCTAAATTGAACATTTTGATGCATGAAGTTAACTATTTTGTGAAATCAACATTTATTATATATGTAGAAAAAACAAGTCTTTTAAAGGGCAATATTGTATTTTCAAATCTAGAAAAACTTTTAATGGAAATATTATAATCAATCCCAATCGAATTAAAAGTAAAATTAAGTTTCCTTGAAAAAGTCATTTGTTCGACACAAATGGTTAACTTTAAGAGATAATTAACAACATAAGTAAAAATATACATTTCAAAAGACCAGTGAGTGAATGAGACTAATGAAACGGGTTATTTGGAACACGCTCATTACTCAACTTAGACAACTTCGACACGTTATCCTTATCCAAAGATGTTTAAGTAAACTTTTTACTCATTAAGTTATTGGGTAAGTCAAGGCCCGCTTGATTACGTACCCACTCATTTCTTTATTCTACATTTATATATATTATACTTAATCATAATTAATTTTAATGACCAATATAAAACTAGTATTGAAAATAATGTCCAGATTTATATTTCAACAATTAAATATGTTGGAGAGAACTCTCAAATCGAATTTTTGAATATAAATTCGGGGTAACCCGGCACTACTCGTCGCCAGGCTAAAGCAACCCGGGTCGATACTCGCTTGTGTCCTTATCGAGCGATATGAGGGTAATATATTTGCCACCCGCCTCGATAATATCGGGTAATTACCCAATCGGTAAAGTTCAAACCCGACCGAGTAACCGGATACCTAACTCGTTTGCAACACTAAGTAAATTAAATACTCATAGTCTGTTTAAGCCTCTTCGGATGCATGTGGATTAATAATATAATACATATAAAACATGATTAATCATAGTCGGCCTCTAGGGTGTGCACAAAATCCAAAATCGCACCTGACCAACCGATCCTAACTGAACAAAAAATAATTGCAATTTTTTGAACCGAACTAATCTCGGTTGACTTTTGAGGAACCGAATCAATGTGTGTTCGGTCAATGAGAGAACTGATCCAAATTCGAACCGAAGATGAGTAAACTATTGTCTAAAATGATAAGTTTAATAGACGATTTAACTTTATTTATTATCGGTACAATATGACAAGATATACACAAATATCTTTAAAGCTAATAATATTAGGAATACAAATATATGTAACAAGAGTGGTATTGGGTAATAAAATGTGTCATACATATTACAAAATTCACTTTAAAATAATTCATTGAACATACATGGGTTAGATCTGGTATTAGAATTAAAGTTTGGGAAATAATTGATTAAAAAATGTTACAATCCAAATTAAAACTTGAGAAGAAAAAAATTCATATTACCTAAAGAAAGGTATACAAAAAATAAGCCAAAACAGGGAACAAAACTAAAACCAATGGGCACCAATGATTTTGAACCTCATGAAATCGAACCGATTTAGGTTCGATCAATAAGAGAACCGACAAAATAGATTTAATTTTAAACTTGGCTTAAAACTGAACCGTACATACCTCTAATATACTTCGTTCATCTTTAAATTTAGAGAAACTTTTCTTCAAAGTAGGAGTCCCTTTTATGGTTTCATTTTATAAAATTTGGTAAGAAAAAATGGAGGGATAATTACTTTCGTGAGACGAATTCAAATTATTTCTAAACTTTATGCAAAAATAAATGGTCCTTAGATAAATTCAAGGGACGGGGAGAGTAATAAATTACTTCATCATTTCGTAACTTAATATGAGAAAACAAAAATTATACTATATATAATGTATAAGGCCCAAAAAAGACACATGACATGCTCTTATATATTTTTTCAATTTATTTATTTATTTTTAGTTGGTAGTTTCTTTGTTTTTAAAATTAATTTAGTTTGATTAGCAGTTACTTAAATAAAATTTCATTATAAAAATATCTTAAATAATAGAATTGAAGTTTAAAGTTATTTTTATATCCCATTTTTAGCCCTTTTAAAAATAGATTTCAATTAAATTCATCAAACTATTTTAATTTATTGTTAATTTAATTTAAATCATTAATAAAATATATGTGTCCATATATATCTGGGTAAACGAATAATAAACTAAAAAATATACTCCCTCTGTCCCTAAATGATTGTCACATTTGACTTTTGATGGTCAATAAAACACGATTTAAAATATAAATATCTCTTATTCTAAATGCAAAAAAATTATAATAAGTTGATATTTCAAAAATATATATTGAGACGAATCTAACGAGGTCCCACAAGACTATATTATTTCTTTTCGTTTAGTGAGAATTCGTGATCAAATTTTGTTGTAATTGACCACAAAAGTCAAAATGTGACAATCTTTTAGGGACGGAGGGAGTATTAATCATCACACGAATTGACTATACTACATGACTAGTATTATACCATAAAACATTAGACCGGATTAATAACAGGAAAAGAAACAATAAAACAACCTACGGAGTATTTGTTATGAAATAAGGGAAGTCCTGCACATTAAGATTAAAAGTTAAGGACTGCATTAATAATAATAGGTTATGTTTAGGCTTATTCTCATTTTGTCCCCTATAATATCGTTTTCGTTTCAGATTGTCCCCTGTACTATTAATCATTTCAGATTGCTCTCTGAAACCTTTTTTCCAATTTTAAAAGATAAAATGATTACGGTACCCCTGTCACTATTACAAAGTATATGAGACAATATTGACATATTTTAAATAATTAAAATCAAACCCCAATTCCTTTTTCTTCAACACACCCCACCCACCCCCACTCCCGAAAAAGATGTAACTAATAATGTTCGATTGCTTCATTTCACTAATGATCAAAAGTTCCAATCTTTATTCTTTTATGGAAAATTACATTGTGGTTGTTCTCCCTGAAAATGCCATATATAAAAGTTAGATTATATAATAAGTAAGGTTTAGATGGAAAAACTATTTCAGTGGCAACAAACATCAAAGATGTTTTTCTCATTTTTTTACGAGTGGGGGTTGGGGTTGGGATTGGGGTTGGGACTTGGGATGGGATGGGTGTGTTGAAGAAGAAGGAGTTGGGTTTAATTTTAATTATTTAAAATGCAATATTGCCCCCTATACTTTGTAATAATAACAGGGGTACCATAGTCATTTTATTTTTTAAAACTAAAAAAAAGAGGGACAATTTGAAACGATTAATAGTATAGGGAGCAATCTGAAACGAAAACCATATTATAGGGAAGAAAATGCCAATAAGCCTTATGTTTATTATTAGCGCAAATGACTCTAGCAATCAACATATATCTATAAATTGTTTTTAATTCATTACTTCTATTTTAAAACGTCCTTTCAATGGTCTATATTTCAAAATATATCCTACTTGGTTTCGAGTGAAAGGTGTGTTATTTCAGATTCGAAATCGGGAGTGGATTATTTCATATTTTTCTTTTGATTTTTTCACTCCAAAATATATTGAACAAAATGATCGAAATAACCTCATTACAAGCCACGTGTCCCTCACATAATATTATTAATGATAGATTGATTGAATAGGTGATGGACTAGAATATTTTGAAACATAGGTGATTGACAATGACGTGTTGAAACATATGTGATAGAATTAATGGTAACATTTTTTAAACATAAGTGATTGTTGTAATCTTTTACTCTTATTATTATTATTATTATTATCCATATATGATGTATTAGAAACCTATAAATAATAGGCATTATTGTATTCTACACAACTGAAATCAATACAAATATTTTTCTCTGTTTATTGTTACTTCGTTTTCTTGATTTTTTTTATGAAAGTTCGAATCTATTTTTAATATAATACTCTTCATAAATAATTCCACACACATTTTGCATGTATAACTGAAAATGATAGCATGTGTGTTTTCTTAAACGGTATGCTGATCAATTACAAATACGATACTCCGTAATCAATTGGCAAAACTATCACGGTATACTAACAAAACCATCGGCCAATTGTTCTAAGTTCAATTGGTGAATCATTGCTCTAGATTATACTCCATCAATAAATTTCTAATTTATAATTAAATAATCTAGTGATACTCCATTTATTAAGGAGGTTTTCGATTTAATTGTTGACAAAGGAGTAATTTTTATTTGGGTTAATGGCACAATCGATCATTCATTTATCATAATATTTACCATTCGATCATTCATGTATCATAATATTTACCATTCGATCACTCATGTTTCATTTTGACATTTTTGATCACTCATGTTTAAATATCATATCTCAGTTGATTTGTGAATTGACTTTTCATCAAACTCAATTTTTAATCAAACTGACCCTTAATTTGGAGGGGTAAAATAGTCAATTAATACAAAATTTGAGTCCATAAATAAAAACCCTCCAAATTAAACATGAGTTTTTAAATTATTTTTTTAAAACAAAAAGTGGCGCTACAACGGAAAGCATGAGTTTTTAGATTTAAATGAGTAAAAAAGGATTTTGTATTAATTGACTATTTCACTCTTCCAAATTAAAGATTAGGTTGGCTAAAAATCGAGTTTAACGAAAAAGTCAATCGAGAAACTAACTGAGACATGATATTGAAACATGAATGATAAAAAATGTCAAAATGTAACATTAATAATCGAATGATGAACATTATAAAACATGAGTAATTTTTACTTGTTAGTAGACAGTGGTTATATTTAATTTGCAATTGCGTGTAAGCGAGGTCATTATACAGTATGACTCAAAGAAAAGACTATAAAAATAACTCTGAAACTCTCTAAATATTAAATATTCATTCGAGATGTAAGTAAAATGTAAATTGGTGAAGAGTATGGTGCTGTGCAAATATTTTTATATATGTAACATAATATGTTGATGAAAATATAACCAATAGCAATTGCACACAAGCGAGGGTCATTATACAATATGATTCAAATAAAATGACTATAAAAATAATACTCCCTCCGTCCCTAAATGATTGTCACATTTGACTTTTGGTGGTCAATAAAACACGATTTAAAATATAAATATCTCTTATTCTAAATGCAAAAAAATTATAATAAGTTGATATTTCAAAAATATATATTGAGACGAATCTAACGAGGTCCCACAAGACTATATTATTTCTTTTCGTTTAGTGAGAATTCGTGATCAAATTTTGTTGTAATTGACCACAAAAGTCAAAATGTGACAATCTTTTAGGGACGGAGGGAGTACTATATATAATGGCTAAGGGTGAAAAAAAGCCACGTGTCACTTCCTTATTTAATCTACCTTTTTATCACATAATTATACAAATGAATTAAAATTATTAAAGTAGGCTAGCAAGAAATAACCAACTCATTAGCTCAAAATAAAAAGTTAGTTAATCACTTGGGCGGGTGAGACTTGAGAGGAGAAACGTGTGGATGTGGAATCTTGCTATCTTTTTTTAATTTTCGTCTTAATTAGATGATAGACCAACTTAAGCTCCTCAAATTTTGCTGCTAATACTTTTCATGGGAGTGATTTAGAGATTGCAGTGCTTCTTTCGGTAAACACATATTATGTGTGTCCACAATGCTTCATATTTTTCACTCATCTTCTATTAAATCGAGTAAACAAAATATTTAATCGCACAGGCGTCGACTGTGTGCATCGATAGCTAGTAAAAATAACTCTCTAAATACTGAATGCAAACATTTTTATAATATGTAACATAATATGTTGATGAAAATATAACCAATATTAATATTTTTAATGTATTTTACTTTTAATATGTTATATCAATTATATCTACAATTTTCAAAAAACAGTGGAATAAATAAATGGCGAATCGTTGATGTACCTTGTTCATTATTTATTTATCCATTGAATGATTTTGAGTCCATGAATTCACCTTCCAACCACTACAAATCATACCCATATATAACCAACCCCACGCCCATTACTCCTCCGGTCCTCCCAACTTTTGACCAAATCCCCATTTATTTCACCAATGCAATTGGCCAATTATATCCCAAAACGATTGTCCAATTTCATCACAAAACAATTGTCCACTTCAAGTGTGAAGATAAAGAAGATGGAGCCTCAACTCAAGAAAACGACCTCTTCATCATCCACACCAATCCTTCCATGGAAGACTAGACTCTCCATCATGATTGTTTCACGTATCACCGATGCCACTCGCCGCTCTGACTTCACCGTCAACCGCAGTCTCCTCGGCTTTCTTCAACTCAAAACACCACCTTCTCCCACCACTCCCATTAAGGGCGTCACCTCCATCGACATCTCCGTTGATCCCCTTCGCAATCTCTGGTTTCGCCTCTATAACCCCACCACCACCGCCGGAGGCGCTACCACCTCTACCGGCGGCGCCACCAGTGTTCCGGTGATCATATTTTTTCATGGTGGTGGGTTTGCCTTTTTGAGTCCGGACAATACCCACTACGACGCTGTGTGCCGCCGCTTTTCCAGGAAGATGCAGGTGGTGGTGATCTCGGTGAACTATCGTTTGACGCCGGAGCATAAGTATCCAGCTCAATACGAAGATGGGTTTGATGTGTTGAAGTTTCTTGATGATGAGGCCAACGCGAAGAAGTTCTTGCCGGAAAATGCTGACCTGTCATGTTCCTTTCTAGCCGGAGATTCTGCCGGAGGGAATTTGACTCACCATGTTGCATTGCAAGCTTGCCAACATGAATTCCGCAAACTTAAGGTAAGCCTCTCTAAAATTTATACTCATCCCAAAATAGTTGTCCAATTTTAAATTTTAACAACAGAACTATAGAATTTTAAACATAAATATTTTCGTATACAATGTATGATAAATGTATTTTAGTTACATGTTAAGTTCAATTTAATTAAAAATTATGTGTGTTAATTAAAATTTTAAAATTTATGTTAATTTTAAATAATGAAAATATTTATTATGCAGTTTACAAAAATAGAAATGTTAGTGTGTGTATGTATAGAATATTATTTGTGAGGACGAAAACTAGGGGAATTAATAGTGATGCATTTAAACTAAAGTACAAAATTAGAAAAATTGCAATGATTTTGATATTGATAGTGTATATATTTGGAGTATTATTTATGAGGACAAAAAAGTAGAGGAATCATTCATTCATTTGTGATGCATTTAAAGGAAAGTGTCTTATCTGCTTCCTTCTTGTGAGGCCCCAATCTCTCTAACCATTTGCTTTTAATCTCTCCTATACTCTTTCGAGGTTTTTTAGTTATTGTTTTAGACTTGGCATAATAATTTAATATTTTTAGCTTTTAGTTGTTTATCCTCGTTTATTTTAAAAATAAACTTTACTATCTCAAATTATAATACAAAATATAATTCATGCTCATTTAATGACGACAAGTAAATAAATAAACTATAAATAAAAACAACTTTTTTTGCTTTAATGACAAGTAAATAAAAATAATCTTTTCTTTGCTAAAACCACAAATAAAAAAAACGGAAGGAGTAATATTTTCTTTATTAGCATATTTACATGTACTCTTGTAGAAAAAACATTGTAATATTTATCAAATTTAGCTTATAAGTCTACTTGTAGACTTGAGGTTTATTACTTAACTTAAAACGTTAATGATTATCCAAAGTGACAAATAGTTTAAAATAATTTTTTTGCTAGGATGACAACTAAAAATCGGAGTATATAAATGAACACCCTATCCCAAAATTGTCATCAAATTGAGAGAAATTAGGACTATAACTCAAGAGACTATTTAATGTTAGTACCTTGAACAAATTATTAGTTGCATATTTGCACTAGTTAAATGCTGTTAAATTAGTAGTTTTATAGCAATGGTGAAGAAATCATAGCTTGTTGATTCATGTTTTGGAGCAATGAAGGTGATAGGGGTGATGCCAATACAACCATTTTTCGGAGGAGAAGAAGTAACAGAAGCAGAGAAGAGACTAGCAGATATCGATCCACTTATCAACGGAGAAAGAACCGAGTGGCTGTGGAAGGCATTTATGCCACCAGACGAAGGAGACAGAGACCACGCAGTGATCAACGTGAGTGGTCCGAATGCAGTGGACATATCCAGGTTGAATTTCCCTCCAGCATTGGTGGTGATAGGTGGCTTCGATTCGCTACAAGATTGGCAAAGAAGGTACTATGAGTGGTTGAAGAAATCTGGAAAAGAAGCTTACCTTGTGGAGTATCCTACTATGGTTCATGCTTTCTATATTTTCCCTGAACTTCCTGAAGCTGCTGTCTTAATTTCTGAGATGAAAGAGTTCGTGTCTAAACAACTCTCAAGAAGAGGAAAATTGTAAAATAATTATGTTATGTGACTTGATTAATAAATGAGAATTTGGACCAATTGACATCTTGTGGTGCCTTTTTTCTTTAATTTGGAACACCTATCTTTTATTTTTGCAAAACATTAGCACCTTCTACTAATGAAATGATTATTTTATTGTTAATGAAATTTACCATTCTTCATCTTCTTCATATTTATTTCCAAGTGGGGTGGGTGAATTTATGGGTTTGGTCACGATTTTGAATGGGGGAGGGAGGTTTCGGGTTTGGTGAGTTCAAATGGGGAAGGGAGAAAGGTTTGAACGTGGAGGATGGAAAATGGAGATGGAATATGAAAATAGTAGAAGAATGGAGGAGGAAGAAAGAAAAGGAGATGATGATGACAATTTTAGGAGGTAGTAAAGATAAAATAGTCAATTCCATGGGAAGGATGTTATAGTTTGCAAAAATAAATAACGAGATGTTAAATTTTAACTCCAAAAGGTGCTAATTATCCAAAATTCTCTTTTTTGATAGATAACGCATTCATTGATTATATAAAACATGATGGCGTGTGAGGCCATGACAATCAATGTCTGAAATATTACAATTGTTTGCGGGACAAGAAGAATTAAAATTCTTAATAACCACATCATTAAGGTTTGCAAAACATCCGATAACAGTTGGGTTCCACAAAATATTGCAACATCTATTATCTTCATTCTTGATCAAAAGCTTTAAATCCTTGTCTCCAGTGATAGTGTGGTAGTATCTAGACCAAACCTGAGATATAAAATCATCGGTAACAATAAATGTATTATGATGGTTAAGATCTTTAGCAATAAGGGTTGCCGTGATAATTCCGTCACAAATGTTCTGCATTGAAATATTGTTGTAGTCATTATCTTCATTAGTTTCATTGAAGATGTTAGTTCCTTCTGTGATGTGAGTAGTGCCAAAGATATTGAATTTAATTTTCCATTTGGATTGGTCAGCATCCGATATCCCAAGAAGGATTTTGGTGTCTCTTCTCTGACAGTCACGGTGACAGTTTGTGCTAGAGACTGAAAAATTGGATCCAAATTAGAAGTTCTGGGATCTCGGATATCGAGTGTCCACAGGAGTCTGAGGATGTGAGATTTTGGACATAACTTTGAGATGGTTACGTCCTTTCATCCAGGATTTTGTGATGTTATTGGTGAGACCAATACTTTTCTCAAAATCTGGAGCAGTTCTATTGAAGTGAAGATCATTTCTTGTAAGCCAAATGATCCAAAGAATACTTTCAAGATTAATAATATTTTTCATGTTATTTTTGGTCCATTTTTTCATTAGCCATCAAGAAATCGAAAGACTAATGTGGTCAGAAGGTGAAATAAAGATATTGAAAGCTTTTAACAACTCTTCAGCAAATATACAATTAAGGAAGAGGTGATGATGGCTTTCGTTGTGACGGAAACAAAATTTACAGGTCGGGTTGATAATATTATTAGTTTTGACGCTAATAAGATTCAAAGTGGGGAGTCTATTAAGGAGTAGCCTCCAGATGAAGGTTTGGACTCTAGCAGGTAAAGGAAGTTTGTAAAGATTTTTTGAGATTGAATTAGGAATTAAGTGGTGGGTAGAGGGAGTTTTAGTGTGGTCTGTATTATTCAAGGTGAGTTCTTTGTACAAGTCTTTAGAATGAAAAGTGTTTTTGGACCAAATTTTTCGATCATTAGAAGACGAGAGAATGATGCTGAGGATAGCATTGGTGATAGGAGGAGGAAAAAGAGATGACAAGAGAGACGTGTTCCATTGATTAGATGCTTAATTAGTAGTACTAGACATTTATATTCAAAGCATATTGTTCGTTCTATATTAAATTAGTAGTAGATGTTTGTGTATAGTCCATTTTTTGTGTTGTGTTGATATATGTGGGGTGATGGTGGTTGAAAAATACTTTAATTTAATGATGTTTGATGTGTGTCCGAGAATTTGGTTTTCAAAAAGATTAGAGAAGGTTTTGGCTAATAGAATCGTGTTGAAATTAATTTTACGTTTATTGTGATTTGGCACAATATGTATTATGTAATGTGTCACCATTTTATTGTAGTTTGGCGCAACATTTAATGTATCACCGTTCATGTTGAATAAATAAGAAAATAATTTAATAATGTTTGTGATACTATCTAAATTAACTATCACTTCAAAATACGCCTAGAGCAATACAATTATGTGGAATGAAAGTAAGAGCATTTGAAGTACAGTGAAGTCTCTATAAATTAATTATTAATTTAGAGAGTTATTAATTTATTAATAAATTAATAATTTATTAATTTAATAAGTTTTTATATGAGATAAAGAGTTTTTGCATTAGTATGTGTAGAGTTTGATGACATGAGTTTAATGATATTAGTAGTGTATATTCAACGTACTATACATAAGTTATTGCGATATTGGGTTCAAATAAGTATATTTTGGTACATCCATCCTTCAAAAATGTATATAATTACCTCTCTATAATAAGAAAAATTAGAGATGAACTCCAAAATGATTTAAACTTTAATAATAAAAAAAATAAACTACTATAGAGTCATATTTTAAATAAATGAAATTTCTAAGAATAATTAATTTATAATTTTCATGGGACCTAATAATACAAATGAATTTTTTTTAAGTATTATCTTATTATTTTAAGATTTTGTTAAATTTTTTAACTAACCCAAGTTGGGATGGAAATTTATTATCTTAGAGAAATTATTAATTTATAGAGATTTTACTGTAATTCCTTTAAAATCATTTTTATCTCGATAAAAGGAAAGAAAATTAACAATGTGTTACAAATACTCTTTTTCAACCTCTATTATGAGTTGGCCCACATCAATTTTCTGAGAATGCAAGTAGTATTGAAAGTCTTCCTCAAACTCACTTTATCATCAGTTTATAAATGATACGCTCATTTAAGGCGCCCCCGCATGACTAGCACATCGCCCAATAGAGAAAGTGAATCCGGGATGCGTCTCTAACGGCTCGGTACTCCACCTCAAGAGTGCCCACAGTAGGCTGGGTAACCACCCACAAGCAGATCCTCCCTTGAAAAAATGCAGAGTTACTCATGCACCTGCCGTGGATCGAACTCACACACTTGTGGAGAAGCACACTCTTATAGTGAAACCCCTTACCATTTGAGCTATGCCCCGTGGGCTTATCATCAGTTTATGATCATTTTATCCTAGGGGTGTACATGGTTCGGTTTGGGCGACTTTTGTCTAATTTTTAAAGCGAACCGATAGTGGCGGTTTTCAAAAAGTGAAAACCAAAACCGACCTTTTCAATATCTAAACCATGCCATTCCGTTTGGCGGTTTAGGCGGTTTGGTTTAGGCGGTTTTGTTTGGGCGGTTTTAAACGTCTAAATTATTAAGTATGCAACATAAAAATATATTTGTAACTTTACTAATTCGAATAAAAATATTACCTATTTAATACATTAAAAAGGTCACAAACATTATTTAATTCTACCCATTTAAAATATTACCTATTTAATACTTTAAAAAGGTCACAAAAATTAGAAAATGAGTAGACAAGTAGTATTAGAGTATTATTATTGGGAGTAAGAATATACACTAGAAAAAAAAAAAAAAAAAAAAAAAAAAAAAAAAAAAAAAAAAAAAGAATATACACTAGAAAAAAGTAGACCGGCCATTTAGTTGTCCAATATGTAGTGAAATCATTCTACCCACTAGGTAAACTATTAATCTTTATTTTAAATTATTTTATTATATATTAAATTATATTTAAATATATTTATTTGATGTCGGTTCGGTTTGGTTATTGCGATTTTTTTAAAATTAAAACCAAAACCAAATTGATTAATGTATTATTTGAAAAGTCAAAAGCCGAATAAAAAAAATTTAAAACCTATCATATCGGTTCGGTTTGACTCGACTTGACCGGTTTGCGGTTCCACAATTTAACGGTACAACCCTTTTTATCCTCTCTCTCCCTCTCTCTTCCACCATCACTTTATTTGTATTGAATAAGGTGTCAAGTAGGAAAATTGAAAAGGTAATGAAATTAAAATACAATTTTAAAATTGATAAAGATAGTAAATATGGAATATTTTAGAGATATTTTAAGGGTTTAAGTCGTTACCCTAAAAATACATTTTTCCTAAATGAACGCTACAATCATTTTCCAAACCAATTATCTAGAAATAAAAATAAAAAAGTACACTACAAGTAACCTTAACATTTACAACTACACTACGGAGTACAAGATATGGCAATAAGGGTTTAAGTTAACATGAAGCTGTCGTCATCCAACAGAGCTTGCAAATCAACCAGATCGTCAAAACCGTCCATGTCATCCGAGCTGTTCAGGACTTTATCATAAATAGCCTGCAAGTATGAGAAGAATGAATATCAATTATCTCGATAACACCAGACTTGCAAAGACCAGGTTCCACCATTTCAAGTCCCGGGTGAAAGGATCAAGAATCCTAGTTTACGGCAGTATATTTACATGAATGTCTCAGTATGAATATACAGGATCTCACGGATTAGTGAGAAGCAAAATCAAGATTATATGACAATGTTAAATGCTGCAGCAAATTTCTTACACCTATTTGAACCGTCACACATATAAAGAAATAGCACGCTACAATTACTAGTAACTAGAGAGTTCACTGGGAGTTGCATACAAGTCATCTGTTGTTTTATATTCCACCTCTTCTCTTAAGATGATAGATGAGATCCAGACCATCGATATCCAACTAATGCATTCGGATATAATTGCAATTAATCAAAGTCTTGTGAAGATATTGAGGTTTTCAAGTTTAGATAAATATAGAAGAAGGTAACAAAAGAGAAAAATAAGGAAGAGAACCGGGACCTAAGATCAGACAAAAGTTGTTGAATAAACTAAGGACGTCACTTGTCAGAACTACCTTCTTTTCCTGCATTCCAGAGACTACGTTCAGCAATCTTCTGTACTGATCTCTTGCTTCGGGATACTGCACCATGGATTTCACCCTGTCGAGCGCTTTCTGCAATCTCTCTTCAGTTTTCTTTCTTCCTTCTTTCAAGACATCATAATCATCTTGTTTTGGCAAATCACCTTGCATGCAAGGGACCTCAGTTGCCGTTTCTGGTCTAAACCCTCGCAATCCACTTCCTTTACGTCTCCAACGCAAAACTACCTTCTCAAGGATTCCCACCGACCAGATAAAATTATGCTTCTTCCGCACTTGATGACCTCTAAAGTGAGCCTATTTATTATTAGATGATAAATAAGAAATGGGGTTATTTGGAATGTGAAGGTCAATGTAAAAATCAGGAAAGACAGATAAATGAAAATAGAAATAAAGACAGCAAGACCAACAAACGGTTTGTTGGAGAACCAAAATTGATAGTTCACTTCACCTGTATTTTTATTATCCTCTGGCGAATAAGCAGAAACTCTTTCCTTCCTTTCCAACTGCGAAACTTGTTTTGGATCCGAACTGCTGCTGCATCTTGCCCAGCCCTGTTCATCTTTAGGGTAAGAGCAAGGGCTCTCTGATCAGATATTCCAAATTCCTCATCGTTATGCTCATTCAACTTCTTCCTTTGGAATGACTGCACTCTGTAAACTTGGTAAATGCGAGCAGCAGCCTGTGTTGCGTTACGAACAGCAGCTAATGAATCTTTCAATGGTGAATCCCTATCTGTGGTTGGAGCAGCAATACGATCAGAAATTGTTTGTACAGGAGTTACACCTGAGGATTCTCCATTATCTCGGCCTTTCAAGTCAAGTGATTCAAGATGGGAACTCAAATCAACCAGAGCAGACTCTGCCAGCAAACCAGCAATTCCTTTGTGTCCATTGCTGGAAGCTAGATCTGCCGGTGTTCTGCCAGACGGATATTTTAGGGTGGGATCTGTAAGCATCCCAGCAGCTGCCCCTAAAGATATCAGGGAACAAACTGTTCGCTCCCTAATATCATAATGAAGCAGAAACTTATCAATTAAAAACGCATGATACACTCTGCAACTAGTTTCCTTTTTTACCAAAAAGTGATATAAACGAAATTGTTGCTAAAGGAGAATAGTAGAAACGGAGCAACAGTTCATATAGAATACAGGAAGGCTCACCTGCCATATAATGCAGCCCAATGTAGAGCAGTCCATCCACTAACATCTCTAAAGTTTATACTAACTCCAGCAGCAACCATAGGTGCCATTGCCCAATCATAATCAAGAGCAGCAGAAAGGTGCAACACCCCTTGACCACTCTCGTCTAAAAGAGATGGGCCTTTTCCATCTTCTCCAGTTTTTTCGAGAAGCCAACAATACAATTTCTCTTTAAGAAGTTTCAGTAGGAGCCAATCCTTAACTTTTTCGATTGAGGATACCTCCATATTTGCGCTCAGCATTTTTTCGCAGTCATCAGTTTCCTCTATCAGTAAAGAACTAAACTTACCACATAATTGGGAAGTATCACTTACCCTGCTCAAGACAGAAGTCGCGATTTTGGGAGAACCGACGGACAATAACCTTGCAAATCTCATCAGTAAAGCACTTTCACTAGCAATGCTGTTATTCGCATCATCAACATCTACATCTGTGGGAATACTGACACGGAATTCAAAATCTCGAACTTCGCTGCAAGCTAACCTATTGGAAAGGGTTACATAGAATGGAACCCTCCCAGGTTTGTGAATCGGAGTATGGCAACGAAGAATTCCAGCTCCAATTACTTCAGCTGGGACTTCCAGCTCACCAAACATGCAAGCCCATTTAAAATTCTCCACCTCTTTTTGACTCTTCAGAAACTTGCCCATAATTAGCACCTGGATGAAATCAATTGAGGAGATCATAAATTGTTACTCTTATAAGATCTGCCTAAATACCACAAAGTGAGAGCACATGCGTCGTCAAAAGGGGTAACATTAAAAAAACCAGTGAAGCTCATCTTGGTATTACATAAAATACAGAGAACTTATACCTTGGTTTCACAACCAGCGTATGCCCAAATGGGGGAGAAATCAGTAATGCTAAAGCACTGGTCTTGTGAGATCGATGGAGATAGAACAAAGGAGTCCAATGGTGCCTGAGAACCTAAATCAGCAGCATTACCCCCATCTTCATTAGCAACAGCATCCCAGTAGGTGCTTGAGCTTGATCGTATATGCGCATCATTTACATCCTCAAGTTCTTTACTCATCCACCGGTCAAAGCTGTCTAGCTTCTTTAGACCTTCTTTTAAACCAAACAAGACTGGATGCTTGACAGAAGCATGGTCAGACTCCTCCGCTATACTAGAATGGGCTTGTAACTCTAGTTTCGAAGAAGTTTCACGTCCTGCATTGATTTCTTGAATTTGTGAATCTTGCATAGGATGAGCACTCTTTTCAGTAGGTGTACATCTATGGTCAACCACGTTCGGTAATCCCATATGGTTCACTCCATTCAAACCAGTGGGATATAAAGAAGAATGGTGCGTGGTCCAATTGGATACATGCGAAGCATCAATTCCTTGGTTCTGCATTTCAGATGGAAAAGATGGCAGTTATAAAAGATAAATTAGAGCTTCAGTTCAACTCATCATATTATTTTAGGCACGAGCTGGATGAGAGAATTCGCTGATCACAATCAGGATTACTATAAGCATCTCAGTAGTTCAGCTGAGATACAAAGCATAGTGCAATTTTTAAATGGAGCCTACTTACGGAAGAGATACTATCATTTGTCAACCTAGATATATGACTGAATATTATGAACACGATTGAGTAAAATCAAGCAAGAAATGAAGGGATCAATTATGTAAACTAAATTAATGAATTGAATTTTATACTTTCATACAAGATATGTAAAAGTTGCCAATGCTAGCACTTTACAGCACGCAATCATAAGCTCAGAAGGGTATATGGGTGCTCATCTATTTAATCATTCATAAATTGTTGTAGTGGTCCCTATGAAGTATGATTGATCCAGAAAAGAAGTCTCTGTATATTACCTATTAATAATTGAAAGTATATTTTAGTTTTTCGCTTTAGAGCATAAGAATTGTTTTGCTCTCGTGGAATAGATTTAGTTTCTCTCTTTAGAGCATAAGAATTGTTTTGCTCTTGTGGAATAGAATGTTCTCAAAAAATTAGAAAAAACATATATTTACTTAGTTCTTCTATTCTATTTGGTCCATAACTCCATTTTGTCACCAATATCTAAACAGCCGTAAAATAAATTTCGGTAAGAGCCAAGAAACTGCATTCACTAAGGACATAAGACAAACAGCACACCACATTGAAGTATGTGGTATGTTGTGGTTGCTGTAGTGCACTATTGACAACAGAGAGACCTGAAAGAAACCGTACTAGCAGAGTAGCGTTGTTATATATACCTGCCACTCCTCTAGACGACCACCATCGTCTCCGAACTCTTGTCTGGGACCTAACCCATCTCCTATGCTGACTGTGTTAGATGGAATACTGGAAAATGAAGGTTGAAACTGAACAGGCTGATAAGTTCCAGTTCCAGTTTCCAGGATATCATTCCAAGTTGGGACATCAAGGGATTGGCCGGACGTATATGTTCCACCAGCTATAGCATTTTTATCCATCTCTTGCTGGCCATTTAAGTAAACAGGCTTACTGAAAATAGTTGGTAGATGATTTTCGTATCCACCTGACACAGTTTGAAAATATAGTGTGAATCTATAGACATAATTGCATGAGAAAATATAATAGAAAATTAAGAAAAATGCCACACATTACTTGAAGAATGGGCTGAGTAGTAAGGAGCTCCAAATCCGTCATCCATCTTCTGCATCAGTGACTGCTGTGACTCCATAAAAGATTGTAAGCCTGAATTTGCTTGGCTAGTGTATGCTGCAATAGATGCAGTGTTAGATCCTATATCAGTATTCCAATATTTGCAAAACTATTAATGAGTTGAGGGAAATGGATAAGAAATCCAAAGAAACATGAATTGGGATTTGAATGCTGTAAGCGACCTGATTCAGCCTCTTCAAATTCTGAGGCCTGGGCAATACTGCTTAGACTGCCAGAGTCTGTATTTTGAGAGTTTCCTTGATAATCATTTGAACCAATCTTCGATGATGAACTATTAATGTGCATGTCTTTTCCATCATCCTTGATGCGGTTATAATTCGCCCTGCTTCCCTGGAAAACATATATCCAAACGAAGAGAAAATAAACAATCTACTTCATTAGAAATATCGGCGAGGTGTTCTTCCACTCCAACAGAATACTCGGTCCTGTGGTTTTTGTGGACCTTATTGCAAGCAGCCAAAATGCTTCCGAGGAGAGGCATGTCACAGTTTTCAATTTGAAAACTCTAGATTCATCGCATCCCACAACTTTGGGATGCGGATCAAGAAAAACCTCTTTGAAATAAAATAAAACACTAATATAAAAGATTGAATTAAATACAAAAGAGAACACTATATGAAACATAAGTGAAGTATGTAGTTTATTTGACTCAACTCATACAGTACAGTATATTTAAATTCCTGCATCAAAGGAGTAGGAATTTTCTTACCTTAACTTCTAGATAATGAACAAGAACTATGTGTGCTAACTCCCTGCATCGATAATACACTACAAGTTGTTAGAATGTTACAATCACTGGCGCTGCAGATTGGACTTATCAAAAGAGGTATATCCTCAATTGGACGTATTACTAGCGCTGCATACTTTTGAACAAACTGTTCATTAGAAAAGAATTCAAACGTATGTTAGACATTTTCTCCAACTCTTTTTTAACAAAATGTTCATTATCAAACCATTCCACTCAACAATCCATCACTAGGAAAGATTAACTAACTAACAGATACACAACGTACTCTTCAAGCATCCAGTAACTGCGCCTTTGAAAGTTCTCATTCTCTTGTCCATGGGCATAGTAGCAATGCAGCACATCTATGCTTCCAGCCTGATGAAGCATTCATCATTAATAGTCGTTTGCTAACATGAATACATTCAAGGGATTAAAACACATAGTAAATTACTCACCTGATCATATATAGAACAGAGAGATACACTGAACATAATAATTAAAAACCTACCTTAAGTCGTTCATGAGCTTCCCTAACAGTCTTCCCATCCCTCTTCTTCCTCCAGTTATGACCATCTTTACGGAAATATCTTAACACCTTTCGGTCGAAAAGAAAAAGAGAACCACCTAAAAGGAAAAGAACAAATTTTGTGTCTGTAAAGGGACAAAGCACATGTTTGATGTACCTCATCTATTAGAAAATAAATATTTCCATTGAGCATTTAAAGAGCAGACACTCAGCATATAGAACTTCATTAATGGGCTGTTCAAAGTAATACTTCTATTTATTTTCAGAGATAAAAAGGGAGCCGGTCGGAAGATCAACCACTTGCACCTAACGAAAGGTGAGAACAAACAGGAGCCTTTGTAAGAAGTAATTTCTAAGCATTTGAAGATATAACTACATGAGACATGCACATATGATACCAAAAGAGACGAGATAACCAGGCGCCAACTTACTCAATTTCGACTGAAAATATTCCGACTCATCAAGGATTTCACCAACCAGATGAATGATAAAATCAGCATTTACTGAAGATGGATTATTTAATGCCAATGAGTGCAAAACTACAGATAATTATTGTTACTTGCACCAGTGGCCACGATTTTAGAGTTGTCAACTTGATTATTTTTATTCAAAATCTAACCCACAATTTTTCTTTTTCATTTTTTTCTTTTCCTTAGTGAGAAGTATGACCATGCAATCAGCTACGAATTCTGAAAATTAAACTTAAGAATTGCAAGAAAATATCTCTTTGGCCATGGAAGATGGCAAGTGTTATGACAACGTAATAGGAAAGGCAATCCAAGGCATAATAATTATGTTTTGATACAGTCGACAAAAATTTTAATTATTGGGAGGTTTTACTTCTTATCAATCGTTTTGTAGGCTCATCAGTGGGTTATGTTGTATTGGATCTGCAAGCAGTCACACACTCAACTCTACATTGACACAAAACGGAGGCACTTTTTGCATTGCAACGCTGAGAAATTCTGGAGGGAAATCAAAAGCAGATGGGGGACATACTTGGGGGCACATTTGGTGACTCCGGTGCTATCTGAAATTTCTGATAATTGCGGAGAATTTCACAAATTTCAGCAGGTCGTAACCATCGATGTTGAGCTTCTTGAAGTATTTGATCAATATCTGTAGAAAAAGTAGGTACAGTTGCAAAGGGTTTAAGTGTATTCCATAATACTCCAAATTGAACAATATAAACCGAGCACATTATACTACCTATTTCTTATTTATTGCATAATACTAGATGGTGTTAGCACTGCAAGTTGGGTCAATCCGGGAACACCCCCCGTGATTACAGGGGTAAGGTTGTGTAGTTCCACCCCCCCCCCCCCCTCCTATTCTGTCCTTGGGTGGAGCCTCATTACAGGCATTGAGGTATGTTGTATGTACTGCATGTATCTCCATTCTTATTTGTCCCCCGACAAGAACTTCAAATCTTTCTCTAATTCTCTGAACACTATCCCAGGTCTTATCATCTTATGTGATTCAGCTAATAGTTGAAGTCAAATCGCAAATTACTCCAACAGTGGACAGGGGTCAAGCTAAGGAGCTAAATACATACAAAAATAATTCGTTTTTCTTACTGTTACCTGCTTCTCAGAGCGCCAAGCGATTCTTCAACATTTCATAAGAGAGTCAAAATGCACCTAACACGATACCTCTAAACGATGCCTACTACAACTAAATAAATCCATTGTCACAATCACTAGGCAAGGCAATTAAGCCATCAGCAAATTACCATCAACATAGAGGCCAACGACACTATCCAATTCTGGTAAAATGGTGAGCTACAAATTATTATTATAACAGATAAAATTCATACAAAATATAGAAAAAACCTTGTAAGAAAAATTAAATTCCCCTAGATAACCGAACAACAATTATTGAATCGTTTCTCACAAATGATCAATCATTTTCACTAAAAAAAATCAATAAAAAACATGAAACAAAAAAAAACAGAATCAGCAAAAGAACTTACCCAATTGAGCATTCAAGGCATACCGTCTGGTCTCAGCCATCAAACTCAAGAAAATTACATAAAAAATGAAGTAGTAATAAGAAGAAACAAAAGTCAATATGTGGTCAAAATCACTTAGTTAAGCTGTAGAGAGATAGGTAGTGTAGAGTGAACAGTAGAGGAAAGGAGGAAGCAACATAGGAAACTGAGAGATCATAAGGAGTACTCAACTTTTTATCTTTATTCATCGAATAAGTCCCATTAATGTAATCAAAATAACTAATTAATAAATACTCCCTCCATCTAAAAGATTGTCACATTTTGACTTTTTGTGATCAACAAAACACGATTTAAAACATAAATATCTATTAGTTTACATTCGAAAAAATTATAAAAAGTTAATATTTCAAAAATATATAATGATACGAATCTAACAAGATTCTACACGACTATATTATTTATTATCGTTTAATGGAAATTCATGATCAAATTTTATAATGTTTAACTAACAAAAGTCAAAATGTGATAATATTTAAGAGGAAGTATTAATTTAATAAAAAATGTCAATTAAATTAAATGGAACATATATTAAAAAAAGGTAGCCGCCAGAATGGAATGCAAATTTATGGAATAAAAGAGGGCGGGAAAGGGACAGGAAGTACATAGATGCACAAATGTCTGAAATAACAAGACTTTTTGTCACTTTTACGCGCTTCTTTACATTCCCGACGTGTAAAGTTTTTGTTTGCTTGTCAAAATATATTCTGGATAAATTACTCTACCTTCACCTTGGCCCTTGCAATCAATTGGGTCTACAGCATTTCCTTCTTTAATGGTTGCACTTTAATTCTTTATGAGGTGGGTTGTGCCCGAGATTACATTCTGGAGTTTGTGATGTTACTCTAAAATGAGTCGCTCGGACATTGTTATTTAACATTTTTTAAGTGAATTATGTACAAAATATTACTCCCTCCTTTTCGGTAGATCTGCTTTTTAATTTTATAATTAAAATTTGAAAACTTTGATCATAAATTTATATTAGTCAATGAAAAATAATATAGTCATATAATCATATAGTATATTGTTAGATTTGTTTCAATATATATTTGAAATATCAAATCTTATAACTTTTAGGCTTGCATCTAGCTGAAGTAGGATGAAGCGGTATGAGATAAGAGGGAGGCGTCGTGCCTTCAGCGTCTGAAACGGGAACTTTAACCTGCATATCATCCGGGAGTCTTAGTGGAGAGCGTTCTTTGGTTCTCATCCCTAGTCAAATTGTAGAATTAAATATATTTATGTTTTAAGACACCGTGAAAAGTCAAATAAAAAATTTAATACTAATATATAAATACATAGATACATATTTATTCTTTAACCAAGCACAATACAACTCAAGTCCAAACAAAACCAATCTTCAAAGTGGATATAATTCACACAGTACATAACAAAATCAACAACAATATAATTATACTTCTACTAGTTTTTATTGATCCAAACTCGTAGTATAGAAAAACTCATAAAATCTACTTCTTAGGGACCCACACAACATGATCTTGAGGTAGAAAATGGCAGATTGGAACAGACCCTGGGTTGACCTTAAGAAGCTTGAAAGCCAAATGCTTTGGGTTCCATTTTGATGTATCTGTATGGCAAATTGCAACTGCTTTCACTTTCTCACCATTTTTACCCTCAACTGAAACCTCATATGCTTTACTTGCTTCTGTTTTATGGCAATAAAACACAGCATACACATACTTCTCTCTGTGACAAACCACACCTTTCTCATTCCCCATTCCCTTCACCCCTGAAATCTCAAACTCCTGGAGAACATTTCCCTCCCCTGATTCTGTCGATATTGCCTCGACCCTTTTCCCGAGCTTTGAAGTAGTGAAATCTACCATGGATTCCAGGGATGTTGCACAGTATTTCTCCTCTCCCGCAATTCCAGGCTCCTCACATTCCTTAATCGTTGTTTTCATCGTTTCGGCTTCAGGGGAACCAGGCTCCAGGGAAAAATGAGCCAAGATTTCAGGGACTTTGTTTGATGAGAATGGAATCGAATCAGCTACATTTCTTGGCAAGAATGTTGCCCGAGTTTCGATTTTGCTGAATTGCAAGCTCATCTTTGATCCTTGATGAAGATCTTTCTCCAAGAAAAAAAAGGCAACATTTGGGTTATCCTTGAGTTGATCTTCACTTGCAGCATAGTTGTAGATAAATGGACTATATCCTGATCCTGTTCCAACCCTGACGTTGGCGCCGCCTCCATTTGGTTTACCGGTGTTTACATCGACGCCTTTCCTCCCGACGTTGACGTCTGTGCCACCACCTGATTTTCCTTTCCCGGTGTTAACATTGACTCCACCTTTCCCTACAACAACTGATGTGCTTTTGTCCTCTTCAAGTCCTACACAAATAATCAACAAGCTCACACTTCACAGTTTTCTGGAAGTACCTAAATCAATACTACTCCCTCTAATTCATTTTTATCGACGTTTTTGTTTTTTAAAATTCTTAAAAAAAATTGCATTTGTTGGTAATATTATTATATCCCTACTAACAAATAGGGTACAATTAATCAAGCTACTCATGCAGAACACTTAACACTGAAAAAATTAAGGATCAACAATATCGAAAAAAAGATATCATTGCCAGGGAGGCAGGGAGTCGTGGTAGGGGAGAAAATAACTCGTTCGACTTTATATATATTCAGAGTTTGCATCGATTTGGAACGCTCTCGCGGCCCACGATGACGTTAGAAGGCTAACCAGTAGGGGGAAGGAGATCTGAAATCGCTTTGGGCATGTTAGTGTCTGGCAGCACTTTGTCCCAATAAGCCTCAGGTGGCAAAGCTGCATGGCAAGCTAATATTGCAACCTTAATAGTAAAACAAAGAAAACATAACTTGAATTAGTACAAGAGAGTAATACATAATCTTTGTTTGTTTTTAAACCAAATCAAACATACATGACATACACAATATGCATACAAGAAATATATGTGAATAATAATTGAGAGGTTTTGATTAATTAAACATACTTACACAAAGAAATGAGCTAAGATGAAGTAGCCAAAATGCCATTTGTGAAGTTGAACTATGGAAAATGTGGATTCTTTTAATGATGGCAAAATGTAAAAATGATCAAATTAAAGCTTGTGAGTAGTAGTAAGTGATAAGCTAAGTTTGGTGCAATATTTATAAGGCTACTAAGTTCAACAACCAATATCCCAACTGTCCCAATACTTGCACTGAACACTAGAGATTGATATAATTTGAAAATTTACTACTTCATCAACTAAGTAGATGTGTATCATTAGAGTTTGGAATTGGGATGTCAAGTTAATTCCTCGATATTGGATATCATAACAATCATGACCATCAATCAGGTAGTTTTTTTCATCTAGAATAATCTATGTGTTTATTTATTTCGTCGTAACCATGTAACTAGTGTTTTGGCATTTGACATTGTAATACCAAATAAAATTTGGTACCCGAGTCAAATTCAGTCGACATTAGTACTCCCTCCATCCCTAAATGATTGATACATTTTGACTTTTATGGTCAACAAAACACGATTTCAAACGTAAATATCTTTTATTCAACATACGAAAATATTATAAAAAGTTGATATTTCAAAAATATATATTGAGACAAATCTAACAATATCTCACATGACTATTATTTCTTATCGTTTAATGAGAATTCTTGATCAAAGTTTTTAAAGTTTCACCATGACAAGTCAAAATGAACCAATTCATTTAGGGACGGAGAGAGTATTACGGTTCAAAAAGGGACATAACATTGCTTAATTAATTTGTTAAGACTTCATAATTAATCAGATCTATGAACTGAACTAGTAACCACTACCAAAATGATTACGTAGTCTGTATTATGGAGGTTGATAGGAGATTGAGGATAGCTATGTCTATATATGGAATATCTACAAGTTTTTTAACATATATCTCATTATCTTCATTTCCTTCGCCACCTACAACTCGCCATGTTACATTATTTTCATATCTTGATGATATCATTATTCTCACTATACAAATTCACTATTTTATCATTAGAGTAATTTTATTGTTAATTAATTGATTTAGTCATTACTCCAATCATTTATGTGTTCATCATTAAGGGCTTGTATGTAGTTGTATATTTATTCTTAATGATATAAAAAAGTCTATGCGATGACAAGTATTTCAAATGCCATCAAATTATTAAGTTATTGACTATGCGATGGCAAATATTGAAAATCGAAAAGAGTACTTGCTCTTATGAAAAGTTTTTACCTAAAAATTTAAACCTCGACTAATTTGAACTAAACTTAATTCGACTGATTTGAATTGAAGGGAACTAGTATATATGAAGGTGGACTAAAAATCAAGGTTCGATAATAATGTATATTGTTATTAGTTCTATAAGCTTTTTCAAATTCTTGGGGAATAAACTACATTAATTTTCAAGATTTTACAATAAGAAAGTAAAGATTAAGTCGGTGATTCACTAGTTTGGTGCCATATGATCTATCAATCAAGAATTTTTGGAATTAGTCTTATTGGAGATAATTTATCTTATATTTCTTCTAATTACTTACCATTTAGCAATTTATATATCAATTATTTATAATTATATTCTTACTCTCTTTTTACAAAAAAAAAAAACAAGGTTTAATATATAATCATATTAATAAAAGTACAAGTCAATCAGTGCACTCTATTTAATTTGTTTCGTTTGGTATATAGACATAATTATTCAATTCATAGTGACTTAGTGAGGGGGATATTATAACTGAAATTAAGATCGTATTAATTGTTTGTAAAGTAAAAATATTGCATGTGAGAGTTAGTACTATATCTAGCTACCTTGCAATGAATTGGTGTAGACTACTCATATTAGTTGAAGTAGTGCAAAATTGTGGATGTGATCTCAATTAGTATAATTTTTTATACATTTAGTTCTCGATAATGACAACGTAGTTATAAAATGAATAACAATTCTGATCCCTAAACTAAGAAGATCAAAGTTAGTTACGTACTAACTGTCAATCAATATATGCATGGCAATTTGGAGTATGGTTCCACAATAATTTAATATATAAACAAATCTATATTATATATAATACCAAGTATTGAAAAAGTCATGTGAGACGTTATTAGACAATCTAATTTCTAATGAAATTTTAATACTCTGTAATACTTAAAAGACTTTTAAATTAGTCTGAGAAAACTTTAATTTAAATTTAAAGAAAGAGAAAGATCTGATTAAATTCCAAATAAACACCATCCTTAAAACACCACATTCGAACCCCCACCCCCATCCCTTCTTCTCCGATGTAACCATTTACCATCACATCACCACCATCACCAAATTTGTCACTCATCTGTCATCTCCAATTGTTTAGTTGAAATAAAAAATAGTGTTCGGTGATATCCCTCTACCTCCGTCACCCCATCCCCACCAAAATCCCTTTCTTTACCATTTACCACCACAACCAAATTTACCACACAACACCAAATCTTCCACCCCCAACCCCTTAGCTAAAACCAATGTTTCACAAAAATGGCTCATTTTGGAAGGAGAAAGAGGGTTAGGTACTACTACCCATGTCTCAATTTATTTGTTGATTTCAAATTTACAATAAAAGAGTGTGTATGAATAACGAGGGTGGGTATAAGGTTTGGATTGGGGGAAGGGGGTTGTTGAAAATAAATCTTCTTGCTCCTTTCATTACCAGTGAATGATCAATTCTTCGTTTTTAGTGTCATTCTTTTCTTCAAGCTTGTTTAAGTCCTCAATGACTAGTGTATGATTGATTTTACTTATTCATCAGTCATCATCACACTTGATCTTCAAGTACACTGTATGTTCATTGTCTTCAAAGCTTTGATTCTATGCTTGCTCAATATGACTAACAACTTTTTGTCCGACGAGCACCTTTCTAAGATGTCATTGAAATAAATTACTTAAGCACGCATATTATATAGTAAATCAATATTTGATTCATCATTATAACAAGGTGTACAGACTTAGAATCCAATGTCCTGAGCTAATCGATGATGATAGATTTATTAAAACATGAGGACCACCACATGCAAGTCATTGGCCAATTCAAATCAACAGGTCCATCAAAATGGATGAAAAAACAAGGAGATCATACCTTATACAGTTATACTTGATGAGTTTAGAGATGACAAGTCTAAATATGTGGTATTAATTCTTATTAATTAATTAATATGTACTGCATTTTATTAAGCTGTTGACAATTTCAGTCTATAAATTAAGCTACACATAGATTACGACCGAGAGTAGCTAGAAAATCAAGCTATATGTATTTCATTAAGTAAGATTGACAATATAAAACGTCTCAATTTCGCTCTATGTTGTGTCACAAAATTTATGATGATGGCATCCCCCTAAACCTTCCTGTTCCACAAGAACAACGAGCACATCCGTCTCGAGTGGTGAACTTGAGCCTCCAACGCAGGGTGTTCAAACTTTGAACTAGAAAGATTGTTTGCTACTCGTAGTGCAAATAACGAAAACTCCATAGAAGACCCAAGCTTAAATTACAACTAATAGGAAGAACAAATAAGGTTGTTCTTGTTCTTCCAAAACTATTTCATATAGCAACCAACTAACTTAAACTTTTATCAAATTGACATACAAACTGCCAAGAATTGTCATTAACAAACTAAATAGAAAAACCTTGAAGCACCCTAATGAAGTTTGCAGCTACATCCATATTGAAGCTGCGAAAGCCTCCAATGAATAGAACTCATCAAGAGTTACGTGTGAAATTTACATGAGATTTAGCTAAGTAGAAGTTGCCTAAGTCAAGGTAAGGGTACCTTGAAGTGCCCCTTTGACTTGATTTACGTGGCATCTCTAGCAAGCGCAACCTCCTCCTTGCTGATCTGAGTTTGCATTATTGTTTGAAGGCCTCAAATTCACATCAACCATATCTTCCTGTTTTGTGGCGGAAAGTGTTTGCATTCCAGGTAATGCAGAAGCAATCTTACGGAACAAAGGCTGCAAATCAGATTAATAAATGGAAACTTAGTAGTTGAGAAATTAGGAAAAGAGAGACAATTCAGACTTCACCATGTAATAGAGATAATTGAAAGTGCAATTAATAAGCAATTTACCTAAACTAACAAAAGAAAGATCGGAGAGAAGTAAATATACCTTAATGTTGAAACCTGCTTTTGCACTGGTCTCTATAAACATGATATTATTATCCGCAGCCTTCTTCTCTCCTTCTTCTATTGAAACTTGCCTATACGCAACATAATCCAGATATAAGATAGAACCAAATAAAAGTTGTCCTCCTTTGGATCTCAAGATCAATATAGAGCATACTGCCACTGGAGATTAACAAGATAATTTCATGTGTACTTCAATGAGAAAAAACGTTAAATCTTCTTCATGTCTTCATCATTTAGTAACACAATCAAACATTTGGAGGTTAATGATGACAAAACAGAAATGGAGGAACATATCCTTAATATAATCAACGAGCATTATCACACCTTTTATCAACAAGATCTGTTTTGTTGCCAACAAGAACAATGATGACATCGTTGCCTCTCTCACCGCGTACTTCTTCAATCCATTTTGAAGTGTTCAAAAATGATTGACGATCTGTTTGCAGAAATTACAACAACAAAAAATCAAAACTTAAGCTCTCGACTTTCCTTGATAATCTAAAGATGGTTCATGCAAAAACGAAGTGCCTCAGCTGTGACTACCCTAGCCATTGAATAACTGAACATTTTCTTCCATCATGATTACCACCAATGGATTTATATGTATGAAATGTAAGAGTTGAATTGCTCTTATACTAATACTTACTCACAACATCATACACGATTACTGCCACCGAAGAATCTCTAATATAGCTAGGAATTAGACTCCTAAATCTCTCTTGACCTGCAGTGTCCCTGTGATGTTAACACAACAAATTATACAAGAGAATATAAAGTACGAACAGGTTAAACACAACAACTTATACTCCTTCCTTAATAGACGTGTGGGAGTTAGTGGCGAACTTTGACCACAAATTGCACTTTATTCATTCATCCGTAAAATATAAAATTGATATGATTGAATTCGTTTTTTAAAATATTTTCATAATTTTTCATTAATTTCCATAATGTACATACAAAGTAATTGGTCACTAAAGTTGTGTCTCAAAATGCGTGAAGTCCATTAAAAAGAAATGTAGAGTACTAGAAAATACAACCAATGACACCAGCAAATCAATCTAAAAATATAAACACAAGTTGAAGTTCATTAAGAACCATCAAATTTGATTCCTTATAATGTAACTCTAGATAATTCCAATATTTAAATGGAGTATAATCTACCATAGCTGCAGCCGAATTGTTCGATCTTCAAGGTACATAGTTTTGGACAGAAAATCGATACCAATTGTAGCCTGCAAACATATAATTCACACAGCACAAGTTTATCAACCAAGAATTTCCCCATCAAATGAAATTTTGTAATCAAGTTCTTAATTTCACTGGTAATCAAACATATCATGATTCTTGAAATCCATTCAAAAATTGCATCAAATGATCATATCCCTTTACAACAAGACATAAATATTAACCACAACAGTAAAAAAGAAGCAATTTTCATGTGGACAAATACATATAATCAACAGATTCATCCCCACCCTGATCACTAAGATATTATAAAAGGGTAACACAAATGTATAATACCCAATCCAAAAAGATTTTCAAGATTTAGTTCTGATGGTTGCCTATGAACATAATGATTTTGATATACTTTACAATTGACAAAATTATTTTGATTCGAATCAAAGCTATGCGTGTCAATTAAAGCCATAAAATTCAATCATTTCGATCATCGAAAATCGAACGTGGCAATCTTTTTACATAGATACAAGATATATAAAATCAAGAAGAGAATAAATTATGGTGGACCTGATAGGTGGTGTCGAATTTATCATACATAAAACGAGTGATTATGCTAGTTTTTCCCACAGATTGATCACCTAAAAACACCAACTTATACTTCGCTAATGGTGATACTGTAGCCATTTTGATTATTATTTCAAGAACAAGAATTATGAAATTCTCCAGAAATGGGGATCTGGAAAAAATTGGATTTTCGGGTTCTCTCTATCAGATGGAGAAAGAGAGAAATTATAGGCGAAATGAAATGAGAATTGAGAGAAATGATAGAACCAATAACGTAAAGATTAATCTTATTTCTTATATGCCTCGACGAGGACCCCGTAATATTGAAATTTGCCCTTTTATAACATGGTTGACGTCATCTATTTATCAAATTTGCACTCGTTATAATTTATATTGAGTAAAATAGCTTGTAAATCACATTTGATCAAATAACTCTTGATCAAACCTGATTATTTTATAATTGATCTTTGTCCGTACGATCCAATAATAATGAACTGGGCACTCAAGGCCTCGCCTAATAGCAGAATGTGCAATATCGAGAAGTGGGTTGTGCCCGAATGAAGAGGCAATACTTGCACGTTTCAAGTGTCACTATCTCAAAAAAAACCGGTACATATAAAGGGTATGCACCTTCATTTGAGGTTATTAATGCCTATATGTCAGTCCATGTTAAAATTATCATAAAAAAAAATCGTATAACAATTGAAGGACCTTCACTCCTTACTCGTAACTCGAGAAATTCAGGAAGTAGATGAACCTACTTCATTCTCATTGGTGTCTGCAGGCAAAGCGAGTTACACTTCTCTGCTCCTCGGCAAAGATCTTTGCTTCTACTCTGTCTACATTATTACTAAGGCTTATATTTACATGTTTGGTATATGAACTATCACAAGCTCATGCACATTCATTATTGGAGCTATTTTATGATGGACACAAGAAATTTTGTGGGACCTTTTGGTTACCAACCAATGTTGGTCATTTTTTTTTTAATTTAAAAGATATCCTCATGTGTAATTTTAACTCGATCTCATGTAATCTTGCTCCATGTACTAGCTCGAAAGGGCTACAAATATGTTCTATTTGATTAATATATGCATTATCTATCAAAAAACAAATTTTTGTTGTTGAAATTGAAATTCAAATTTGAAAGGAATATAATGGTGAAATTTATACTATATATAAAGTAGAAATCCATAATTATTTTGGTGAAGCCTAAAGATATATCTATCTTATCCAGGTGATACTATACTAATTTGGTACATGTGTATTTTGATATATTAAAAATAACTACCATATCATTCGCTATATAAACACATATGTTTTGTCCAATTTTATTTTTTATAAATAAACATATATTTTTACATATTAATAAGGGTCCTATTATTAAAATATATAATTTTGGATCATATGCAATCATCTTTTTGTTTTCTTCTGCTATAACAATATATCAATTGAATTATAATTGCAACTACTGAGTACAAAAAAAAAAGATGAATGTCTTCTCACATACGAGAATTGTTTTACCTATAAATAAATAAATTCCGGAAGCATTAACAAACAATGACTCCGTGGCCCAATGGATAAGGCGCTGGTCTACGAAACCAGAGATTCTGGGTTCGATCCCCAGCGGAGTCGAATTTTTATATTGTCCTTTTCCAACAATGTTGTATGGTCCAATGTTCCTTTATCCTAGTTCTCACGCTTTCAACTCAGTTTTTATGTCCATTTTAAAAATTGGAAATCCCAAAATCAGTTTTATTTTGATCAAATTTGCAGAGTCGAACATTTTTTTAACTTTTCTAAATTGTGTAATTGTAAAGTTATCAAATAAAATAGAGGGAGCGAAGAAAATAGTTACTTGTACTAACATATGAGTCCCCAACAAAACTAGATGTTTGTGATAATATAGTCTGTCCTAAAATTGGTTTAGTCCTAAAAAAATATTCATACTTTCTTAGATAGTGCAAATTCCCACCATGTGAATATTGTGGTTGCATGAGTTTTGACTTACTTTAAATGTTACATGAGTTGCACGATTTTATTTCTTACTTTCAAACCCATTACAGAATAATAAACATATATGTGATAAAATATATTCAAATAATTATGAATATTTAATTATGATTACAATATTTGTGATTATATGTTACCTAAACTAATAATAATGGTTATTTAATTTAATAGTCATAATTTTTTTTAAATCATTTAAATTTCAGAAAGAAGATAATAAGATTTATTCATAATTATTTAAATTACATATGTACTTTTAAAAAAACATAGTTGTTTTAAATTTTAAAAAATTATTGACATAATTAAAAATTTAAATTTTTAAGTTTGGGTGAATTATAGAGAAAATAGACACATCACACGCGAAAAAGCTAAGCCAACCATAGATGTCTCATAAAATATCCTTAAGATCAATACTATCATATATCACTTTATTAAATATCACTTTATTAAATATATCACTTTATTAAATTTAGTTGTTAGTATTTAACTTTATACAAAAACTAGATGCCTTATTTCATTTCTCGTATGTTAAAAAATGATGAATCAAGATAGAGAAGAGAATAGAGGAGTGTTGAGACTCCCAATTTTTACAATCTCAAATAAAAGAGTGTAAATTTAAAGGTGGGTTCTATTTATTACGAAGAGTCTAAAAATGACATTTTTTTTTGTTGTATTTACATATTCCCTTCTTTTATATGCTAACGAGGAGAATAAGGAAGCTAGTCCCATTTAGTACATAGATTCCAATTCCAATGTATTGAACATGGTGTGCAAGAAAATCGAAACTAAATCGAGTTGAAAAAACCCGTCCCTAACTCTGTTCGATTCACCCACAAAAACGACCCTTTTAACCTGTTTTTATCTTTATTTAAAATTTGAATACCATAAACCCCTACCTCCCTCAACACTAGTGAGTACCCTATTTCAGTTCCACCCCCCCGCTACCTGCTCAACGGACTACGGCGACTCCAGGGCCAGACGACCTCCGTAGGTTCAACCTCCAACTTCGACCCGTCCAGGTATGTTATTTCTTGAATAATAAATAATTGATTGGTAATAAATACTCCCTCCGTTCCAATTTAATTGACGTTTTGGGAATTCGTGTCAAACTTTCTACAAATTACTTTATATTCATTAGTACAAAAAATATAAAATTGATATAATTGAATTCTTTTTTTCAAAATACTTTCATAATATTATTTTTTTTGTAATTTTATATAATGTAAATATAAAGTAATTGATGATTGAAGTTGTGTTTCGAAAAGCGTGAAGTCAAGTATTTTGGAACGGAGGGAGTATTAATTTTTGCAATTTGATATTGAACTTGAATTTGAATTTGTTAAGTAAAGTTACAAAAGTTCACTGGTTGTAATGGCAACCGTAGGTCGCCCCTCATTCCGTCTATTGAGTCTGATAGTATTTCCGCCCTTCATTATTAATATATAATAATTTTGATTCAAATGAAAGTTCGGGTCAATTAAGACCGCGAGGTTTGTTGCTTTTGGACTGAGATGGAAATAGTACTAAATCAAATTAAATTGAGTGGTACATTTGTTTATTATGACTTTGAAGGGGTTAATTCTTGTTTTGTTTAGTTATATTTTTGCAAATTGTAGTGACTTATAGTTTTAATTTAAACCCCAATTATATCCTTGTAAATTTGCAGGGTAGCATAGAACCCTAAGCCTGCTAGTGGGAAAAGAGATTTGCCTTTCGTTGCATTTGATTATATCAGGTATGCATTGAGATGAATGAATTTGAATATGCCTACGTGCTTTTAGTCAGTTTTATTGTATGAATTGAAATTATAATTGGTATATTATTTTAAATCCTAAACTAAATTTTACAATTTGTAGCGTGGCTTAAAATCCTAAATTCTAAAGCTGCTTCTGGGAAAAGAGGTTTGCCTCGTAGTGATTTTGGTGGCATAAGGTTTACATTTATTAATGAATTTGAATATGAATATGCGTAGTCTATCGGCCTATATTTATGTTCGTTAATATAAAATATCTATAGCACAGTAGTTTGCTATGACAAATTTTTTCTTAATCAAGTTATGTTAACAAAATAACGTATACTACCTAGTAGTATATATTCTGCTAATTGTAGGTAGCCTTGTCACGCTAACTGTAGTTTTACAATTTGCAGTTGGAAATGTGGTTGACATGGTGGTGATCTTGATGACATAAGGTTGCTTATCTAGGCTTATGGGAGAAGGAACTTGAAGTACGGAGAAAATACTTTTTCTAATAAATCTGATGATATTGATTATTATAAAATATCTCCAGTGAATCTGATTTGTACAATTCCAAACTTTAATTTAATCAAGTTGTTTTAGCAAATTATCATATACTATGTCGAATATTTTAAATGGTTTGAAGGAACTAACTTTCCATCCACCAGGGACACATTGAAGCCTCAAAGAGTGAGCCACAAATCATTGTCCGGCTCAAAGCCTCTGTTTGGGGTTTCCTTAGAAGAAAGAGAAGCTAACAGTCAGCAGTTGCAATGGCTACGGAAGCTGCAGCAGCAGTAACAGCCACGGTAACCTCATCTTCATCAATTTCAGCGATTGCAACTCCAAATGCAAACACTCAAAGCAATCCAGGAACCATTAAAGCTGTAGATGATTCTCTCTGGTGGGACTCTTTCACTCTTTTACTTGGTGAGCTTGAGAATGCCATGTCTTCATATCAGCTCTCTCCAACTATTGAGGAAAAGTTGAAGAACAATCATTCATGGTTCCTGAACACTGTGAAGTTGTTTAAGCCACCCAATCAGAAATCGAAGGAGGCGTTAAATGCAAGCAAAATAAAGATTGGTTCTCATCAGTTGACTGTTGAGCCCGAGTGGAAAGATTTGGCCCTCAGTATTAGTTCTGTTTTGTCTTTAGATGAGGTGCAATCTTATATTCTTGTCAAAAGGGAAATGGAGAATGGGAAACATATTAATGAAACCATGCAGGATAAGATTCTATATAAGATCATTATTCAATACTATGTTCAGCGACAGTGCCTATTGAAGTGCACCCGTCAGATCTTTATGCTCGCTTATTGTGCTGAAGAAGATTCCAGAAAAGGTCTTGTATTTAGTGAGGAGGTACAAAAGTTGATATCTGATGGCCTAGAGAATAGTTTACTCACTGTTTTTGAAGAGCTTTTGTGTTCCAATTATCCTGAGAACATGGACGCCGACCTATACATTTTATGGGCTGAGGAGACGCTCACTGAAGACAATTTAGTTTTGGATATTCTTTTTATTGCTTATTGTGAATTTCTTCCTCTTAAAGGAAAACAGTGGAAAAAGTTGTGCTTGGTTTACAAGGGTGTTATATGTGATTCCAACAACTTGGGGAAATTGGCAATATCAACAGAAGCAATCCACTCCATTGGTCATGCTAAAGCTACAATTCTACTTATTCTCATAGACACTCTGGACTTGGAAAGTCTTCTACAAATGATTCATGATAATATTTCCTTCCCGCAGGGTTCTTTGGCTTTTCCCTTGAGTGATATTCAAGAGATCGATGGCATTATTTCTGGCCTCGATCCTACGGAGAGGGATGTGGGGCCGATAATGCTAGCATGGGCAACCTTTCTTTGTCTTGTATCGACTTTGCCTGATAAACCTGAAGACATAATGCCATTTGACATCGATCATGTCAGTTATGTTCATCAAGCTATTGAGGGTGGAACTTTGAAATATTTCTTGCAAATTCTTGAAAGTGGCATATTGGGAGATCTTGAGGGTCCAGTGGGTGGTTATAGAAGTGTGGTTCGAACTCTTATATCTTCATTCATTGCTGCATATGAAATAAACCTTCAGTCAGATGATACAAACCTTAATCTGATCCTGGAAATACTTCACCAAATTTATCGAGGAGAGGAATCTCTTTGCACTCAATTTTGGGATAAGGATAGTTATGTTGATGGTCCCATCAGGTGTCTCCTTTACAACTTAGAACGTGAATTCCCAATGAGGGCTGTCGAATTTGTTCGTTTATTGTCAGCCCTTTGTGAAGGAGCTTGGCCTGCCGAATGTGTCTTTAATTTTCTAGATAAGGCTGTAGGCTTATCATCTCTGTTTGATCTAAATGCTGGTACCATGGTGGACGAAGATCTGCTGGTCCTCAAAAACTGTCAAAACTTACCTGTTCCTGGTGCTGAATGTTTGACTATTCCGATGGGAACCCGTGGTCGAGTGATGAAAATGGTAAGTAGAAATATTGCCCTTGTACGATGGGAGCGTACACACTCTGGAATGCTTGTCCTTCTTTTGCGTTTCGCCCAAGGATCTTATACGGAAAATCATGCAGAAGTTCTTGTTATTATGGACCTACTTAGTCGTTTGGCAACACTTAACATAGATGTATGTTATGCTCTCATGAATACTGGAAACATAGCACGTGATAAAGTGGCATCATCTCTTTCATGTGCTGAGAATTATCAGAGCTTTGATGTTGTTGAGCTAATTTCCACTTCGCTTAAAAATCTTCCCCCTAGTTGCTATGGTGTGGAAGTTATGTCCATGGGTGTTAAGTTGTTGGCAAAGATGCTGAAGTGCTTACCATCTCATGTGACTGCTGTGGTTGTGAAGGCAAATATCTTCGATCTTGACTTCAAAACTGGATCCTTTGGTACTAGCTCTAATATGTTATCACGTGGCTCCGGGATGCTTTCTGGAAGACTGGATAAAATGCTTTTGATTGACTGTGAGCATAACTGCTCCATGTTGACTCTCTCTGTTCTGGACTTCACAATGGAGCTTGTTGAGGTTGGACCAGAGAATGATGTTGTTTTTGAGCTAATAGTCTTCTCGCTGCAGTATGTTATGGTTAACCATGAATTCTGGAAGTACAAGGTGAAGCACAGTCGCTGGAATGTTACACTGAAGTTGCTTGAACTGTTCAAAAAATGCATTTTGTTGATACCTTACCGTCCGAAAGTAAGTGAATTCATCCAGAATATTATATTTCGTGACTATTCTGTTCACAATGCACTCTTCCGAATTATATGTACGAGTGCAGAAGATTTGGAGATTCTTTACCTCAGTCGTCTTCATGACCAAATGGACATCGAGGGTTTACAGGAAGCTGTACAGTGTGGACTGGACGTTCTATCCAGTATGCTCTCTGTTCTCCAGCAGGATTTGTTAGATATCCCACTGCAGCACGTAGTGTTTTCACCAATGATGAAGCCTATGCTGGTTGTTGCAGCTGTAGCTTCATTAATTTCATATTTCCATGATCCTAAGATACAGCTGGGTGCTGTGAGATTGTTGTCTACTTTGTGTGGTGCTGCTGGCTATCTGCAAGGAAGTACATGTCTAAGTATGGACGAAAAGCAGATATCCAATTTATCAAATTCTATAAATCGTATACTTTGTGAGAAGTCCTTATATAATGAAGATCTGATTATTGCAACTTTTAAGCTCCTCATATCTGCTGCACAATATCAGCCTGCTCTTCTTGTTTCTATGATGAGTACTATGGAGGATTCCAGTGCTCAAGTAGGCAGTGTGAACAACAAACAGCAGCCTAACCAACCTGATGAGTTGTTCTCCAATAAGGCTAACTTAGTAGATTCAATTCTGACTTACATCAAAAGATCTGATGAGCTCATTAAAAGCAAACCTATAGTAATGTTGAATCTGCTTGAATTTCTGAAGTCCTTGTGGCATGGGGCGTCTGAGTTTTTACATATTCTGGAGCCGCTTAGAAAACTTGAGACATTCTGGAAACTATTGTCCGACTCTACTATGGTTGCTTCTGAGATGCAGGAGAAATTATCTGAAAATCCAACTGAAGTTGATATTCAAAACATAGCTTCCATGTATCGATGCCAGTCTGATATATTAGAAGTGATGGCCTATGAAGGATTTACTCAAAGGAAACTAGCCACTTCTGAGTCTACCGCGAAGCCAACGTCTAAAGGGGCAGAAGGATCAAGCATTCATAAAGTAGCAGAGGATAAGAGGCTGCATGGTCTGAAGGATATATTTTCAATCTGGTGCAAGGGCAAGTTTTTTGGAAACATGATAAAATCATTTGCGTCATGCAAATATGATAGCAGTGCCCGTTTACGTGCAAACACTTCAATCTGTTTGTTTCTGGTGGATGCGATGAGGAAGTTAAAATCTGGAGCATATGGAAGTCTATCTATTTCCTTAGTTGAGAAGATATCCACATTATTGCAGAATTTTAAGAGTTTGCCAGTGTTTACCGAATTGACAGCTCATTATGCTGAGCATGGTTACAGCAACGGAAAAGATGCACATGATTTGGTAATTGATGATCTATTTCACCATCTACGAGGAGAGTTTGAAGGTCGACAAATTGATCACAGATCATTTAAGGATCTCTCGCAATACCTTAAAGATCAAAATTTCATCCAAGCATATCAACATATGCATGATGATGTACTTCTATCAAATGGAAATCATGTATGCTTGTATGATCTCTCTAGATTGCAGGCAGATATTGGAGTTCATTCATGTGGTTTTCCCGAGTGGAAAGATTCAAAATCTACTATAGAGATGATGCTATGCTGCTTGCAGGATGTGAATTCAGCAATTTTGCTCGAAAGTTCAAAAATTTCTGCTTTAAATTCATTGATGACAATGTTATCTGTGCATGAGCAAGAAGTTAAATGTGAAGAAAGCATCCTTGGACCAGTCTTTTCATCATGTGTTGGCAATGCATCACTGAACCTAAGTGTAACTGTAGATTCCTTAGCTCCAGGTGTTGATGCTGGTCAAGATATACTCTGTATCCTTGTTGCTCAAGCAGAGGTTATTTTACTGCTCATTAAATTGATGCGACAAGGCATCTCTGCATCTGATTCTGCACTTGTTCTAAGAAGCTCTGGCAATGCCCTAAAAGTTTTATGCACATTCAGGTCAGACAGCCGTGTTAAATCAGCAATAGAAGTTTTGCTTATGTTGGTCCTTCTTTCTGTTGAGTTGAGTTCTGACACTCGAACAGAAGCGACTGCGGATTCTTCGAATGTTACTTTGGGCCTGTTACCCATTCTATGCAACTGCATTGAACTTGCTGATTGTTGTAGCCTGTCCTTGACTGCAATTAACTTGATAGTTAATGGTTTCTCAAACCCCAGGACCTGGTTTCCTATCATACAGAAGCATCTCCCATTTCGGTATGTCATTCAGAGACTTCAAGGTGAAGGTTTCTCTGCAGAAATTTCCATCATACTGAAGTTTCTTCTGACCCTTGCTCGTGTGAAAGAAGGTGCTGGCATGATCCTTAATTCTGGTTTCTTTGAGTCCCTTAAGGTGTTGCTTGGCTGTTTGTCCAGTGATGGCCTTTTACCTGTAACTGAAAACGATGGTTGCGTCACCAATGTCTTGGACAAAACTCGAAAGCCACAGCATATATGGGGGCTTAGCTTAGCTGTTGCTGCAGCTGTTGTTTGCTCATTAGGAGATGGTCCATCTAATGATATAGCAGAGTATGTGATGTTTCACCTGTTTGTTGAGAAAGCTCATTTAATTAATTTTTTTCTTAAGGGTCCAGGTTTTCCATATGGAGACCATGACAAGAAAAGAGCTCGTGCTATGATGACCTCTACATCTCTCAGTACTCTGAAAGAGACTGAAAATACTGTGATCTTAATGTGTGTGCTAGCTAAATATCGGAATTCCTGGATAAAGGTCATGAAAGAAGTTGATACGCAACTAAGGGAGAGAGTAATTCATTTATTAGCATTCATCAGCCGTCCAAATCAATACCGTGAAGATTCATGTGAAAGAATTGCTCCTCTCTTGTGCCATCCTATTTCGAAAGAGGAACTAGAGTGGTACAGGCAGTCATCATTTGTAGACAGCAAAAGTGGATGGTTCTCTGTTTCTCCACTTGGTTGCAAATTTGACCCAAACTTTTTATCATCTAACAAGAGTAGTTTGGTTGTCAAAGACCAAAGCAATCAAGATGCTAATTTGTTTCCAGGAACACATTTCTCAGACACTGCTGCAATTCAGATATACAGAATATCATTTTTTCTATTGCAATTTCTGTGCATTCAAACCAAAGGTGCTGCTAAAAGAGCTGAGGAGGTGGGCTTTGTCGATCTCTCACATTTTCCGGAGCTGCCAATGCCAGATATTCTGCATGGTTTGCAGGTAAAGCAGTTTATCTCCCCTAAATGTTATTGAGGTTTATTAAGTATCTGTATATTTAGGGCTATCAGGTCTTAGCTCCCCAGTTTTTGTTGTTGTCAACCCAGTAGCAAAAGTATATCTCAATTTCATATTGCCCCCACCATATGTGGATCTTGTCAGTACATCCCTATTCCTTTCATCTCGTCAATTTGCCCCCCCTCAGTCCCCCCCCCCCCCCCCCGAAACTAGTACTTATCTCTGCCTAAAAGGAACCTGGGTTGATTAGTGTATGCAGTTCTAATGCTTTTCACGAAATTGAGTTGTATGAATTAATTGGTATCTGCAATTTATTTCCACAAATTAAGTCATAACTGTTGAAAAGTGCTGCAATACTTAACTTATAGGAGTTTGGACTTGGTGGTGGTGGAGGTTGTGGGCAGTGTGGTAAGGAAGATAGAAGATGGAGGTGGCCGTGGGGAGGGGAGATGGTGGAGGAAGGTTGAAGATGGTGGTGGTTTTTTCTTATAAGTTTTAGGTCTAGTTAAGAGTATCCTACATCTTTATTTTATTTTAAAATTTGCCAAAAAAAATTTTACTGGCCCATATCCGGTGATTTTATGTTAAATGAATTTCCATCTGTTTGAACGGGAAATTGACTGTTGGAGGGGGCCGGGCAAATTAATTAGATGAAAGTAGTGGCAATAAGACAATATACTCATCATTTGGAGGGGCAACGAAATGCTTTACCTAACCTTTTAAGCTCCTCTTTGTGGATTTTCTTTCACTGCAAGCATATCGTGTTTTCTTTAGACATATACCCTTCCCAAACGACTTATGTAAGGAACTTTGCATTTTTTCGGTTAATCCTCCACTTTAACGCAGATTGCCTTCATCATTTCTTGTATTCTTTTTTCTGTTCAAGGAAATTATAACTCTTGTTCTCTTGCTTATCAATGACAGGACCAAGGTATTGCTATTGTTACTGAGTTGTGTGAAGCAAACAAGTCGAAGCAGGTGGCTCCTAAAATTCAAGAAGTCTGCCTTCTACTGTTACAAATAACAGTAATGGCATTGTACTTGGAACATTGTGTTGTACTAAATTGTGAGATGAGGCCAGTCTTGGGACGTATGGAGGAGTTTGCGAAAGAACTATCTTCGTTGGTTAAAGCGTCCTCTGCGCACGCGTTCCTGAGAGAATCGATAGGGTCCTTGAAGCAAATAGTATTTTCTGTATACCCTCTTCTGGTTCACTCTGAAGCTTCCTTATGATGCACATGTAAGGAAGTATGGGTTATAGTGAGTAAACTGGAGGACCATTTATGTAGATTATATTGCGAACAACATAAAGTTTACACTTCACCTAATTTGCAAAGTCAAGCTTTAAAAGTAACATAAGTTTGAGATACTCGAATAGCCTAGTGGAAAAGGCTCTCGCTAGTGACCAGAAGGTCCTGGTTCGAATCTCACCTCATCGCTAGTTTACAAAAAAAAAAAGTAACATAAGTTTATTATGGCACATATTTGATATTACTACTGTATATCCAACAAATAATCACTTGATAAATCATAAAATCAGTTATTTACCAAGTAGTTAAAGAAACAAGTTTTTGGTGTAACAATATTTATATTTCTGGAATAATTTTCTTAATATGTATATTTATATATGTAATCTGTATAAGGAAACAAATAAATATAAAGGTACGTATAATAAAACCTTCGATAGATTTTGCTATCAAACTATATATAATTGAGTAAGGAGGGGATTGATTTTTTTATTTATTAAAGTTAATGTTCCTCTTAGGAGAATTTTTTCAATATATTTTTTTAATTTTTATTTTATTTAATGAATATTTTGTACAATAACTATTTCACTAATATCATATCATAAAAATAATTGATCTCTAATATTTTTTTTTTTTTGTAAATTAGCGATGAAATGAGTTTCGAACCCAAGAGATTATATACTTTTGTACATCAAATTTAAGGTTTATTAAGATGAAAAAAATAACATGACATAAAATGAGTATTATTTAGTAAGACTTCTTTTTTATTTTTCTTCTAATTCTTTTATCTTCTCAAGTTAACTCCAGTTAACTCCTGATTACGTTCTTTACCTTAAAAGGAAGATGAAGCGAAAAATTAAATCGACATTTTTCACAATTCATATCTGTTGGTATCATCAACCACACTTCAAATGTTAATTAACCAAAAACACCCCCTTCTCCTCCATGTCCCACTTTCTTCTTCTCATACCTAGATTCCACAGATTTATGCACGTGCCCCACCTCCATACTTGGGTCTGGATGCTCAGAGTTACCTCAACATTACTTTCAGCATTCTTCAAGAGATCAAGAATGAACTTCGCAGACAAATCCTCGATGATCGAACTAGGGTTGGAAAAACACATGTTGCTATGTTGAGAACATTTACTTACACAATTATCACCCTCATCCTCGACAGATTGTGGGTTCTCAAAAATGTTTCTGGTAAGACCATGAAGTTGAGGAGAACCAAGACCTTTCACCAGTGCATTCATAGGAGAAAACTGTGGAAGTGGTGTATTCATATGTGCATATTGCATTAGTGTTAGAACATGTTGACTCTGTAATAATATTTTCATGTGATTTTTTGGTCTGTCTGCAAAATTTCACCTTTTCCAGATCATGCGTTGTGTTTGCTCAACGTATATTATTGCTTCTCTTTTCTTGACTTTTGAAATTCTTGAAGATGATAAAAGCAATCAGGGGAAACTTAAAAAAAATAGGGGAAAAATTGAAAATATAAAAGTAATACGGGGGCATACAGAAAAGAAGCCTTTCAGTGGTTAATCGCAAATCATATATGTGCACAGACAATTAATTTGATATAAACGGCTATATTCAATAGTAATGCTTGCCCGAAGCTCGTTAGTTCTCTCTATGGAGAGCTCTACAAAATCTCAAGCAAAGGTACAACACTATGAAAGTCAAAAGTATTCAAACACCCCTGACAACAATTTAGTAGCAAATGTCAAACTATTTCCAGAGATCTTTCAATAGTTCAAATATCCTGCACATAACCATTATGAGGGCAGTCTAAAGCTAAGAAAAATTAGTGTTTCGGTTATTTGCTTTCGCTACAACAGCGCAAACAGCAGTGAGTGATGTTCAAAGCTACTTCGGTTTGAGAAAATGAGCCCTGGCAAGATTGTATTGTTTCCCAGCAATCACAACCCCCATTTGGGACCATTGAATATCTTCCCATTCCAAATTATCCGCTAGAACCTGCCCATGTGTGACGGGAAATGTCGAGCGAATTCATTAATCAGACAAAAAAGAGGTGGTCA
Organism: Echium plantagineum; assembly: GCA_003412495.2. NCBI lineage: Eukaryota > Viridiplantae > Streptophyta > Magnoliopsida > Boraginales > Boraginaceae > Echium > Echium plantagineum. The sequence goes on along the minus strand of QFAX02000241.1, from coordinate 40,267 downwards.
AGTTTTGTATTTTAATGATTTGACTCTTCAAAATTTGCACTAAAATATTTCTTCTATACATGTTAATTGTTATCTAATATTTGGTGAAAGTTATTTCAAAAGAAAGTATGTTGAGTCTACTTACTCTTAACATGATAATTTTTTTAAAATCTAACTTGTATGTATCAATTACAGCCAGACAGTATGACATCTTTTTCCAGCTGGAGTATTTCAGAGCAAGTTAACGTGAGACAAAGATAAACAATAAGGTCGGAGGAAAATTTGGAAAACAAAAGGATAGCTATAGGCCTTGGACATTGGAAATATGCACATAAACAAATGCTCAGTGATAGCGGCTTCAGGGAAGGTTGACAACAACATACCTCCACATGTTGAAGAGGCAATGGTATTCCAACAGATCGCATCCGGCTTTCTGTAAAAAACTTTTTGCATCGAGACCAACGGAAAACGTCAATATACATGACAGCATTTTCGCCCTCTACTCCTTTTAGTTCGGAGGTAGATGAATGCAAGTGGATGTTTTCAGATTTGTCACATGCTGCATCTAGCGCTTGAGAAGTTTTGACCATCTTTTCTTCATGAAAACAGAGCTCATACCTTCATAAAACTTTTCCAAATTAGTGGGATAAAGGAGAACGAAGGCAAACTCATTCCCCATCTCATTTCTGGCGGTTGGTACCTCGTTACTCCTTCAATTCCTTATAATTGATGTTTTCACTGTTCCAGTCACTTTGGCCACAGATAACTTTTCAATCATATTATGAAACTATTTTTAAAACCAACTATAATTACATCAATTTTATATTTTAGTAAAAATAAGGAGTAAAAAGTAGTCGACAAAGTTTGCATCGAAACCAAAAAGGTAAATTTAAATGAATCGGAGGGAGTATAATATAATGTTTTTAGATTTCATAGTTCAAGTATAACTTGCTCAACAGAACAATCAATGTTAGTGTACTGACTGTAGCTGCATTCTGATGGTAAATTTAATAGCCAGCAAATACAGATCTTTACCACTGTTATCACTTGAATGGGTTACTTAAATATTTAATACACAATTCTTGTTTCAACACAAAGGTTTAAAGAAATCTCCAAGGCAATTATAACTAATCAAAAGATTGTGTCTCTGTACCTGTTGGAATGACTTTCCAAGTATAGAACTTCTCCCTTCTTCAACCGAGACGATGTAAAAAGAGGTTTTTTAAGACCTTTATCGGCAACAACACCTATGCTGTACTTGAGCCTGACAAAAATAACCAAAATCATTATTAAAAGAAATTAGAACATTGATTCAGAACCCAAGACAACATCAGTGGCGATTTGCATATATAAGTAACCTCCGCAACTAAAACAAATTAATTTCTTTATAACTGTCGACCTGTTGGAAGTACATAAATGAGCAAGAAAAAGCTGCAATTTATATTTTTTAAGGGAATAAAAAAGAGTTGGGAATTAATAGATACGCAAAAGATAAGCTCGCATCCAAAAGAACATTGCACGGAAACCTATACAGAGAGGCTAGGGGATTCAGTTAAGCTTTCTGATAAATGCATACTCTTTTGGCCAAAGAGCCAAAGATATACAAATAAACTAAAAAATGCTCCAATTATGTTCTTCTGTGTACTGTTCAACTTTAAATGAGATCTCACATCCTCAGTTTATCGCAGGCGTTAAAAATATAATGGACATGTAACTGTAAATGAATTTCTTCGTATGGCTAAGAATAGTACATACATGTAACAACTTATAAATATCCATGAACTGTAAGTCTTCGACCTTAAAATATTAACTCCATATCTATAAGAAAGTGGAATGTACACATAATTAATAGATAATTGAATATGACATACCATGGCTCATTAGCTAGGTTGAACTGAATTGTTACTTCACAAACGAATCTTTGCTGCCGGATCGCATTCTTGACATGCAGACAGATGTAGACATGTAAGTTTTAAGGTTGTTTACAATTATCCAAATACTTAAGAGCAATGACTCGAATAGTAATTTTGGCAGCATCCTGATAGATGAGTAAGAATGACACCCTTCATAACTACACCAATTAAAAAAACCAAGCCGTTGCAGAATACATATGACATGTGTGTGGGGGGGCATGATAAGGTCTCAAATATTTGATGGAGTGCCTAAAATTATAATTTGGAAATCTCAGGTTATTAATTTAACGTAGAACCTAGGCACCTATACTGCCAAATTGTATTAAATATAACCATGGACGTTGATTGATCATATATACGGCCAAATTGTATTAAATATAACCATGGACCTCAAATGGTCATACATAGGAATGTAATTCAATTTCCATCTACCAATCAATTCAGTATGGTGTATATAGCCATGAAAATGCTACTTTCCATAGATTTAATAAATCAAAACAACGTCAAAATATAAAAATTTCTCAATTTGTTGCTAAGAGGTCATTGCATATCAACTATTATATCCAAGGTCAGGAAGAGATCAATACCGACGCTGCGGCCCTTGTAGTCATTGTTCGTTCGACAGCCACAGGTGCAAGTGTCGGCTCCAAAGTTGACGATTTTGACAGGCATGGTTTAAGATCAATGCTCCCACCATCTTCCTAGAGGCCCATAGAAGAAAGGGAAAAATTTCAAGCTATCTTTGAATTTTAGATAAGTTACAAAGATAATACTAAAAACTGATGCCACAAGGATGACATAAAGAAATCAAAAAACCCAAAAGAAGCAATAAGCAGTTCTATATAAAAAAAAAATCTTCATATCTATCGGGGTGTGTAGGGGAAGGGGGAGTGACATAAAATTTACACTTTTGAACACTTCACATCCCATATTATGCAAAAAGCTCTATAACATGTAGGATTTACACAACTGTGAAGTAGTAAGCTCAACAGAGTGAGATCTAAAATAGATAAGTGTATTCACAATTATTATCAAGATTTCCCTAAACTTGACAAATGCCTCTTACATGACAGGGCTCTTGCCCAGTGTGGGATTTTTGAGAAAATTAAGAAATTCCACCTAGACCACATACAACGAAGCTGCTAAATAATCTAATTTCGGCCAGATCAAATAAATCTAACAGCATTAACCCACTTAAAGGTGAAACTTACCTTCAGAATAATACACCTCTCGACACGGAAACTACAACCTATTCCAGCTCCCCAAGCACGCGAGCGTACATTGTTCCTTAATGTAGAGATGTACCCTTGAATATTTGACAACCATATTGAGTCATAATACGTAAAAAGGATCAAGGAGTATTTAATGGAGATTTCATAGGATTAACAAATAAAATTTACGCCCTGAAAGCCCTAGAAAATGTTTGACAAGGAAAGATACCAGTAAATACGTTACAGCAAATAAAACTTTGTTCCACAATATGAGGATAACATTCATAATGAATAACAGAAGTAAAACACTCATATAAAACAAATCCAAAGGTATCATGCCCTCATATGCTTATATACAACCACCAAGAGTCAACACAGTTAAATGAGAATTATATGCTGAAAAGACCAAAATTACAGGTTTGATGAGATTCCTTGAGTAACCAATGCCAATATTTACATTTATAAGATGGGAAATGATACCATATGCAAAACAAGCAGAGAAAAGGCACTCAATGTTCAGATAATATACCGTGTCATTTGCTCATAATCTGCTTCTCACATATGTTCAGAAAGATTTGAATGAGATAAGGAATATCTGAAGAGAAATTTCAGGCTTTCCAATGACAATTATAATAAGGATCAAAATGCTCATGCGATCATGCCAAACACTGACAGACTTACAATAGAAATTGGCTTAGGGTCCATGTGACTTACAGTCTTGTGAGGGTAACACTCTTATGGTTGCACGGAGTTCCTTCATAGTTGGAGGAGGGGAGGCAGTGCGTTTAAGATAGCATGTATGCATAAGCACTGAAGAGAATAGGATCACTATTCAGATGATAAGTTTGGAATCACAAGTGCATGCACATTTATCAGAAAATATATCATACCAGCAACAAGATCAGAATCATTGGTATATATATCCGTCCCCCAAAGCTGACCACTTCTCACCTGCTCCATGGAGAAATAGCCAGACTTAATTAATGAAGGCAGCCAAGTATTGTAAGTAAAACGAAGTTGATAACTCCATATTCCCCTGCCTCTTAACTATTTAGTTCTTAAAGTCGCGTAGAACAGTAGGTACAAGTCTCAACCATTACGTATATATCATCTGGCATGTTGCAAAAGAAAGTGAAGTTAAGAAGAAAAAAAAAGGAATCAAATCAAAAGGAAAAAAATGTCACGGGAGAAAAAGGGGAAGGAGGACATCAGAAAGGAAGAAGAAAAAAGAACATAACGATTCCTCTATTCTAGCAAATAGCTAAATTAAATTCACACTCCCCATTACTAATATAATGGACTTAATTCCCAGAACAATAATGCATGATAAATAATTAAGCTAAAGTGCAATTCACATATAAATCAACTTACTTGTCGATTTGTGGCGGAAACATGCTCAGCTGGTATACGTATATCAAGAGAAAGACCTTTTTCAAGATCGGGGTTTTGAGATAATTCAAATTCCTTCCACAACTTAATAAGATCTTCCATGCATTTACCAACTCTATAAACAACAGTCCGAACTTCCGACATACCTGCAGTTAGAACAGAATATGACTCCACCTAGAAGACAGGAAGATCTAGTTGGTAAAGGTAAATAGAAATTTTTCTCATGGCTTTTGCTAAGGATTTGTACTCCTTCAGATTCAAATGACTGTTCTGCCAGACTGTTCATTGATAAACATATTTCCTAAGTACAAGCAGATGGTTTAAAAAACTCTTTCTGAAAGTAAGTTAATTCATAAGTTTCCGTTTTAAAGAAAATCATCATTTTCTAGCGATAACCATGTATGCAGAATCCATTGTTCAATATGGCACCAATAGTCACAAACATTTGTAGTTCCCAATAAAATTTACCCCCCCTCGCGCCAAAGAAGCAGAAAAGACTGGTATAGGAAAGAAAGATCTACAGTGGGACATTATAAAAGCAGATGAGGAAGGCCAAATATTAGCAAAAAGACCACTGTGTCCCCTCTGTTCTGATGCCAGTAAACAGTCTCCATTGGTATTAAATGATCTGCTGGATCTATACTAACTACATAAGACGCTTCGACAAAAACTAATTGATTCTAGAGCGCACCTTGGGTCCTGCAAGTTAGAAAGAAAAGAAAGTGTATTAGCTTCCTCTCAACTAGATACGATCAGAAGTCTAAAATATATAATTAACAGGAGCACAACTCCTTGAAAACCATTAGAGAAAAAGTGATATAGTAAAAAGAAAAGTACTGTAATCAGCTAAGGATAGGAAGGCTATCTAGCAATTATTAATTCTTCATTCATGGAGGAAACAAAGTTCTAACCAATTAAAACAAGTTCAGCAATAAAATTCCAATACAGAACAAATCCATTTATTGATCCAAGTAAAACAACCCAATGATTTGAACTCCAAATTTCTACTGTTTTTAGAATCATTTAATGCTTAAAACATGACCTATTTGGCAGTCATCAAAACTAAAATTGCAGGCCAATTATGGGATCTTGAAATACTAAGATTCATAGATAACCTTTCAAGTGCACTTAATCAGCAAGAATGGATATTCATTCAATAATCATGTCATCAAATATTCAAATAGGATAAAGGTAATACCGTTCATTGTCTTGAGAATAAGATGTATGAGGATCACAGTTGGCACGTGTTGGACGAAGCATCTTCTTATGATGCTGTAAATCCTCTTTTTCTCTTCCTGTTCCACCTTCAGCATCCATGCCTTCAACTGATTCCTTATCATTCCACTTATCAGGTGTATCCACTCTCTCTTTGACCTCTTCCTTTCTCCTCTTCTTACTAGCCTTCACATTTTCATTCTGTTTCTTTTGCTCTGGGACTATACCATCTTGCTCAGCAAGACTATCAAAATTACCTACACTTTCTTTTCGATTATGTGGACCTTCTTTCTCTGCCTCGCTCCAGGATTCTCTCTTCATAAGCTCCTCCCTTTCTTTCGGTTTTTCTTTCTCTTTAAGTGTATCATTTCTGTCCCTGTTCCATCTTTCAGAATACCTTTCTTCCTTTGGTACATCCTTCTCGCTACTGCTACCACCCAATGGCAAGGTTTTCTGACGATCACTTCTTTCTTTCTCTACATCACCCCAATCTTGGTGTTTCCCTTTTTCCCTCTTCATATCTTTGTCCACAACTTTATCATCACCTTTGAGATCGATTTTATTTCGGCTAACAATATCATGGAATTCATGATGTTCTTTTACTTCTGTATTTGGACCCTGCTTACAAGCCTCTGCTGGCCCATGTGGAACAGCTCCCAAAGAATGCCTTGAATCAACATTACCTCCAGTATTATCAGGGAAGCTTTTGCCATAGTGATGTTCCTTTGAATCTTTCTTGTTTAATTGGCAGCTTACAAGACCAGACCCTTCCTCATCTGGCTTCACATCAGTCTTATGTTCGGCATAAATATCCTTTGCAGGATTTGTATCTTTGTTTTCTTCAAATTTTCCATCATATTTTCTGTCCTTTTTAAGTTTAGATACTTGATGGATGTTCTGAAATCCAATGTCAGTCTCTACATAATCACTGTCATTAGCAGGTTGATCAATGCGTACATCATTTGAAGATAATGACGTTCGGAACATGGGGGCCAATGGTGATTTTCTAACTAAATCGTGTGACTCAGTCCGAGGAATCTTCAACATCCGAGATTCCTGAGCAACCTCACGAGGAACATGATAGTCAGTCGACCCTGAGGCCAACGACTTAGAACCAGTCCCATGATGTGCAGTCGAATCAACATGTGGATACTTTGAAATAGTCATATGCTTAAAATTTCTACCGCCTTTTCCACTCTCCTCATGTGAACTTTTGCTAGGTGGGATACTCATTATTGATGTTCAGGCGATAAGCTCACGTTCAATGTAACCAAATAATTACAAGATTATATCATCCACCAACTGCCAACCACCAAATGGAAGTAGAAGTTAAGCATAGAAGAAAAATAGCAACCAATTTGTTATACATATATGAAATGTATGACACTGACAACTAAAATTTCTTTCAAAAGTAGATTTTAGAGAATGGGAAAATTAACAGCCGTGTCTTGTAAAAAATGTATGCATCGAAATTCAAATGGTAGAGGATCCAATTCATTGAATCCATGATGTTCAAAATTAACACGCTGCACTAAATAATTGCACTTGTAGATCAAAGCAACTATTAGAACAATCAGAGTGATGGCAGGCATTCTCCAAAGCATGGGACAAAACTCGCTAAAGTGTCGGGTTTTATATTCCCTGCCCGACAGAATAACTGACCACTCCCTCCTCCCCTATCACTCACTTCAACTCAAATCCAGACAAAATTCACCAATATCTTACAAAATTCAAAAAATCAGCACTCACTGAATTACCGTTTGCTACATTTTTTTTCGTTTGCTTGCATTTTTTCTGCAATGACTGAAAGTACTCAGAAAAGCAAAACTAAAATTCATTAAACCTAATAAAAAAAATCAATCTTTTTCTCCACTCTTTTACAACTAACAACTAAATATCTCACCCAAATTTTCTAAACAGCCTGCAAACTCTAAAAGAGAAAAATCATCAACAAATTCAATAGTAAGCTCAATTACCTCACAATCAATTGATTCTTTCCAATTACATTCTCCCTCAATTCCAAATATCATCGTCTAGTAAAATTGGTGGTTAAATATTAAATTTTGAACTTGGGAATATTTGAATTTATCGTACAATATCTGATGAAAAATATATCAAAAGATAATTTTTTGAACCTACTTTACTATCAGATAAACAATGGTTGAAAATCAAAGTTATATCGATTAATATCCCAACGTTGAATAGAAATTAGACATCAAAAAACAAAAAATTGTTGAAATCATTTAGAGAATATTTAATGCAGAAATAGGAAGCAATGTACCTGATAAGTTAAAATTAGAGGGTGGATTTTGAATTGATTCAGAAGTTTGTAAAGCTACCAATAAATATGAGTGATGATTTATGGGAAGATTTGGTTGGGGCTGAGTTTTAGAGCACACTTTCAAACTACACTTTATATTGTTGTCATGTAGAAGTAGAACTACAACTAGAACCAAATTTTGTTCATCGTGGATCATGGAGTAATTCCATTTTAATTTGGGCAAATGGCACCGGATATCACTAACGTTTGATTTATTTACCACATTTATCACTGACGTTCACTTTCATGTCAAAGACATCACTCATGTTTCAATACTACTCAAACCATCTACTTTTTCGCCAATTTTGCTGAAATCTCATTTTTAAGCACAAAAGTTAGAAGGACAATTTAGTCACAACACTTAAAATTATTAATAACTACTTTTAGATATTACATTTCCCCCCTTAATTGGCCATCAATTGAAGCTTTCGAGAAACGGCACATGTTCAATTTCTTAATAGCCCAAAAATTTAACAAGTACAATTTTGAAAGATGCGATTTTGAAAACGAAACAGGTATAATTTTAAGTGTCGTGACTAAATTGCCCTTTTAATTTTTGTGCTTAAAATTGCAATCTGAGCAAAATTGGCGAAAAGTAGATGAGTTGAGTAATATTGGAACATGAGTGATGTCTTTGGCACGAAAGTGAACGTCAGTGGTAAATGTTGTAAATAAATCAAACGTTAGTGATGTCCGGTGCCATTTGCCCTTTTAATTTTATTGATTTTTAGTTGGGTTTTGGGAGTTCGTGACTTTTTACTCATTCATTTGAAAAATATAAATTTGTTGTCATTAAGTTCGTTTTTCAAAATATTTTCACAGTAGAGTTTTGTCAATTTTTATTATGTATATATAAAGTAACTGATGATTAAATTAGTGTTTCGAAAACATAAAATCAACTAAAACGAAAAGGAGAGAGTAAAGGATCGTTTTTAAAATTTTGTCAAACTTACTTTTTTATTTTGGTATCTCAAGTTATACATATTCAAAATTTTGTGATTATCAAACATTGAAAAGGGTTCGAGTTGTCAGGGAGGGGTGGTATTATTCATTTAAATAATTTATTATATTTTTTATGTGTTATTTTAATTATTGGAGTATAAAGATTTCAACATGAAAACATCAACAGACACACAAGATGAAAAGGCAAGCCTCACATTTCAAAAGAATTCGAAAATACATCTAAAATTTTCACAATTGTGTAAATAGCAAAATGCAAATTAAATATTATAAATTTATAATTGATTGATTGATAACTATCTAGTAGTCTTTCGAACAAAAGAAATATTTCATCGATTTTCTTGTTATATTTACAGCATCAATTTACATACACGTGAGTGATTGACAATGGACTTATCAAATCAAAGGTTGAATAGAACAGAAAATTGGCAGGATGATATACAAGTCGATCTTCAATTTTGCACCAGCCCCAGGCCCCATCTGTTGATAAATACAGGCACTGAGGCACCTAATAACATCTCTTTTAATACTCTCTGGTTAAGTTCATGATCCTTTAGATGGTAAAAAGTAATGATCGATAGAATCCTTTCTACAAATGTTAACACGCTTTCGTGGTCGAATCGATGCTCGCAGCTCGTTCTGGATTTCTAATGGCAGCTCATTGAAGATAACAGGATCAATCTCGCCAGCCTCGTAACTCCACATACTGCTCTGTTCCATCTCAGACATGGAACCGATACGAAGGTCGTGAGGCACACCCTCCATTTTCAACTCTGACGAGCTACCTGCGAGTAACTGAGAGCCTGAACCACCTGAACCGGAACCAACATTAGATAAGAGCATAAAAGGAAGTTGAGGTGCTGATAGTTTAAATGTGCAAATTGGGTTTGCAGAATTTAAACAGAAATGGTTCTCAGACCTGAGGATGCGTTGCTTTCAAGTATGTTCTTGGCATATTCCAGCTTTGAAGTGCAAGGACTCCATTTCTGGAAGTACCTTTCAATGGAATATGTTTCCTGGTAAACATAGCGCACATATAAGCAACACCAGAATCAAAATTGGAAGGGAAATATTATAGTAGATAGGATTGCATGCAATGATAAACTAAAGAGAAGTCAACTACTTCACATAGTCACCATCTGTCAAGTAAGGACAGTAAATCCATCAACTACCACTTGTCAACGTACAAACCTCAGTTCCTTTCTTATTTTATAGTAGTAGTAGATAGGATTGCATGCAATGATAAAAACAAAATTGTTTGTGTTTCCTCATAGAACTTCTACGCCTACATCGGTATATGTCAACATAATTCTAAACAAGAGTTCTACTTTTATGTATGTCCTTACTACCAGATATCTCCACGACACATTTAAGAAGGGAAAATAATCAATGCTTGTGAAGTTGATGGAGGGGGGCAAAGAGTGAGACAATAAGGGAGAATGTAATCTTGCTATCTGATTGTTAAGCAAGGGAACCTGTAATTTCAATACCTTATCTTTCAGGGATTTAGTACTACGTCTCTTTGACTCCACTCCACATGCGAGTTCTTTTTCCATTGGTGACGTCTTTAACTTAGTTTGATCAAGTCCAAGATTATTCTGACATCCTGCATGTGTACTTTGACATCTCAAAACAGACTGATATGGTAAATTATAAAAGCTAATCTACTAACTACCTGAACTTGACAATGTTTTTTCCTTTCCCAGATCATCGTTCTGTTGCATTGGCAAAGACATGGATGAATTCAAATATTGCCCAAATTGCGCCTCATGCAAATCCTACAAGGTGCAAGAGTGGATATAGGAGATGCAGTCAAAGAGATTTTACAAATCCAAGAGTTGCAAGGAGTAAGGCCATACATAAAACTATAACTCTTGTTTAAAATTATGTTGACATATACCGATGTAGGCATAGAAGTTCTATGAGGAAACACTAAAACAAATTTTCTTTTTAAATGCCAACTCAAACCTCTCCTTTATTCAGTACTCCCCCATTTTCTTGACTTGGGTTTCTCATGGTATACTCTTCCACATGCTCTACATCGACAACACATTTCCCTGGTTCCAATATTCCAGAACAGTCACCATCTGTTCCATGAAAACAACACTTAGTTTTTAAGAAAAGGACTACAGCAAGAAACTAAAGATTAGTGTGGCAGTCACAACCTGAGATATATGAATGTGTAGCCTCCCCTTTTTCATTCTGAAAAGGGTGACCTTCTTGGGTATTCGTATCATTTGACATGTCTACGGGACAACATGTGTGATCTTGACTATTGAAATAATTTGTAATCGAACGAGTTCCCTGGCAAAAAGCATGTGATGACAGAGAACAAGATACACTAAAAATCTATATATTAAGAAGTATTATTACAGATTTCAGTTAGTACTACTTACGGATGGTATTTCTTCCATTTTACTAGCTATAACAGAGAGACCAGTAATTCTCCACCTTCCAGGTTGAGTGCTTGAAACTTTTACTTTACATGGGCCAATGTATTCACGTAATCCTGCTTGGAATAGCATGAAGGCGTCCTCTTGAATTTTGGTAACTCCGTACCTCAGAGGGCAAGATTTGGAAGGAAACTTCCTTACTGAATCTGAGTCACTTGCCTTCAATATAATATTGTTTAGTTTTGAAAATTGGAATTTCGAGATGCACAAATAACACACTCCAATCAGATTCCGTTTTGCCTTCACCAAAATCATCTCTACTGATATTTCATCTATGTAGCAAGCATGAAGGTAACACCACAAGGCGAGAAGGATAACAGTACAGAATAAAAAATATTTAATTATGAATAATGTAGCATATCCAACGTTCAAAATTTAAAAAAACAGAAGTACCAGGTATAGACAAGATCAATATTTAAAAAGGTAACTCGCAAAACTACCATTAATTTTAAACTGTATTTGCAGCCATATCAGCAACATTTCTTATAAAGATGATGTGGCAAAGTTTAAATGGCCTAACTAAAGGAATGATGTAGAAGAATACAGGCACTAGCAATTATTAGCAAATAGCAATGCAACTTAAGCACATAATTATGTCTGAAAATATGAGAGTGGAAAACCAATAAGTAACCTGGAATGCGTTTGCATGTAAAGTGAGGGTTTTTGCAATGCGTTTATTCTGTTCCAAATCCGCCTGAAGACGATCACTAAGCTCAGCAGACAATTCTTTAAGCCACTTTTCAACCTGGAAAGTATGTGAAAGCATTTTCAGATAAACACCACGAACATATAATTTATGGCATTATCAAAATTAACAATATTATAATAACATTGCATACTGCTGGACAACTCTTACATCATCCATTTTTTTAAGAGCCCGTAATCCAGGAAACGTTTTCCCACTTCCATGGCTTTTAGTAAGAACTCGACCCTGGACCTCTTCACCATTGATGCCCCTTGCTGTGTTCCACAGCCATGTACTACATTAAATTAGTATTCACAGTCAGCCTGTTCTGCATGCATTTAAAGCTATAAACTACATGATACATGATGTGACCCAATGACACGATTTCAGCCATTTTCAGTACTTGTAAGCCCTTCAGTAAATGTGTATTCCTCCTCAAAGAAATTGGTCTCAGTCAAGTAACAGTAACAATAATTACAATGATAATTATTTTGGTTGCTATGAATCAGCTTAGTCCTCTTAGCCTTATTATATCATAAACGCTATCATCATGAATGCCACACAAGGATGTCCTACAAAAAATGTATTAATTAGAGTAAACAACAAATATGTCATCTTACGTTTATCATGTCGAATTCCTGAGTGATCTACTAATGTATGAATTAAAGAGCCATACAATCTCATCAAATATATAAGGATCAGAAATACCCAGTATTTACGCCATAATGTTCTTGTAGCTTGGCCTCTGAATACTTCAAGAGATCCCCAACAGTGTTCACTCCAAGGTCAAATTGTAAAGAAGAACCTAGTTTTCCACCTAGATGTTTCCTGTAAATTTGAAACAATGTCAAGTAACTCAATCACTTCAAACCAAACACGTGATTAAAAGTAACAAGTGAAGTTTTAATGTAGAAAAGAAACTAAGCAAAACAACTTTTAAATGGCTAACTGAGAAGAAAAGCCCATCGCTCAAGAATAAGTAGTGGAAGAAAGATAAAACAGTTATGGTTCAGATTCACGGAAAGATAACAATGTGAAGAATTGATAAGAAATAACTGATGTAGCTTACATTTTCTTGATTGGCAAAGGATCAAGCAATGTCTTTACAGATGAGAAGGGAACCACAGTCTGTTGTGCTGGTTTATTCATACCACTGACTAACTTGGCAAGCATCTGACTAGCATAATATATAATTAAGTTCATAAACGAAATCATTTTATCATGAACAGGCACACATAAAACATCGAAGTTGTGGAGCCAGATATGTCACCTTATTGTGAGCAATTCCAGCAGAGCAAGTGAATTCAGTCTCTTCAAGGACTTTCATTCTAAGTTCAGCAACAAGAAGTGCACCACAGGCTAGTAACTTGTCACGGTGATCAGCATCATTAGCACTGAACCAATCTCTCACTTTTTCTGTAGTATTGCTAGAGTCCTGTAACGGTACATAAGAGCTACAATTAGACGACAAATAACAAAGGTGCCAATTTGACAAGTGTAAGAGTAATAACCAGTATGAAATTTCTGGTTTATCAAAATTCCCATGAGGGAAATTAACTATGCTTGATAGATATGTAAATATATACACTTATATATATATATATATATATATATATATGTGTGTGTCTGTGTGTGTATGTAACATCAGATACTTGAATAAGGCAATGTATATATATATATATATATATATGTGTGTGTCTGTGTGTGTATGTAACATCAGATACTTGAATAAGGCAATGCTGAACAGAGATAGCCTAACAATTGGGACTTCAATTAAGGTGTTGTGTGATCTTATTATCTCTTATATCAACTACTTATGTTTCTCTGGTAAATATATTCAGTCTTGTCAACTGTTGGTGTATACTGCAACACTCCGACTGTTTCACAAAAATAGGCTGTAAAGGCTTTTCTTTTTTTGTTTCAAAACAGATAAATACAAATGCTTTTATGTTAAGAATTCGAGTGAATTTCAATACCATTACCCTACTATATATACTATTTATGGATTTCAGACTCCTCACAGTTCACACCATTTCACATGTCACATTGATTATTGGTCTTTCAAGTCAAATAGGCGTTACTACTACAATAGAATGTCGAGATCATTTCAAACTTCACTTAGAATTTCTAGTACACTCTTACATCTTACAACATGATTGATACCTAAAATCACTGTGATGTCAATCCACATCTCGCTAGGATTGCAATGGTGTAAGACATCTCGTATCATATTCTATTATTTTTCTCAAAGATATTTAGGACAGTTCCATCTTTTATTGAAGTAAAAACCCACTAAACACTCTTTTGGCAGGCAGGAGTGACCCTGTCTTCATAAAATTATGATGAAGATGTGTCTGTCTGTATTTGTTTTTTAAATCTCACTGAAAGAGAAGAGACAATGTGAAATAAAGAAAAGGTCCAATATCTTACAGAATCAAGCCCCAGTACATGTGATTTGAGAGCTTCTTCTCTGACTGTTTCTGAGATCTGAGGAGAAGAGTCGACCAACATCGCTTGAGCAGCTTCAGTGAGATCAAGATACACTTCATCAATTGATGCACGCTCACATCGCCCTTTAGTGGAAAGAATAGAGACTACCTATAACATTTAAGTAGATTTGAGGTGACATTGTAATTATGAAACGAAAGAAATATAGCATTGTGACATCTGCAAACCTCCGATCCGGCATTTCGGTAAACAGTCAAGTCTGCTTTACCACGCCCCACTGGCACTTGGACAAGCTGGATGTCTGGGCAAACTTCCTTCGCTTCGTCCCCTCTCATTGACCTTTTATAAGAACATGCAAATATATAGTAGACTTAGTAGAGTAAATCAAATAATCAGCTCCATGTTACAAACTGAAGTCAGTACTCACCGTGTTACACCAAATTTACGAGCCTCGTAACTGACGGCAATTAATCCTCCTCCCTTCCAATCATTGTATTGCACCACAGCAGTAGGTAGACCTCTTAGATGGGGTTGTTTACGCTGTTCCACTTTTAGGAGCAACAACATATAATCACTATAAATGCAAACGCAACAGAATTTATATCTGGAAATTAAGAATACATAGCAAAGTGATAACAGTTATGATATCAGGTGAAAATTATTTACATGTTAAAATTAATTTTGTTGGTGTGTTTCAGTAATTTCACCTTGTAAACTCTCATTGAACCTTGGATGAGAAATTCCATCACCATAATTATTCAATTCCTTTCCAGTTCAACAACTAATAATTCCATCAAATCTTCATGCCAGCAGTTACCATGATCAGCATCTCGTTAACTATCTATGTCATCCTAAAGTATCTCTACCATAAGCCATGTAAGTAAACTTACCTATTTCGATGCATGATAAGAAACTAAAATGCATCCTCATTCTAATATGTATAAATTGCAAGAACCGAACACACGCAAAAAAACATTATGGCTGTGAAATACCCACAACTCATCAAGGAAGCTTCAACCTCGTTTCGATTTAGTTGCTACAATAGCCAACCCCTTTAAAAATAAACTCAAGATCTTCAATATTATGTTGATAAATCATTGCTTTGATATGTATATGCAAAACATTTCACCAAATTAAGAATTGTCAAGGTTTACAGACACAATTGCTCTATATCTACAGTTTATACACATGTATTATCCACATGCACAAATGTTTATACTCCCTCCATCCGGAAATGATCGTCTTGTTCGATTTTTCAATGCTCAAAAATGAACAATATTTTTTTATTTAATTGACAAATGTAACTTAGGGAAATAGTAAATTACAATTAAAATGCTAACTTTAACAAAAATATCATACACTATAAATTAAAAAACTCTCAAAACTGGCAATCTTTTTGAAATGTGGGGTTTGCTATATATAAAATGAGTACTAACTAGATACTAGAATTAGTAGCTTTAATTCGACACACATAGCAATTATTCGAACTAAAATTATTATGGAAATGTTAAATTACACTAAAGATACGAACTTTAACAAAATAACATAAATTTAAGCATGAGAAATTGGAAAGTGGACAATGATTATGGGACAGTAGGAAAATTGAAAAATAAGAAATGGGTATTAGACCTTGGACATAGAAGCAATCCATATCAACATGAGCGATGACTCTGGAGTCTGATGTTTGTGGTCTTGATATTGGCATCTTCTTCTAAGGCTCTGTTTGGTAGAATATTAATGGACAAGTTTCAGTTTTCATACTCTGCTTCCCTCCATTTCTCAATACTGCCGGGTTTATGGTGGTGGGATTGCATACGTTGTAGTTTCTTCGTTTTTCTATTTCTAGAGGTATTTCCTTACTTTATTGTCAAGCCTATTTTATTTTGGCCCCTATATTTTCGTTAACTTTCATTCTTTTCAAAACAAGGACTATATTATTGTTTTTTCAATTTACCCTTTATTTTATGTTTGTCCACCACAAATAATGATGAGACAAGGGCAAAATTGAAAATACATTTAAAATTAGAGTTTACAACAATTTTTTCAATAAATAAAAATAGGGGTTCACCATCAAAATAGAAAAATTAGATTTTATTCGGTGGGTGGGAGGGTGTTTGGAAGAAGCAGGTTCAATAAGGGGCAAATTGAAAAGAACAATAGTATATTCCTTGTTTTAAAACGAAAAAAGTTTAGACCCCCAGCGCAAGCGTCCGGACAGTTTAGGGGGCCAAAAGAAAATAAGCCTTTTTATTTATCGTCCCAAAGAATTACACATGACGCTGACATATTTACGATCATATTATTTTTATACTTTTACATGCTCTACAAATTTGTTCAAAATTTAAGATATCTATATATTTATTTAAATTACTTGCAAAATTGAGAATATTGAACGTGATTTGTTGTGTGTAATTTATATGCTCCAATTAATTTTAATAAATTTTTTATTTTTGATAGACAATTTTAATAGCGAGCTACTTTATATTAACATAATGAAAACTTAAACAAAAAAAATATTGTTAAAATATATTTTAAAATGAATTCATTGACATTAATTTTATATTTTTCAACATATTGGTGACTAAAGTTATGTGAGCCCCTGGCAGGATGGAAAAATCAATACTCAACCATGTATTGATATCAATAGACAGATTGTGAGTGGGCTCTAGTATAACCGTCACAATTTCTAGTGTTAACTCGGTTTGATCCTTATATATTTTTTTTTGTGAATTAGTGATGAGGTGAGTATCGAACCCAGGACCTTCTGGTCACTAGCATGAGCCTTTTTCACTAGGCTATCCGATTAACTCGGTTTGATCCTGATATTAAGTATCCTACATATATATTGAACTTAAATTTAAATGAACAATCGGTCATCCTATTTAATTATTCAATGAATATTTTTATGAGACTTTTATATCTCACAGGTCCACATGAAGAATTCATTCAATATGGATTGGGGGAGCTGAGTTGCACCCACAAGGGTGATCAAGTTGGTGAAGTAAGTGTTGATTTCTCCTATCAACACTTCCTTAGTAGAGCCCATTGTACGGGGTTTACCTAGCAACCATGGTGGACTCAACGATTACCGCTTGAGACCCCTATTACAAAAGGGTGAGCTGAGCAACGTGTTGGTCTTCTGCTCAACAACTGGACGAGCAAGCTCGATTTTGATATTATTAACATATACTTATAAAGGCTAATATATAATTAACAATCTATCAATATGGTTCATAAAAATTTTTAAAAATGATTTAAGATATCTTTTATTCTAGCTTAACTTCTTTAATTTCTTATTTAATTTTTATTCTGATTTTGTTATAAAGTTAAACCATCATGCGGAGTTTTCTTTGATTTTAAATTTTCTTATTGAATGAATAATTAATATCATGTTTATTGGTATCATATTATAATTGTTATCGGTTATTGGATAAATTTATTAATATCTGATTTAGTAAATTAGAATTTATTTATAAATCATCGAGATTCATGATTTACTTAAAATCCAACGAAATCGAGTGTGGAATCAAGTGAGCGAGATGAGATTTAACTCGGTCTCAACTCGAGCTTTTTAAAGTAAGCGAGAAATCGACTCGAATGATCATCCAAACAAGGCTAAAATTTCCCAACTCAACTCACCCAACTCATGTACACATCTATCAATCATAATACACGGTATATAATCATCCAAATTCGAGATGTAAACAACTCAAATTGAATTCTTTTAGCTCGATTCGACAAGCTTTCATGTTGCAACCAACCCGAACTTCCAAGTCAGCTCGGCGACCTAACAAGCTTGGAAGTCGGCCGAAGGCTCGACTCGAATTAGATCGAGTGGCTCGATTCAAATTAGGGCTTTAGAGTCTAGGCCTCTAGCCCATTAATCACCACTTCACTCACAAGCCCAAAAAGCAATTTCGCAATAGGTTTTGATAAAACAAAGTGGTGCCCCCTTCTACCTCACTCTCTCATCTCATCTTCAGCTCTGTAGCTTCAACATGGCTGTTGGGTAATCAAAAGCTCAATTTTTTTTATTTAATTTAATTACAGAATGCAATATTTATTAACCAATTCTATTTTCGTTTTTTTTCCAGCAAGAACAAAAGGATTTCGAAGGGTAAAAAGGGAGGAAAGAAGAAAGTGTATGCACCCTTTTCACATAATTCAATTTTATATACAATCTGGGTTTGATTGGTATTCTTTATGGTGATATTATATGTCTAATGTTAGCTGACTTGCAGTTTTCTGGTGATACTTATTTTTTGTTTGATAGTATTTGTCATGTAAGAAAAAAATGCTGTAAAAGTTTCAATTTTTGAACTATTAATGCAAGGTTGGTGCGTTGTATTTCGATAATGTTGTGAAAATTTTAGTTCTTTTCAACTAGGGATGTAAGGGTGGTGCATTACATTTTGATGTTGTGTGGCATCGTCTCGTTTATTTGTAATTTTAAAATATCCAATCAGCCACTCCTGTAATCAGCTGTAAGGAATTGCTCCTTAATCTGCCCAACGCAGTCTGTGTATCATCTTATGAGAGTACATGGTTTTATTACATTTTCGGGGAATTCCATTCTTGTCAGGACATGCATAGTCTTAAGTCCAAAAGCACATATTTAATGGAGTAATGTGCCAATCGTGCATTTATTTTTCTCAATGTTCTTGATGCACGTACCTGTCTAAGTAGTTTTTTGCTTTCTCCGTGCTACTAATTGGTTATTTCATATTTATAGATTTTGCTTGTGTTGTATATCTGTTTTTCTAGAAGTTTATAGATTAGGATTGTGTTTTTATATGTTTTTTAATATCCAGGGTTGATCCTTATTCCAAGAAGGATTGGTATGACATCAAGGCACCATCAGTGTTCGAGGTGAAAAATGTTGGGAAGACCCTTGTAACAAGAACTCAGGGTACTAAGGTAATCAAAGGCTTTAGCCCCGTTTTGCGTGAACATTTAATTTATGTTCGCCTAAGAGACTGTAGTTTATGAGGACGATACCTAGCTGTGGATGCTTTTGTGTTAATGTAGCTAATATCCTTAGTAGTATAAGAATCCAAGTTATATACTGAAAGATATATAATTTTTAAAAAGAATTTATGCTTTTGTGGAACAATAATTAGTTTAGTGTTTTTTCTATTAGCGTGTCTATGTTTCTCATTTCTGTGTTATGACAAGTATTTATCTAGTGCCTTGGTTTTTTTATGTACCATAGAAGGTTGTGAGTTATTGTGATTCATTTGGCTATGTTAATTTATGCTGTATACTTGTTCAAGTGAGATTTTAGTATAACAACAAAGTGGCACCTGAGCCGAATGAGCAAATATAGGACTCTATTTACTAGTTTATATAAATTAAAGATCTCGTTTGTATTTATAGTTTAACTTTTCGGATTGTTGGTCCTTTTGCGAATTTGTTTGATTTCTCTGGATGGAAACTAGAAAGTAAAAATATATATGAAATATAGCTCTCTCTCTATGTACTCAAAATTGTATGAACTGCCTTGAGCTGGATAGAGTAGTTATTTGCCCACCCTTTTTACACAGATTGCTTCTGAAGGTCTTAAGCACAGAGTATTTGAGGTTAGCCTGGCTGATCTTCAGAAGGATGAAGACCAAGCTTACAGGAAGATTAGATTGAGAGCTGAAGATGTACAAGGCAAGCACGTGCTTACAAATTTCTGGGTAAGTAAACATTTCCAACATTGAATATCGTTAGTCTATTCCTATCTTATTTGTGTTCTAGGACTTGAAGGATTGCTTGGAACTTCCAGGGAATGGATTTCACCACAGACAAGCTGAGGTCCCTGGTTCGCAAGTGGCAAACAATGATTGAGGCTCACGTGGATGTTAAAACTACTGACAGCTACACTCTCCGGATGTTCTGCATTGGGTTTACCAAGAAGCGTGCTAACCAGCAGAAGCGAACTTGTTATGCTCAATCGAGTCAGATCCGTCAGGTTCAAAAGCTTCAACTTCTATGTATAATTGCTACTTATGTCTATTCCTGTTCCCACTCTTCACATTCCTCAAAATTGGAAATAAGAATGATGGGAAAAGTTCTAAAGTTAGCTAGTTGATGATTAATTTTTAGCTAATCCTGATGTTTGATAAACCAGATTCGCCGTAAAATGGTTGAGATCATGAAAAACCAGGCCAGTTCCTGTGATTTGAAGGAGTTGGTTGCTAAGTTCATCCCCGAGTCCATTGGTAGGGAGATTGAGAAGGCAACGTCTAGTATCTTCCCCCTGCAGAATGTTTACATCCGCAAAGTCAAGATTCTCAAGGCACCGAAGTTCGATCTTGGAAAGCTTATGGAGGCATGTTCCACCCACCTTATCTTTTTTTTTTTTTTTTTTTGTGGTTTTGTCTTATTTTGTTTTCTTGGCAACCGGCCTTTCTAATAGCTATTTTTCAGTTAGTTGGGATATCTTATTATGTTACATTCATGCACGTTCATATTGTCTTCAAATTATTATCTTATCTTGTATGTACAAAAATGCAGGTTCATGGTGACTACTCGGAAGATGTTGGTACCAAGTTGGATAGGCCAACGGAGGAGACAATGGTGGAGGCAGAAGCTGAAGTTCCTGGAGCTTAGAGCTTTATAGTTGGTTAATATGCATTGTTATTTGTTTAGTTCGTGCGAGTTTTGAGCTGATTTGGATTGGTTTTGCCGTTTGTTTCACATAGGTAGAACTTCAGATATTTTCCATAGTTTGTTCAATTCAGTTACCATCTGATTCATTTTTATGAACGATGAAGCTTTTCTTACCAACTCTACATTATTTATTCCCTCAGTTTAATAACAATTAATTAATACTTCTTCCATTTCAACAAGAATTTTTAGTTTGATTTTCGACGACCTAAATTATGCCATTCTGTTGTTCTAATTGATTCCTAACGTTAGTATAAATATGAAATCACAATATATTCAAAAGGATTTCTGATATGCCATCAATCAAGCAATCTGTGTTTTCAAGGCTATTACAGTTTCATTTACAAGAAACTTAAAGAGGTAATTCAACCTCAACTCAGAAAAGAACGAGTAAATTAGTCTTGAATCTATGATGCATCACTGTCACTGCTGCCACCATCTACGTTGCCACCATCACGGCCACCGCAGGACTAAAGTCTGTGCGCACCCTTCAACTATTCCTTGCACAGCTGTAGCTGCTAAACTATCTGTAAAGCCATTGTTTAGAACCCCTCTTAGAGCATACATCACAGACAAATCTTTCGGTATTGCCATAGGATTTGTAAAAGTCATCTCAACTTGGCATGGATGCAACTGGTGTTTAATGTTCAATGGCTTAATAGCACAGCTATGAAAGTCAAAATCACAAGATTGGCAGTGGAAACTGAATCCATTGCCCTTCTGATTACATGCATCGCAGCTGAATATGGATTGGATGACTAGGGTGGATGGTCAATTGCGGTTGTTTCGTGCATGTCTCGTGGAGAGTGAAATTGCAAAGCCTGCAGATATAAGTAGTTCCGGATGCTGGAAGTTTGCATCCTGAACATAGTATTGTAACTAGATCTTGGGGAAGGTTTTGGAGATTAAAAAGGTCCTCAACTAATGGGTGAGCATGGCTGAAATGCTGCATGGTTGACCTCTAGAGCGTCATCCCTGTATCCTACCAATTTCTCTATCTGGTATCTCCTCTAACTTCACCAAGAATGGAGATGATATAAATGAATGTCATTGACTCAGTGATGCAACATACAGTTAACTTTTTCAAATGAATTGGTCGAGTGAGGCAACAAACAGTTGACTTTTTTTGAAGGAATTGGTCGAATGTCAACGCGGTTTCATGGTTGACAATAATTGCAAGCACATTGCATCATCTATTAGTCTGACTTGGAAACTAATGAAGAGGGAGACATGGATGATTATGTTAGCTTTAATTCCCTCATTCTTTAAAGTCAGCTCCACTAATTATTCTAGTTGGTACTTAATTTAATAAACATGAAGTTTCTATACATTTAAGTAGGCCATGTAGTTAAAAGAAATGCTCAAAATCTTGACAACATCAAATATAACACGATTGTTTGTAACTGGAAACCGAAGCTATTTAGTTGTTTATATAAGTTTGTGTTTCGAGTCCTAGATGACTAGAGCTACCATTAAATTTATCAAAGAATAATGGCAAGAGTTTTCTTATAACATGTCACTCCTTACAAGTCACATAGTGTATTACTCAAAATCGTCATATGGATACATCAAACAACATATATGTAACTTCTGGCACCTTGCACTGGCAATAGACTGGAAGTAAACTTCAAAGGAAACAGTGAAACCGTTCGTGTTCTTCAAGTTATTAGTTTTCCTTCAAAAGAACAAGAATACCAGAGAATTATTAGAAAGAAAGGGAAGGTGAGACCCCCAAGAAACAATCGAAATCATGTCAGTCGAGAAAAAGAGCTTAACCAGTTGTAACAGAAAAGCATTTTATTTTCACCTTGTCATACGGGATCTCCTCCGCGACCGAGGGAAGCAGCTCATTTTCAAAATCACTACTAAAATTCAGTTTCAGACTTAGAAACTAAAAAAGGTAGGAATTCATATTTCCTATACTCAAGTATACACAAAACTTATGCTAATTAACCAATGAAGATGATGTGGTACATAATAAACATAGTGACGATCAAGATAATTATGATATTCAAACAAGGCAGCTATGATGTACCTCTAGTATTGTCTTTGCTTCAGGATCAAATGCTTTGCAGAGAATCTCATAGCTACTTTGTAGTCCCAACTGCAATGGCCCTTCTGATATCAAGTTACGTTCTTAAATATTTGGAAACCTATATTGTGAGTTAATGTTACATACCAATGGATCAACCCTTGATGGAGAAATGGCAGAAACAATGTATCTGAAGACACAGAGAAATCGAACATAGTTAATAAATGACATATACCGGTTGGATGATTTGAGATGAATAAGAAACACCAAGACTTGTGACTTGTCAGAACTCATAAACAATTCGCTTCCTATAGTGGAATGGTTAAAATGCAGCTTCTCTTTTATCTGGACTACAACTTACTCTCACAGCCTTTAGATGAGATTTTGATAATGCATTTTCCATGCACTGAATCAACAGCCTCCAGTTATTGGGCAACGACGAATTTCCAGAACTACACAGATCAGATCTCTTAAGTCATGAACACCAAGTGACTACTTAACTTATATCTAAATTTCTTCTTTTGAATTGACATATTCATAATGGTATAATATTTGCACTACTCTTAACAGCTTCTGAAATGCTTTATGTTCCAGCTCATCCAACTCATATGTCAAATGCAGCTTTTTACCTTACATTTGAGATAGTCTATTTTACAAGAACAAAGATTATAGAATAAAGGGTGAGCGATAACAAATAGAATCCTTAGACGAACATGAATTAGGAGTGAAGTTAGGATGAATACGGTCGGTATATCTAAGTTCATTCACTTTGTGGAAGTCTTAAAAGAATAGGTCCATTGCAGCCTAACACAGCACTTCTTTGAATTTCCCAATTATGACCACTTAATTTATGACTATTAAGAACTTATATATGAAAGTAAGTAAAGCACACATGAATATATAAGCTACAGATATGTTCCGCATTAGAATGTCAAAACAAATGGTTTAGCTTCGTATGGATAATAGAAGCTTAGGAAACCATTTCTTAATAGTTTATAGTTCTGAACTTGAAAGAACTACCGGAAAGAGACAAAATAACGAGAACAGAAATTGGAAGTACCTAAGTTTTCCTGTATAGAAATTCATTGCTGACTGATTAGTCTTTTGAACAGTGAGCATCACAGCACCCATTTTATTCTGAGAAAATTAACTTACCAAATTTAAAAGAGGACACAGAAACTATGCAGTGGCAAGGAAGATCTCTAATGCAATAGTATGACCATGCTTAGTAAGTTTCACTATGGATTTAAGATAACGAAACTAATTGGTAAAAAAGCCACCTTTTGAGCAATGAGTTCGAGTAGCTGCATCAAGAACTTTCCAAGTCCTTTCCCTTGAACGTGAGGCTCAAGCTGTAACTCATAGACATAGAGCACAGGCACTTCTTCCTCAATGACAAAGCGATAATGTACAAATCCAACTATCATCTCCTCACTCGTGTTAGTAATCCGGTTAGAATCACAATCTGAAGTCTCATACAGAAAAATATAGTGAGCCTCAGGAGCAACCATTTCCTTGTGCTTCACTTTTTCTTCAGCAGGCCACTCGGATCCAAATGGCACCTCCATATTTGCCTTTAGAACAGCAAAAGGAAAATAGAATTTGTTTTTTCACAAGGGTGATCAATTGAAAAATCACATTTGAGTTCATTCTACCTTCAGGAGGACCTTAATGTACTGTATCAGTTGAGATGAGAGTAAACGCCCATTTCCTGACTTTAAACTCACAGATAATCCTATTAATCAAATGTACAAGGCTTAAATAAGTTCAAAGTACAATTTCCATAAAACAAATTTGCCCCCAACCCCGTGGTGCTAAGGTACATGAAAGCAATCGTTTCCCCATATACAATGGTGTACACCAATGCTACCTTCCAAGAACAAATCAAGAGCTATTATCAAAAGGAAGACTATGCGTTTGTATTTTGGACTTTTTGTTGTCGGATTTGAAGGGGAGGCTATTCCATTATATAGAGTTCACAGGTGGTAATCGCCTAATCGGTCACACCTTTACTCCATCATTCATTGTATTTTAACTCTGCAGTAGTTAATAGACATAACAACCAACGGATTCAATAGCTAAGTCTTTTCAACTCACAACGGAAGAAAGCCGAAGTGCAAAATCGAATTATAGACTTTCCGGGGGCAGAATCGAATTTCGAGTTCAACCAAGACCTCCCAAGGCCCCAATGTCCCGCTCCCGCAATAATAATATTTATCTAATGTTTTATATTAGACGTTTGTTATGGTCTTGCACCGCTCACGCACTGGCGGAGCATAGTATTTAATTTACTGAATGACTAAATGACCAAGTATATAAAGTCGTCAACTCAATAGTCTCATATGTAGTATGCACTCACCAACTCTATTAATTCTGACATATAAATTGAAATGAAATAAAAATACCATTGTGAATATAATAATGTAATTTGGGGAAGTGAATGAGAGGGTCTTTGTCTGCAGCTGCTGCTTTGATAATTTCATGAATTGCTTTCTTCTTCTCAAGAATCTGCCTCCATCAAACTTTTCATTGAGAAGATGATAAAAAAAATTCAACAAAAAGTGTGTTGCATAAAAGAGGTGTACTTTAGTGTTAGTTAAGGTTGTACCTCGTTTCGTTTTCGCTTCTTCTCTCTATAGTCGCCACTGTTTTTGTTCCCCACACCATCACTTTCTTCCATTTCCCTCGCTCTGGTGGGTTTTGATTGGGTCGAATCAGGCGAAAGTAAATTTTTTCAATTTATTTTAGTTGCTAGTAGTAATTTATTTTAATTGGTAACTTTTTTGATTAATTTGGTTTAGTGGGCATTTACCTAAACAAAATCTCATGATTACAATATGCTTAATTATAGGAGATAAGTTTAGTGTTATCCTTATATTTCTTTTTTTAACACTTTTAGAAAATACATCAATTAAATTCATTTACTAATTGGATTTGTTATTGTCTGATTTGACATTTATTGTATCTATTATTTTTTGGGTAAACTAAGATTAACTATTCAAAATATTAATGTTTGTAAGCATTGATTGTGTAATGTAGCTAGTTATTAGTAATACTACATTTATTATTAATTACGAATGTTGTTATTATTAATATAATAATATAATAATTATAAATAATAATAATACCAATAACATCTACTATTAACATTATTAATACTCCCTCCGTTTTTTTATATGACGTTTCGAACTTTTGGTTTTGTATTTTTTATAC
Organism: Echium plantagineum; assembly: GCA_003412495.2. Classification (NCBI taxonomy): domain Eukaryota; kingdom Viridiplantae; phylum Streptophyta; class Magnoliopsida; order Boraginales; family Boraginaceae; genus Echium; species Echium plantagineum. Next base: position 13,795 of record QFAX02000241.1, on the reverse strand, counting down.
GACGTTTTACAAAATTCATATAGTAACATTTTGTAACAATGTACTCCCTCCAATCCAAAAATAATTGCAGGCTTGGAATATTTGTTTGCTTGGTGGCTGAGAGGTTTAAGGTTACTTAAATCATTTATTAATTGTATATCTAATATACTTTTATTAGGAATATAAGCATAATATAGTTGTTACTACAAGTTCAAAACATTTTTCCAGCCCCATCCTTCCTCGGAACAGCATCATGAATTTCCATTCTTCTCCATTTGCCTACTGATGATGCTATCTGCTCTGCCTTGTCATACAAACCAAGAAGGCCACCGGTGTGTATGAATATAACCTTTTTCCCTTCCCACTTCGTTGGATTCTCGGCCATGTCTTTCATCATCCCATAAGCTGCCTTTCCACTATGCAAACAATGCCAACACAAAGAAAGCGTCTGTCAACACATATATATGCACACTCCTAGTCTTCTACTCAGCCATGACAAACATACACGTTTAGAAACATATTTTAGCAACACTACAATGTTACAAGCCTACAATGAGGATTCAAGCACGCTAAAACGCCGAAGGTTTTGATGAATTGAAAAGCTACTGAATGATACACCAGTTCATGGCAAGCAGATGCACACCCACAGAATGTTAACGAAAGACAGCGTCATATCACAATGTTGCAGACAGTGGGTTTTTTGGGAGAAAAAATTGCAGAAGTAATGTTCTAATTTTATTTTTGGCTATAGTAAACATTTGCCTCAAAAGGATACTATTTGGCAAATTCACATTCAATCTTTAATTAGACAAATTCTAATATGAAGTGAAGATAAAGAAACATCGGCTGCAACACATATATATAAAGATGCAAGTTCATGTTTACTTGTAATATACCAATCAAATGTCTTCTTAAGTTTTCACTGGATACATTTCTATAATTAGAAGTCTTAGTTGTGTATAATTAGTTAATTAGTTGAAGGCAGATAGTATTATATATCTACACTTTGGTACAAAATAAGCAATTTAAGTTTCCATGATAGAGACATATTTCTTCTATTCTCTGGCTCTTTTGAATATAATGGAATAACTCATACCTGTAGACTGGGTCAAGAATAACACCAGTCGCTTCAGCAACCTGCTTGACAAATTGGAGCTCCTCGGACGTATTCATAGCATATCCTAGTCCTTTGGCCTAAGAAAAGTCATATATATCTAATTGTAAATAGCTTTAATGGTAAAACTGAGAGAAGTTAGAAAGTCAGTATTAAAAGAAATGTGGTAGTGCTTGTTCTATGACAAAGTAAGCAAATACAAGAAAACAATTATACTTGTGATATAATCTAATGGTGTAATCTGGAATATGTAATATAACAAGAACATGCGAAAAACAACATAACAAGGGAAAAACCGAAAAACAGAAACAGATCTTCTCAAGAGCTTAAATCAGATCACTGACCCCAATTGAGAACCAACTGAAAAGACCAAATGAGGTAAATATTTCGAAGTTCTCACATTTACAATGTTGACTATATCACGAGAGTTGACATTTGCTTGAATTCCGTCAAGCAAGTCCTGAGCATAATCGTAGAAGTACCCAGGATCATCACAAACACAATAAGCATTTACCTACAGCAAGACCGATCATTAGCATATGGATGTCGACTTCTACTATTATGAAAGTTACAAGGATATGATAATAGAAGGGTTACTTTTGCTTTTAAGCTGCTGAGCGATGAACCAATGGCTAGACCAGCAATCGTACCCCCACTGAAACAAAAAGGAAAATCAGTACAGTCTGACACTGTGTAGAAGGTAAAAGAAACACCAATGACATGCTTATCTCAATGACAGAATTTCTAGGCCTTATTAATCACCCATCAGTTACAATTTGTTTCAATTTATTAATGTTTCAAATGTTAAGCGACAATACAGATACTTGAAATTATGCAGATAAAAAGGACAAAAAGGTATCCTTAACAACTTCAAAATTAGAATTAGGAGAACGACTATGTGCAAAAGAATTAGAAACGAAGGAAGAGGAAAAAAAGATGACCAATGATGGCAACCTTCCACATGCTACAACTATGTCATCAAATTCTCTTTCCCCCTTCCTGGTCTGGACTTGTTGCTCAATCTCTCTAATTGCTTCAATGTAGCCCCTGAGAAAGAAAGCAAAAAAGGAAGAAAGACATGTAAAGAAGAATAAGTAACTGATACGCTATTATACACTTCCACCTACGGTAATTTTTTTTAACAAAGCAATTTCGTCTTATGAAGTATCTGTATTTGAGAAAGAATTCCATTAACTATGAGGGATGGCAAAACGATTATTCTCTGACGATACTTTATGAGCAATTTGTTCCCTTAATACTTTTCAAGGGCAATTTACTACAGATAAGGAATAAAAAGATGTTTATCATCCAAGGTTGCAGCTGATAGAAAATTGGTGGTCATAAGGAGGTCAATTAACATTCAGTTGGTCATATCGCTAGAGAAACAATGACTTCACTAGACCATCTGACAAATGAAGCATAAATTGATACGGGGTGTTTAAACGACTATAACATAAAGAAAAAAATATAGTTTCCATTAAGTTATTGCAATTTCTAATCTAATACACCTCTAATAACATATGAATTACTGACTTAATTAAATTTCCTATTTACACTTCCCTATATACATCTTCCTACAATACCATATGCTCATGCACACCAGAAAAAAGTAGACCCTCATGAGAAGCCTCACCATGTTCCTAGAGAATTTGATCCTCCAACAGGAATGACATATGGCTTTTTCCCCTCACTCATTAGCTTTTCCTTCAATATATTAGTGAGGGCCTGATTAAAGGCACAAGAAAGTTAGCGTTACGAGTCATGATCTCCATCAAATGGAACATATGGGAGTATGTGAACTGCATCAGAAAATCTTGGCAAGTACGATTCGGATATAATAATGCATGATCCTCAGTATACCCCTCTTTCCTTTCACTCTGATTTTCACCTTTTTCTTTGAGTCTATTTTTGATTTCACTTGATGTCCTTTTAACAAGTCTCATTCATTTTCCGTTGATAGCTAAAATGATGCAGATTATAGGAGAAGTGATCACTACATTGGTGATTGGTCCCACCAAATAAGGTTCAAAACATCTCAAAACATCTCTAGTTAATTATAAAGTGGATACTTATTCATCTAAAAAACGTTCGAGTCTTTCTGCTAGAGTTTCAAAATAATTACCAGTATCCGGAGACAAAAATTGAAAACAATACAATGCAGTTTGAAATATGAAGGAAAGGAAAGAGTATCATACCACGCTCCCAACTTGTGAATATTCTTCCTTGGAAACAAGATCTATGTGTGCCCCAACTAAACGCTCAACCAGAAGATTTCCCGTCAGTCCAGGGTCATTGTCTACCAGAGCCTAAAATATATGGAAAACAAATATATAGTATGACATTACATTGTCTTCATGTCACATCTATATGACAAGGAAGTATATTCACGATTACACCTTTGAAGTACGAAGTATCAGATAGCAATCAAGATTCAGATATTTGGCAGCAACTGCAGTTGCACGACAATGGTTGCTTTGGATGCCACCTATGGTCACAATACAGTCGGCTCCTTGAGCAACTGCATCAGCCAACAAAAATTCGAGTTTCCTGACCTTATTACCACTTAACTGCATTCCCGAGATATCATCACGCTACAACCAACATTTGCATATCATCAGAAGATTAATTATTTTTTTAAAGCACAAAATATACCTATCACTAGAACTATTTCTTATGCTTATGATGTTGCGTCACAACATAGATATACGATCATTCAACTCTCAGCAACACAAACCAAGCAGAAATACACCCTACCTAATTCAACCAAATGGTGACGGTCTTACGAATATCATCATTTAACAGACAAAATTAATTAATGAAAAATTGAAAATGTGCATTCAGCATAACCAATAATTTAGCGTAGTAATGATCGAGCATACCTTGAGCCAAACCTCAGTACCCTTTGGCAAATTTGGAAGGTTCCATTTGTGAATAGGAGTAGGAAACTGATCAAAGCACACATCAACAACAAATCAAAACCCCACATATATACACATACACAAATAAATGAATATATAAATTCCACAAGAAACTCAGAAAAGCAAAAAGAAAAAAAAACCATTTTTCAGGAAACTGATGAAATAAATTTTGTACTATCTTCTACAGAAACTTATTCAAAGAGATAACAAAAAAAAAATTAAAATCCCTCGTAACATATACAATTGTTTTGGAAAACTTACATGCCCAAGTGAAAAAATGTGGGGAGGAATTGGGTTGAGATTCGTTGCCCAAGAAGGAGGAGTGTAAGGTCTCTTACTCAAAAAGTCAAAATCGAAATGGGGTTTTGGTAATTCAGTAGCCATAGTTGAAATTGGTAAGTTATTAGTCAACTTGAGTTGCGTTGACTTAAAAGAGTGATGTTTATGTTGTTGAATAGATGGAAATAAAAAGAGTTTGTTGTTGATGAGGAGGGGATACCTAGACAAGCTAAAATTGCAGCTCAGCATTGGGTACTATAGTAGATGCTATAGGGAGTACAAATATGTGAGCAGTTAAGACGAGATTCCTCATCATTTTTGGGGTTTATTCCACCCACAACAACGGTTCATCTTGGAGTTTATTTGGTGTTTCAACACCATAATCTCGAGATTCGAAACCGATAAGAAAGTTCCCACCCCCACCACTATCTGTAATTGATTATGACAACACCATAATCTCGATACTCCAAAGCGATAAGAACGTCCCCACCCCCACTACCATCTGTAATTGATTATGACAACACCATAATCTCGAGATTCCAAAGCGATAAGAACGTTCCCAGCCCCCACTACCTTATATAAAAATGGTGTTGAACTTCATATGCATACCACTTATAATGGATCCTTATCATCCAAATAATCTTATTATATCAGATCCTTTTAGACTGGAAGATATCCAACGACAATTTGAATTAGAAGAAGCTTTGCTCGATAAGCAACAAGAAATTGTTGAAGAGTTGTTAAGGCGAGAAAATCGAAAAAACAAAAGAAAATCTATAAGAAGGGATCATGCTGCTGCTGCTGCTAATGAGAGGCTCATGGCTGACTATTTCAATCAGCCATGCACTTACATTGAAATGCAATTTAGACGAAGATTTTGAATGAGGAGGCTGCTGTTTCTCCGTATTGTAGATGCAATATCTAATTACGACGTCTATTTCACGCATAGAAAAAATGGTTCGGGGAAGCTTGGTTTTACTCCTATCCAGAAATGTACAACTGCCATGCGCATGCTAGCGTATGGGGTCGCCAGTGATGCTTCTTATAAAAATTTTCATGTAGGGGATTTTTCTTTTGAGTAGGCATCCTCCAGACGTATGTGTTTATTTTCTATTAGTTTTTGTGTTCATAATAATTGGACTTTTAATATAGGGGATTTTCGTTTTAGCTATCTTCTATCATTTTTAGTGTTCACAATAATTGGACTAACAATAACTGTTAAGATGCACACTCACATCGAATATTGATGTCCTCCCGAGTCAATATATACGATTTTGGGCTATTCTCTATTGCCAATTGATTTTAGAGTGGAATTCATAAACTCTTATCAATAACCTATATTGTGTAGCTTGCTTTCTCAATAATGTAAAATAGAGAAATAAAGGCCAATTGGTAATCCACGTAAATTGATTGAATAGGAATGTTCTATTAAATTTCAAGTGAGTCGTGACTACTGTATGACTAGGAATGTTGGACGTCATTCAGGTCGATTTCAATGATATCAGAACGCACACCGCCTCCGAGAATTTGCGTACTTTGAACATGGCTCGTTGGCCTTTGCAGATCCGAACAACATAAACAAAAAGATGCAATATTTATATTATGATTTAAGACCATCAAGTCCACAACACCTTCCCTTCACTTTCCTAACGCCGACACTTTTTGTCTCATTCTACGACTTTATTTAGGTTAATTAACAAATGAAAACGTACTCTCTAAGCTTATTTGTGATCACTCTTGGATTTACATAATTAAACATTGAAATATAAATGTAAACAGTTTAGATTGTGCTAACATATGTTACATATGTATGACAAAGCTTTTAGGCTTATTTTCTTTTGGCCCCCTAAAGTATTGAGACGCTTTCAATCTACCCCTGAATGATTTATCTTTTTAATTTGCCCCATGAACGATTTATCTTTTCAATTTACCCCCTGAAACGTCAAATTTGTATTAAATTTCGTTTTAAATGAAGGGTGAACTTGGAATAACACATTCATTAATTTTTTTGGATACTTTTTAATAATAACAAAACAATAATTTCAAATTAACCCCTCTTTCTTCCTCACCCCCACCCCCCCCCCCCCCAACCCCTCCATGCACCCCCTCCTTCTTCCCCACCCCCTCCCCCACCCCCTCCTTCATCTTTCCCGTAATAAATATAGCTTTACTACTAATTTTGGAATGCAAATTAATATACCGTTAGAACTATTATCATTTGTTGGATTGTTGTAAGAAGGTGTGTTGGAATATCCAACAAGGTGTACCATCTTTCTTGATTCCACCAAACTCTTCATCTTCATGCTCTTCTTCTTGATGCTGATTACCCTTTCTTGATTTCATCTTCAATTCCCAAGAATTGGTATTTTTACAGTGTTTTCTATACAAAATGAAGATTTTGCAATGGAAACTTGGAATTGGGAAATGGAAAATCAAGAAAGCAAGAAATGTGTGAATAATTGAAGTAGGGGATGAAAAATTGAGGATTTTGGGTTTTGAGATGAAATGGGTAATTGGGTTTATCTGTGAAGGTAAAGAGATGAGAGTTTGGTGCAGTGGTAATTGTGGTCGTTACTCGTTAGAGTTGTGTTGCTCGCAGGTGGTGGGGGTTTGGGGGCTGCTGCTCCTCGTTGTTGCAGGTGAGGTGCGTGGAAGGGTTGGGGGGGGGGGGTGGAGTGGTGGGGTGCGTGGAGGGGTTGGGGGAGGGGGTTACGGGGAAGATGAAGGAGGGGGTGGGAAATGGGGTGGGGAAGAAGGGGGGGGGGGATTTTTTAATTATTTATCAATGAAAAATATTTTTTTGAATTTTATTAGTGAACCCGTATCTTTAATTATTATAAAATTTGCCTCAAAAATCTAATTATATGTGCATTTTCGATTTTGCCCTTACCTCAATTCACTTTTTTGGCGAAAAAAATACTTCAGGGGCGGAACGAAAAAAATAGGGGGTAAATTAAAAATATAAATCATTCAGAGGACAAATTAAAAAGATAAATCATTTAAGGAGCAAATTGAAAGCGTCTCAATACTTCAGGGGGCCAAAAAAAAAAAAGCAAGAATACATTAGTAGTAATTAGTATAAAATTATATTTGAAAGCGGCAAAGGTCTCAGGCCTTTTGAACTACCAACATTGAGAAAGGTTACATTTATTTTTCACCATACCTTTGTCCATCATTCATTTTAAAACACGAACACAAACACAAGTCTCCTCCTCTAAACCAGTAGGTTTGCTTGATAATTTTTGGTGTGTTCTTGGTTCACTTATGTTGTTGAGTGTGCTTTTAAGGTAGTGTTGGTTTACACCATTGTATATTGAGAAACGACTACTTTCAAGTACTTTAACACCTTTGGGTAAAGAGAAGGTCCGTTTTGAAAAAATTGTTTTACAAGCCCTGGAAAATATTTCGTTGCTTGAATTTGATTGCCAGAATTAACTACTTATTACACTTCTATACTTAACGTCTATCCCTACAATACAACTATATGATATTACATCGGTTCCAAAATAGTTGACGTTTTAGCTATTTGCACATAGACTAAGAAAAATTAAAAATTGTCAAAAAGTACATTGAAAAAGTAGATTTACAATTATTTGGAACTATATCATTGGTTGGTTCATAATTTCAAGAGAAAAAATAGTCAAAAAGTTCACTGAATGTAAAAATATAATTTTCAATATTAAAACGACAACTACTTTGGACGTTAACTATTTTGGAACGGAAGGAGTAATATATACAAACTCATCCAAATGTCCAATGCATGATGAGGGACAATAGAGTGAAAGATCAAACACTTCACAATTGATATTCATATGATTAAAATCTAAGTTGGAAAAATTGCATCCATATTCATGCCGACTTGCTGAGTGCCCAATCTTGACTCTTGAGTGAGCCAAAAAAGCAAAAATACGATGACTAGGCGCACACTTAAATAATGATTTGAAACAATAACATCGTGTAATTGAGGATGTGGGTATATAGAGACCTTTAATGTGACAAATTTATATTTTCCTTTAGTAATTCTACACTACTTCAAATTTAATTTAATTGACATTTTTTTTATTTTCATGTTCAAAGTTTGAGTACGAATTACCATTTCACCACATCGGAGTTCGAATACTAAATTAGTAATTGGAGCTCAAATATTTGAAAAAGATTGTGTTCACTTTTACCTAGCCCCATATATATACCTTTAGATCGTTTAATGTACAACAATTATGAATATTAAATATCATAAACTATTAAAATATATACGTGTATATATATTTGCACGTCAAAATAATGTAAAGGTTGTAACTAAACATTTTCAGCAAGAGTAAATATTAGAGTGGTTGAACTGAATAGTTTTTTTTATGGTAATGGGTATTTTTTATATAATTTTTTAATTGGAAAAATGTAAATTGCATGTGATTTTTTTGAATCTTATACATCGTTAGGAATTATAATCTAAAATTTAATTATGTAAACCAAAAATCTAATAGCGGAAATAAACAAATACAATTATTTGTATATCTCGATGTGGGAAACTACTTTTGTTGCTGCAAATTTTACTATCAATGAATATGAAGATTGTTATAGAAACTAATTTAGCCAATAAATAATTTTTTATACACCGAAAGACTCAACGACCAAAACGTATCTAAAACAACACTTATGTTCTTCAACAATACTACAATAATATGCTTTCAAAGATGATTGTTACTAAATTACTCCCTCCGTCCATATATGATTGGTACATTTTGACTTTTGTAGTCAAACTTTAAAAAATTTGATCAGGAATTCTTACTAAACGATAATAAATAATATAGTCAAGTGAGATCTTGTTAGATTCGTCTCAATATATATTTTTGAAATTTCAACTTTTTATAATTTTTTCACAAGTAGAATAAGAGAAATTTATGTTTTAAATTGTATTTTGTTGACCATGAAAGTCAAAATGTATTAATCATTTAGGGATAGAAGGAGTATTATGATTCTATCTAAATCTATGATTTGTGTCATAATCAAATAAGTTAATACATAGAAAGGAAATACAACAATTTTTTTAAAATAAAAGATTACATGATTACTTCAAAATATTAATTAGTTGAGTTAATCGAATAGCCTAGTGGAAAAGGTACTTGCTACTGACCAAAAGGTTCGAAACTCACATCTATCGCTAATTTACAAAAAAAAAATATTAATTAGTTATTCCTCAAGAAAAAACTCATATAGAATAATATTTTTACCATTAATATATACTCTCTCCAATTCAAAAATAGTAATCTTTTAGACATCTGAAGATTGCCCAAAAAGAGTGATTTTTTATATAAACCAAAACAAAATCAATTATTTTTTCATCAATACGCTTAATTGCATTAATTAAAGCTCAATATCAATATGCCATTAAATACTTTGGCCCTACCCAATTTTTTTATTTTCCTTGTGGTGGAAGTATTTGCTTAATTGGCACAACCTCTCGACTATAAATACATGGTCTTTAGCACACATTTCATCACCAATCAACTCTAAACCTTTAATATAATTTTGAGAAACACCATATTCATCACCACCAATAAGCTCTAAACCTTAGCAATAAATAATCTTGAAATCAAGATTAAAAAAAAGCAAACATGAATGCAGAATTATTTACTCAATTTGGATCCTCCATAGCAACAATCATGTTCTTCTACACCATGTACCAGAACTACTTTCCTGTCCAACTTCGTCACCAACTCAGAAGATACATAAAAAAAATCACCTCCATATTCTATCCTTACATCCAGATCACCTTCAACGAATTCGAAGGCGATTCGTGGTTCGAACGAAGCAAAGCCTTCAGCTGCATTGAACGATACTTGGGAAAGAATTCTTCATCACAGGTACTGGAGGAACTAGCCGAGTAGGGAAAAGTCGCCCCCTAAATTTTTGAAAAATACATATCTTGTGCACTTTTCTTTAAAAAGTATATTCATTCTCTCAAAATTTATGTCGTTCGACGTTCCTAAATTCTATAATTTTTTTGTCGTGTTTCTATCATGTCGAGTTATATAAAATTTATGGTTGTGCTGATCACAGGCCAAAAGATTGAAAGCCAGAATATTTCGTGAAAGTGATGCAGTAGTACTCAGCATGGCTGATTATGAAGAAGTCAACGATGAATTTGAAGGTGTGAAGCTTTGGTGGGCATCAAGCCAAATTCCCTCTAATAAACAATCAATATCTTTCTACCCAAGAGAAGATGACAAGAGATTCTTTAAGTTGACTTTCCATAAAAAGCACAGAGAGGTTGTGACTCAGTCCTATTTGAAGCATGTTCTTGATGAAGGGAAGGAGATTGCAGTGCAACAGAGGCAGAGGAAGTTGTTTACGAATAACAAAAGCGAGGCTGGAGGGTATGGTAGGAGGAGATTATGGAGCCATGTTTTTTTTAAGCATCCTGCAAGTTTCGATACTTTGGGTATGGAGCCGACAAAGAAGAAGGAGATAATCGATGATCTTGAAACCTTTAGTAGGTCTAAAGACTATTATGAGAAAATTGGGAAGGCGTGGAAAAGAGGGTATTTGTTGTTTGGTCCTCCTGGAACTGGAAAATCGACCATGATTGCTGCTATGGCTAATTTCTTGAAGTATGATGTGTATGATCTTGAATTGACCGCTGTTAAGGATAATACAGAGTTGAGGAGATTGTTGATTGACACGAGTAGTAAGTCGATTGTTGTGATTGAGGATATTGATTGTTCTCTTGATCTTACTGGGCAGAGGCAGAAGAAAAAAATGGAGGAGAAGAAGAAGAAAGATTCATCGGAGAAGGATGGGGACAAGAGTAAAGTTGAGAAGGAGCTCAAGAAAGATGAGGAGAAGAAGGGTAGTGAGGTGAGTCATGATAACATAATCCGGTCTCAAATTATTTAAACTTTTGGTCGAGTAGAACGAGAAGAAAAATGATATTGAAATTATATGTTTGTGATTGCAGGTGACTTTATCAGGATTGTTAAATTGTATCGACGGGTTGTGGTCTACTTGCGGAGAAGAGAGAATATTTGTGTTCACCACTAATTACGTCGAGAAACTTGATCCTGCGTTGATTAGGAGGGGGAGGATGGATAAGCACATAGAGTTATCATACTGCTGTTTTGAATCATTCAAAGTGTTGGCGAAGAATTACTGGGATTTGGAATCGCATGAACTGTTTCCCACAATCGCGAAATTGTTGGAAGAGACTAAAATGACTCCAGCTGATGTTGCTGAGAATTTGATGCCTAAGTCGAGTGATGATAATGGTGATACTTGTTTGGAGAGATTGATTAAAGGTTTCGACATTGTGAAAGAAGAAGCAAGATTGAAGGCTGAAGAAGAAAAAAAGGAAAAGGCTAAAGAAGAGGAGAGACTGAAAGCAGAAAAGGAAAAGGAAGCAGAGGAAAAATCGAAAGCTGAGAAGGAGAAAGAAGAGGAGGAGGAGAAGAAGAAGAAACAAGAAAATGGAGTTATTTCTCCTGATAATGCAGAGTTTAAGAAAGAAGGAAGCACAAACACAGATGTCAAAGAGAATGGACATGTTTCTGAGAAATGATTCTACTCTGGGTGGACATGTCCGAGGGGCAGTCCTTCGAACATGTTAATAGTGGATTTCTACTTTAGTAATATCGTTGTTTCTTTGTTAATACGTTATTATTATGTCGTCTCTAATAAATTCTTACTTTGTTAATAGTAGCAATTGGTGATGCACTTGTCAATCAACATATAACCATTTAGGGTGGATATTTGTATGTTTCATATGCTTGAAAGTAGAATCTGTGATATAAAATGTTTTGTAATTTTGCTGTCAATTTAATTGTTATCAAGTTGTAATAATTGAAGTGTTAAAAGGTACCTAATATTAGGTCATACGTATAAAGTAGACGTGTAAGTTTCTTATTTTCTCACAGCAGACAATTTTTGTTTGTCTTATGCAGCTCAACTAATCCTATATGAAACCTTTTCTTTTCCTTTTTGTCCAAATATAATATAGTTATATTTGTGGAAGAAAGTGGTCAAATCTGGGCAACGATGGAAGAACAGGTAAGAATAGTCATAGAACTAGTTTTTGGTGTTTGATGACATAAAGTGAGGAGTTGAGTGTGACGAATTTGATACTTTTGTTACTGCGTTCACATCTGTGGACAGCTAGTGTGAAAATCGACTATAGTTGTTTTACAATTGTTGCTCCTAAGAAAAAGCATATTAAATTGACATGTTGGCAAACTCTAGTTCATTATCACACAAGATACGTATTGTAATTTAACTCTTTCATGTACTTCAGAACATGTAATTAAACTGATTACAAGAAAACAAATTTTCATCGTTTCATCCTCTAAGTTTTTAAAGGAGAAATGCCTCTTTTAGAATCATTGACTTGCACGACTTACAATAAATCTAATGGTAGGTCTTGTCATCTTGTGTGTGAAAGCTAAATAAGTTTTCCCAAGTCTTTTAGTAATTCCTTACATATATTTTTTTCGTGACACTGCCCATTGTACCTTGCTTCTTGCTTACTAAAAATCTTTACAAGATCTCCACCTTCAAGCTTGAGTACAAGCAGCTCTTTCAAAAAGGGGAATTCTTGTCCCTCCCTAGCCTTCATGTGCTCTTTCAAGATCACCTCGACAACGCAGTTAGGTTTTAGAAAATGAACTTATTTACCTAAGTAAGTAGCCCACACTGTTTTTTCATTATAATCGTCATGGATAAATGCATTGTTCACATCGAGTTAACGAAGAGGCCAACCATACATGAGGGCAAGAGAAAGGATTAACCGAATGGTGATAGGTTTCTTCACGTTATGACCTATTGAATCCATTCGTTCGGCAATACAAGAAGGAGGGCAGCTCCCTTCCAATCCCACAATAGGTTTCACAAATAAAGGATACAAAACCTCCTAATAAGTCTAATTAGAATAAAAATCATAAGTCTAATAAGTCAAAAAATAATATTCTCTAGACAAAAAGAGAGTTGGAGTAGTGAATAATTCTAGGTTGGTTCTTGACCAAGGGTGGTGTAAAAAAGGTTGTTGAACGATGTATTTTAGGTTGTAGGCCAAATATATATTGTTTCATATATTGTTTCTAGGCCCACTAGGATATTTGTGAATTGTGTATATATACATGTAATTAACTTTGAGATGAATAAAGAGATTATTATTCTCATCATAGTATCACAGAGCCAGAATAATATGACCGACTAATTTTTTTCGCGACCAATTTTTTTTCTTCCGCCGATCTGCATCATCATCATGTGCAATAAAGAGGAGCAAAATAATACTCCTACCGAAACCAGTAAAGGGGTCGGTCCTCCATTCATCCGATCTGAGGTGTGGTTCGATACAAAACAAAACACCCATGTTATTTGATATACCTGATCCATGCATAATATCATGAAAAATGGATACCCATTTTTGACTGCTACTTAGTATCGGCAATATTACAAACAGGCTGCTTCCGACCCTCTTCTCCAGGTTGGCGCAAAGCTATGCAGATTGAAATTGATG